>OZ018391.1:45804786-45853955 GCA_963969525.1 Ontholestes murinus | reverse complement strand
CCACACACACACACACACACACGCTCGCGCACACGCTCGCGCACACGCACACGCACACGCACACGCACACGCACACGCACACGCACACGCACACGCACACGCACACGCACACGCACACGCACACGCACACGTACACGCACACGCACGCAACGCACACGCACACGCACACGCACACGCACACGCAAACGCACACGCACACGCACACGCACACGCACACGCACACGCACACCCACACCCACACGCACACGCGCACGCACACCCACACGCACACAGATGGAGAAACGGATTCAGGGGACCTCAAAACGGATATTTCCGCAAAAAAAAATTTGAAAAAAAATCACGAAAACAATACTCCCCCTATATATACTACATATATAGGGAAAGTAAAAGTATATATATAGGGGGAGTATTGTTTTCGTGATTTTTTTTCAAATTTTTTTTTGCGGAAATATCCGTTTTGTGGTCCCCTGAATCCGTTTCTCCGTCTGTGTGCGTGTGGGTGTGCGTGCGCGTGTGCGTGTGCGTGTGCGTGTGCGTGTGCGTGTGCGTGTGGGTGTGGGTGTGCGTGTGCGTGTGCGTGTGCGTGTGCGTGTGCGTGTGCGTGTGCGTGTGCGTGTGCGTGTGCGTGTGCGTGTGCGTGTGCGTTTGCGTGTGCATGTGCGTGTGCGTGTGCGTGTGCGTGTGCGTGTGCGTGTGCGTGTGCGTGTGCGCGAGCGTGTGTGTGTGTGTGTGTGGGTGTCGGTGGGAGCTGTATCTCAAAAACGAATGATCCGTTTAAGATAAAGCTTTAAACTTAAGGTTTTATCGATAAAAACTGGAACTGAAAAGCTTTTGGTAAACAAGCTTATGGGGAAACTCTTCATAAAACGACAATGAGTCGACTCACATGCGCATCTCTGACAAAAAATTACAAGTAAACAATGTCTCGGGCAAGCGTAGAAGAAAAAATTGAAATGATTCTGATTTATGGCGAATGCACGAGAAATATTGACGAGGCTGTTGTCTTATATGCTGAGCGTCTGAAAGATAAGGTTTATCAACAAGTGCTAACAGACAGAGAAAATATGATAGAACGCTTCTATAGTGTGTACAATCAATCGAAAGAAGGATCAATAAATGTATTGAACTTGAAGGTCGAATTTTTGAACACTTGCTTTAATTAGATAACGATTATGTGTGAGAGGCATGAAGACTCACACATTCGTCTACATTTTTCAACGATTTTTGCAAATTTTGAATTTTGTCGATTATAGCGTCGTCTGTCACAAATACAAAAAAAATTCAGATAAAACTTTCTTATTTTTTCCCGGAGTATTCAAATCGGTACAAAAAATGGGGGTTCCTATTTAACTTTTCTATTTCTCACCCCCTACCCCCTAGGGCAGGGATCAACCTAAATTCATTTCTTATTCCAAATTTACCATAGTATAGTCACTCATAAACTATTTAATGTACATTCAATCATTTTTAGTTTATTTTACAGAAAGAAATACGATCAAACTAGTGTTGCTTTGATAGCCTTGCTATTTTGTAACACGCAAATTACTTTTGTATCATTCAATGTCTGTCGAAGTATTAGCTAGAGAAGTAGTTGTTTCAAAAGTGATTTGTTCTTGTAGTCTTAATAAGACTCATTTCTTGTATATTTTACGAAAATATTTTCGTGTTTTTTCTAATTATTAGGGATTGAATTACCATTGAAAACTCTTTCGTCGATGACTCTTTATTTGGCTTTTCGTGACATTCACTTTCAGAAAAAAAATTTGTATTCGGAAAATATTTATATGAATTTGAAAGAATATCACGATTTTTATCTGATTAATAAAAATCTGTAATTTGACTTCGAACGCTAACTTTGACTCAAACATTATAATGACTGTTTTATTAACACCTTGTAGTTTTATATTTAATTCATTTAAGTGAGAGCATAAATCAGTGAAAAAATATATCTTTGCTGGCCATTCTACATCCAATAATTGATTGTATTATTTAGAAATAAACTTATTTACTCGAAACAATCTACAAATTTTTGCAAAACATTTTCGCGGCTTAACCAGCGTACATTATTGTATAAAAGTAAGCTATTGTACGACGAGTTTACTTCGTTAAACAATTCTTGAAATTTTCTTTTATTTAGTGCTCGAGCTGATATAAAATTGACTAATTTTGTTAAAAAACTCAAAATATCATCAAACATTTTTAAACCTGTTTTGGCACATAAGGCTTGTTGGTGAATAATGCAATGAAAATCAAGAATTGTGTGTAAAATACGTTTTGTAAATAAATTATAAATCCGCTGTGGGCACCGTCAGTTGTAACTGACACAATATTAGAAGGACATATATCTCTTTTTTCCAATGCATCTATAACTGCATTACAAGTGTCTAATCCTATTGTTGTTGTTGTTAATGTTGATAAACTTATTAACTCTTCTTTAATATTGTTTTGAACAAAATAACGTACAAATAACGACTATATGAATTTTTTGTTGAAAATTTACATTTTCCGCCATAACCAAAATTCTCTGCCTCATTGTATTCCTAGCTATCGGCATGTCTTTAATTCTTTAAATAATTTTTTCTTTATTTTCGAAATCGTCGAATAAGTATGGTGCACATTGCAGCCAAGCATCCTTTAAAAAATCGCCTTCATTAAAAGGTTTCGCATATTGAGCAATTTTTTTTAAACTTGATAATTAGCAGCAGTGGTGTTTGATTGAGTTCCGATATATTTCATTAAAGTCATTTCTTCTACACTTCGATCGAGAAGAAATTTATGATTGGTTTCATAATGCCGCTTTACTGAAGATGTTCTACCGACTACAGTTTTAGAACATAAAATACAAACTGCTTTACTGTCCTTTTCAATCATACCGTATCTATCGGTCCACCAAGCTTGAAATTGTCTGCTACTACATATTTCGGATAATTTCGAGTTTTTCATTGAACTAGCCATAATAAGTAATTTTAAAAATATAAATTTTAATAATATTGTTATAACATCAATAATTTATTCTGAATTCGTTTGCAAGAACATATTTCGTCACATATTAAAGTACTAAAAATATTACCAACACAAGAAAATAATATAATATATTAATTCAGGGTAATTTTAATTATTATTTTTATATTTTACACGGATTTAATGATCAAATAATTTCTCACAATATTAAAATATTTTATTGTTCAAAAATAAGCAAAATAAATTAGAAGTTTAGTAACTTTTAATACCTTAAGGTTGTTGCAGGTTAAAATTTCAGTCGTGACGCAATATGTTTTTGTAAACGAATGCAGAATATAAAATATGAAATAATATGTAAAAATATTTACCTAAAAATAACACTATATCTATTTATAATAAACGGTTATATTTTTTAACAAGTTTACTAAAAATGACTAATGCAGTCTGTCGTCTGATTCGAGCGCTACGACGGCAACAACATGCAATAACATTAGAAGACGAATATGCATTTTTTTTATCTAATGCGCAATGCGAGAGAATTCATGCGATATTTTAATAATATAATGTATAATTTGACGGTTCTAGTTAACATACTAAGATAGGTATTCAGTACTACAAATTTATATCATAAATTATAAATGATGTGTAGATTAAAATTTTTAATTCATTTCTATCAGATATAAGATAATCAAAATTTTCAACCGTGCCACTTGTGGCACGCGTGCCATTGGTTCGCCATCCCGGCCCTAGGGTATGTGTAGTTTTCGAGATATTTCAATGTCTTCACTTAACTTGAACACCCTGTATATATATATATATATATATATAAATTCAGTTTATTGGGTAATCGGTCAATAAGCGAGGTTATTCACTAAATATTCTTTAGTCTTTGCCGATATTTCGGGAACTATGTTCCCTTCTTCAGGGCGCTACAAGGTATGCAATACTCATTATAAGTATAATCACAATAATTAACACTTACAAAAACGAGGCTGGTGATGTCCCATCTTAAAATATGGACATTTAGACGTCCCGGAGATCATTTTATGCCATAGCCAACTGATAATTTTTAAATTATTAAAGGAAGGAAAAGAACAACTGTGTCATTTATTTGAAACTAGGGGTGGTAATTTGAGAAGATATGTGTAAATGGCACTTAAGCCTTTTATATCTGTTTTCGCATTCATGGCATCAGATTCCTGGTTAATATAGCACATTTCTAAGAAAAGTCTATTTTTTATGTCTTTCTGTGTCCAGAACCTCAACTGTACTATGATTGATCACGTGTTTTGTGGATTGTGCATGGGTGGAATAACATATTACACGGGTTGTGATATGAAAGAGCAAGGTTTTTTATATTTTTACTTTCCCTATGTACGTAGTAGTTTTTTTTTGCGGAAATCCGTTTTGAGGTCCCCTGAGTCCGTTTCTGTGTCTGTATCTGTGTGTGTGGGTCTGTCTGTCTGTCTGCGGTGGGCGCTGTATCTCAAAAACGAATGATCCGATTAAGTGAAACTTTAAACTTAAGGTTTTATCGATAAAAACTGGAACTGAAAAGCTTTTGGTAAACATCCATAATCCGAAAGTGGGTGTTTACTTCAGGCCGTTTTTTTGCGATATTTTTGTTAATATAAAAAATATTACAAAACTTTTTAAACAAAAGTTAAAGGGAATGAGCAGATAAACAAGTTTTATTAAAACATATTTTTCATAAAAATTTTAACTTTGGAGAAAAAAAAATTGAAATTTTGACATTTTTTACCAATTGCTATTAAACTATTGGGGTTACATGAAATTTATATAACAAATAATTATAGAGAATTAAAAACTAAACCAATTATTAAGAATAACCTTTTGGCGTAAACCTCATAGTTTTCGAGTAAAATATAGGGAAAGTACTATGATGGCCACATCACCATTTTATTCTTTGATTTTTATTCTTCCTTTTAGACACGTAAAACATATTATGACTAAATGAGTTGTCAATAACTCAAGGTAAGTTGACAGAAACAAAAAAAAAACAACAAAGCTGTTGATATTATTCAGTTCTACAGCCTACAAAACACCCAGTTCAATACATCAAACTAGTAAGTTCCGTTTATTGTTGTTATTTTGTATTCACATTGTATATATATTTTGTTATTGTTTTTTTGTAAATAGTGATTATCACCTAGCCTGGTAATCGTGAGGGGATCTAGATATGCAACAACAAAGCAAATTGGATAAATGATTTAATTAATTAATAGCTTACAGGAACAATGATGATCAGAATTAACCTGACGTAACCCCCTTCTCTGATAAATCCCTAAATGAAAGATAGTGTGTTGCTGCAGTAAAATGAAGTTAAAACAATACTTCCCCTATAGTATATAGTATATATAGGGAAAGTAACAATGCAAGTACAAAAATAGCGCAAAGAAAAATACGATATTTTTAGGCCACAAAAGATATATTGTTACTTTGTAACTGAAATAAAATTTTAATTGTGGTATTTTAACTTGCTTGTTATAATATAAGTGTTCTTTTATTTTTTGGAGAACATGGAAAAAGAAACTTAAACTGTAATCACGAAATAAATAAGTTTATTTTCGAGGTGTGAAATTGAAATAAATTGGCACAGAGTGGATCGTCACGAGACACGATCACGAAAACGAACTAAACAGCCATCATCGCACGAATTGAATCGCATGAAAATAAAAAAATGAGTAATACGAACACTAGTTGATTGTAATCTGGTCTATAATAAATCAAGAGCAAAATGTAAAAATACTCAATAAATTAAGCTTTCTGCTCTTTAAATATTTAGTAAAAGGTATTATATTTTATATTGTCGTAGTTTTTGTCGCTTAGTTTTTTTTTGTTTTAGATTATTTTACTTTATAGTACCCAAACTAATTACCCTACTTTGATTGAAAGATGTGCAAACTGTAAAATGTTATCACATCTTACGTAATAATTGATCTAATATTTGTACATATCCCGCAAATAAAACAGAACTTACATTATTTATTTGGTAACTAATGGAAATATTTCATATAATGTCAGGGCACAAACTAGTTATACTAGCCACGTCAAAAGCATATTATGAAAATGTTTATCTTTTAAACCTTTCTTGAATTTTATAAAATCGTGATCACTTATTATTACGATTTAATGTGGTTACCATTTTTACAGTTTCAAATAAGAGTTTAGAGCTGATTTATTTCTAAGGTAACTAAAATAAAATTAAAACTACTTTGAGTGATATAACGAAACATAAAAGAGAACAACAAAAATATATAAATACGTCATAAATATTATCATTGGTAAAAAAAATATGTATAACTTTCTTTTCTTTTTAGATGATAATGCTCCTCATTATAAAATTAATTAAAGCTTTTATTAAAACCATATTTAATCTTCCTATAATACGAAAGAATTAAGATTAATAGATATATAATTCTTTACAATTTGAATGTTGTTTCCGTAAAAATTTGATTTGGGCCCATAGAATCGGGAGGAGGCAGCCTGTAGGTCCCAGTAAGCACGTTTAAATTACAATAGAGGTTTATATTTCGACAGTTCAAGTGACACAAATTAATAATATTGTTGGCTAAATAAAATTGACATTTGAAAAAATCTTATTGATGACAAACATTCTTTCGGTGAAATTGTACTTTCGATAAATCATTACGGCAAAAAGGGACGCAAAATGGATCTCTTAGAATAACTAGAAATTCACAAAGCCAAATGGACCTGACGTATTTCCCTATTTCTACGGCTGTATGCTAAACTTATTTCGTGTGTATACCTGTAAAATGTATTTAGTCAACAACAAATATACAATGTTATACAAAAAATGTAACTAGGTGTTTTTGTATAACTAATAATATATAACTTTTTACACTGGAGCTTAAAAGTAATGCAACACCAAGAAAAAAATGTTTTAAACGCTTTTGTGTTAAATGTTCAGTTTTTTTATGTCAGAACGAACGACTACAATTTAGTGCAGTTTGAATAAAAAATACTGACAAAAATTCAATAATGCACGGGTTTCCATGGTTTGACGGGCCGTATGCGGCCTGGCGTTATCTTGCTGAAAAATGACGTTTGGGATAGTCTCAATCTATGGTATTGCAAGAGGTTGTAGAACTTCAGTAATGTACCGTTGGGCTATTAGACTACCCCTAATGAACACCAGGGGGGACCTACTTCCAAGACATGTAGCGCCCCATACCATGAAGCCATGATGGCTGTGTGGCGTTCTAAGGCAAACTCTACATTTTGCCTTTCACTGCGAAATCGACGGACACGTCTACGTCTATCATGGGCCCCTAAGAAGAATCTGGACTCATCACTAAAGCAAATGAAGTTCCACTTTACATCCCAGTTGAATCTGGCTTCACACCATTCCCAGCGACGAGCTTTGTGCAGCGGAGTCATCGTTAGTACCCAAAACGGACGAAACGCATAAAGGCCCATGGCAAGAACTCTTCGATTAATTGTTTGCCTAGAAACCACATGTCCTATTGCTGCAACAAAGGCATCTCGATCTTGCCTCAGTGCCGTGACGATTACGTATCACAAGCAGTCTTAGGTATCGTTCTTGAACACTCTGTATAATCCTAGGCCTATCAGAACGTCTCTGTTGCTGATATTCATTTTCTTCAGACCATCTTCTCCATTCTCGCATTACAGTTGAGGGTGTATTTTCAAGTCTTCGGGTTATTTTCCTCAAAATGAAGCTCGCCTCTTTAGATCTTTTTAAAAATCACTTATATGATGAGCTCAGAAAGAATCAGAGTGACTGATTATTAAATTTGCTTTTTCTACTCCCATAGTAGTAAGTAGGCAGTAACACAATCGTTTGTTGATTAGTAACCATGGCATTATGAAACATGCACGTAATGAAGAAAAAACTAGCACGTAATATATTACGTAACCATTATTATTACAATCAAGTAGCCTAGACAAATGAATTTGACATTTATCGTTGTTGAATACACATTACAATTACGTTATTTTGGTTTAATTATTATTAATAATTCATTTATTCATTGTTAAAATTAGTGAAAGTGACTCCACAGAAGAAATTGTTGGAACTCCACCAGAAATTAGACAATTAGCAGAACATACCGCAGCGGATCTTTTATTTATTTTTATTTATTTAATAATTGATGTATTAACAAAAACGTTTTACACAAGTCAACAATACAGCATATAATTAGAACTTAAATTAATTTGAACATATATTTTAAATTACATACATTTTAAGTAAAAATTGCATTAACTTACAAATACTGACAAAACAATTTAAATACATATACGGGTGTTAAATACTACTTTCAAAATATTCATTGTAGTTATATGGCGCAATTTTTATTAGTAAATCCTTGATTGTAGTTTTAAATTTACCAAATGGCAATTTTTTACAGATGAGCTTAATTTGTTATAAAATTTTGGCCCATAATAGTTTTCACCTACACGTGATTTCGTTAGTCGCAATTGAGGAATATTTAATTCCTCGTTATTACGCAATAAATAATCAGAATTGTTACGTGTTTTGTATGCATTTATATTGGATTTAACATGACACAGACACTTATAAATATACAATGCGGGAAAAGTTAATAATCCATGCTTGGAGTAGGATTGTTTACAGTCATCGCGAAAACCTAGATTATCTATAATTCTGACTGCCTTCCTTTGTAAAGAAAACAGCCTGTGTTGTGATGCTGAATGACCCCAAACCATAATGCCGTACGATAGATGACAATGGCAAAGTCCATAGTAAGCGCTAATTAAAACATTAGTGGATACAGATCTTGCAATGTTACGAAGGCAGTATATTCCTTTTGACATTTTTTTGGCAACTTCTTCGCCATGAATGTCCCATTTTAAAGTTGAATCTAAAAAACTCCTAGGAATTTTGTATTATTATCATAGCAGGCATTGTGATCTTTAAGGGTGAATAATATTTCTACCGATTTAGAGGTATTAAGAAACAATTTATTACTCGCAAACCAGTCTGATGAGACTGATTTCGTCCTAAAATAGATCCCTGTGGAACCCCGTGATTTATTGGTAGAAATGTTGAATGATTACCGCTAATGCAGACTTGTTGTATTCTATTTTCTAGGTAGGACCTGATTAAATTAATACTTAGTTGATTAAAATTATATATGTGTAATTTATCGAGTAATATCGAATGCAACACGCAGTCGAAGGCCTTGCTTAAATCTAAAAAGTTTGCCATTGTAAATTGACCTTTTTCAAAGCAATCAATTGTGAATAAAACAAAATTTTGAATAGCATCAATCGTTGACAAATTCTTCCTAAATCCAAATTGACAATGAGAAAAGAGATCATTTTCATGAAAGAAGGTAGTAATTTGATCCTTCATTACGCGTTCTATAATTTTTGCAATGATTGGCAAAATGGATATAGGACGATAATTGTCTTCAGAATTTGGGTCACCTTTCTTGTGTATAGGGATTACCTTAGCAACCTTTAAATTATCTGGAAAGATACCTGTATCAAAAACATTATTTATTAATTTAGTTATTGGTAGAATGAGAATATTTATTGATTAATTCACTAGTTAAGCCGTACACATCACGGTTGTTGCTGTTTTTGATTTTATTTATGGCATCTCTTACTTGTACAATAGACACATTTTGAAATATAAATGGACGAGTAAAGGAAATATTAAAATTTAACGGATTTCTGTTAGTATTCGGCAATGAAAGTAATAAATTATCTGCAACAGTTACAAAATGTTTGTTAAGAGTATCACAAGGAATGTTGCATTTTACATTATTGGAATTTACATTTCTTTCCGAGTTAATTAAATTCCATATTCTTTGTTGATAATTAGAAGACGCGTTAATATAGTTGTCGTTGTACTCAATTTTTGTGCGCTTAATTTGTTCTCTATAATACACCCTAAACTGATTACGTTGCTGTTTAGTTGCAGAGCAAGGGAATTTTTTGAATAAATCGTTCAATAATAGTTATTTAAGGTACAAGTGTAAAAAGTGATGCTTTATTGCACGAACTGGCGTTTAAAAACACGAGCGAGGAACGAGCGAGTTTTTTTAAAGCCAGGAGTGCAATAAAGAAACTTTTTACACGTGTGCCTTACAAAATTTTATCTTCGATCGTAAAGAATTTCAAAGAATATATTCTTATGAGTAATATTTTAATGTCATTTCAATAATTCAATTAATGAAAACATATTTTACCCGCAGTGCACTAATGAAAGCGTTACTTAGCAACCAGTAAACAAGTTGCACAAATGTCGGCCGCCATTATTATTTATGGAAAAAATGTTCGCTTTATTGTAATCGCTTCGACTTGCATTAAATGAAATCTTCAGAGTTCTTAAATCTGCCATTTGGTTTGTATTATATATTTTATTTATAGTTTATTAGTTATTTGTATCAATTAATAAAAAATTAAGTTTTTGGCCGAAATATATTCATCTGTCAAATTTGACAATTCTGTGCAATAAAAATAGTTTGACATTACCGTGCAATAAAAACGTAAAAAAGCACTAGTGCTTTAAAAAGCCACTTTTACAATGAAAAATGATGCAAAAAGCGTCTACTTTCTGTACGATCGTAGATAAACACATATGTTCACGTAGATCTGATATATGTTTATTGAACCATTTACCAGTATGTTGTTTATTTGGTTTACTATTAATTTGTGGAATTGTGTTAGAAAATAATGAAGAAAATTACTATTGATGTTGGTATCCTTAGTTGTGTTTAAATACCCCCAATTAACATTATCTAGCATATTAAAGAATTTTATTTTACCTATCTTTGTAATTGGTTGATACTTGTTAATAGGAGTATTCACCGATGAAATTTGAGGCCAATTAACAGAAATAGATATGCCAATATGGTCAGAAATATTGGCATTGAAAGGACTAATGTTTATATGTCTCTCATCAAAATTTATAAAAACGTTATCAAGACAATTTTGTCCTCGTATATTAAACCTGACAATATTTAGTAAGTTATAACACTGTAATGAATCACGCAAATCAATTGTTTTATTATCATCCCCTTGGTGAAAATTTACATTAAAGTCGCCTCCCAAAATTATGCGGTTATTAACAAGATCAAGACAATCAATAAAATTTATTAAACATTCGAGAAATTGAGCCCAATTCCCTGACGGGGATCGATAAATACATACAATATACACACGGAATTGTTCAACATATATTGCCGACAGTTCACAGTTTTTGTCAGATGACATTTTGTTAGTTAAATCGTTAAGATGTTGTGATATTACAGATGTATCGGTATAGATTATAGAACCTCCATACTTTCCTAATTTACGAGCATAATGTGCTTTACTAACTAACGCGCCTATTCGTGATAGTTGACATTCGGTGTCTGACAACCAATGTTCCGTAAGTGAAATAATATTAAAATAAATGTTATTAGCCTGTATTGCGCATTCGAGCTCATTTATTTTATTTCTTATAGATTGCGAGTTAAGAAATAATATATTTAAGTTAGTATTAACTTCTTTTTGGGCAATTGAAAAAAATTGTTTACACAAACATTTTCTGGCCAAACTTCCGGTTTTTTTAATTCATCAAACTGAGAAGAAGGTACTGTAATTTTAAATGATGAATATTCAGTTGGATGCTTCAATTGTAATTGTTCACATTTCACGTATAGCCCCTTTGATGGTGTTGTCCTTTGCTGTTCCGCAGATGGCATTGAATTTCTTCGGCTTATTTTTTTTTCTAACGACAGTAGTCCATTCCGATGTGTTCTTTTTATCCGGGGATTCCACAGAAAACGCTGGATGTTTACTAGACTCGGCGACAATTTTAATACTATCTTTTTGTGGCAACTCCACTCTTAATTCGCGATTTTTACGGTTTGGTTTTTTTTGTAGCACTATTTAATACTTCGCTAGTTGATGCTTCGTTTGACTTTGGATTTAAGTCATGTGATACAGTATTCTGTTGAGGTAGTGAAGGCGATTTAATACAGATGTCGTTGATCGTATGTTTACTATACTTTTCAATTAATTTGTTGTTTACATTTTTTTCTTCCAATAATGTAATGGTTTTGTTCATTATTCTAATTTTATCCCGTAATTCTTCAATTAGAATATCTTTATTTTTAAGAGCCTCTTTGAGATATGATAATTCAATATCTTTTACAATTAGAGCGTTAGATGTACTCACATGTTCATCCATAGCCAACGGAGTGAGGTTAGGAGTGTTATCTTCTGGTTTACAATAAGTAATTGTCTCTTTGTCGATCCACACAATGCCCTTTCTTCTCTCGATACACGATGGATGATACACAGTATCACACACTGTACACCCAGGGCCCGATCGAGCTGTAGTTTTACAGCAACACAGATTTTTAACTAGAAAGTCTTTAATCACTTCTTTACTCGACGCCATATCGGTTCGAATTTTTTTCTTCTCCCGGAAAAATCCAAAGCGCGTTACGAAGTGGTTTAAGGTAAATTCATGGATTGGCGTATGAATAATAGTGTTCAGTCTTTTACGGTAAATGTGTTATTAGCCTATTTTGGCGAAATAAGTAAGAAATACAAACCTGCATCTCTTTGGGCCATGTATTCGATGTTGCGAATTGTTTTAATAGTGAAACATAGCCTCAATATTTTAAAGTATTCCAAATTATAATGAATGGGAGTAGAAAAAGTATAGTACACAATTCGAGGTGTAAGTCACTTACGTACTCGTGGAATTACTGCACTCGCCTGACGGCTCGTGCGCAACTTTTTCCACTCGTACGTAATATATGACTTACAACTCTCTTACAACTCTCGTTATGTAATATACTATTATTTTTCAATAAGTGTAAAAATCATACACAAAAAATTGAGAAAAAACAGTAAAACGTTATTGCTTTTTTTCTTTCTAAGGTGAATAAAACGTTCATATTTGTCGACATCTAAGGGGTGTTGCATTACTTTTGAGCTAAAGTATATATATATATATATACAGGGTGTTCAATTTAAATGAAGACATTGAAATATTTTGAAAACTACACATAGAATAAAAAATTATAATTAAAATTTGTTCGCCTCGGAGGGGGATATCTAATGATACGAAACTCGACCCACTACCCTCAACCCCCTAGGAGGTAGGGGGTGAGAAATAGAAAAGTTAAATAGGGACCCCCATTTTTTGTACGGATTTGAATACTCCGGGAAAAAATAATAAAGTTTTATATGAAAAGTTTTTTGTATTCGTGACAGACGACACTATAATTGGTAACATTGAAAATTTGCAAAAATCGTTGAAAAATGGGGATTTCCTGAGAAATACGATAAGGCTTTGTAAAATAAGGTTCCCTATGCTGATGAGAAATAATGCGACGTGCTGGGAGAAATGTAAAAGACCGTCTTATACTGTCAAATCACCTTCTCTCTATCCCCACCTGTCCCGCCACGCTACATCGATCAATGCCGGCCTAAGATGGAGCTCAGTATCGCTGTTACCGCCAGATGTGAAATTCGCGCTGTGATACGTTTTTTAAGTGCAAAACGGATTTCACCTATTGACATTCATCGTCAGTTAATCGAAGTTTATGGGGAAACTCATCATAAAACGACAATGAGTCGACTCACAAGCGCATCTCTGACAAAAAAAAGATTTGGATAGTATTTATTTTCTGCAGAATTCATATAATTTAATTTCTAGAAAACAATTACAAGTAAACAATGCCTCGTGCAAGCATAGAAGATAAAATTGAAATGATTCTGATTTATGACGAATGCACTAGAAATATTGACGAGGCTGTTGTCTTATATGCTGAGCGTCTGAAAGACAAAGTTTATCAACAAGTGCTAACAGACAGAGAAAATATGATAAAACGCATAAGAAACGCTTTTGCCTAAATTCCCGCGGATATGCTTCTACAGTGTGTACAATCAGTCGAAAGAAGGATCAATAAGTGTATTTAACTTGAAGGTCGAATTTTTGAACAGTTGCTTTAATTAGATAACTATTATGTGTGAGAGGCATGAAGACTCACACATTCGTGTACATTTTTCAATGATTTTTGCCAATTTTGAATTTTGTCGATTAGTCGTCTGTCACAAATACAAAAAAAATTCAGATAAAACTTTCTTATTTTTCCCGGAGTATTCAAATCCGTACAAAAAAATGGGGTTTACTATTTAACTTTTCTATTTCTCACCCCCTACCCCCTAGGGCGTTGAGGGTAGTGGGTCGAGTTTTATATCAATAGATGTCCCCTCCGTGGCGAACAAATTTTAATTATATTTTTTTTTTCGATGTGTAGTTTTCGAGATATTTCAATGTCTTCAATTAAATTGAACACCCTGTATACATATATATGAATTCAGTTTATTGGGTAATCGGTCAATAAGCGAGGTTATTTAGTAAATATTCTTTATTGCCGATATTTCGGTAACTATGTTCCCTTCTTCAGGGCGCTACAAGGTGTGCAATACTCATTATAATTATAATCACAATAATTAACACTTACAAAAACGAGACTAGTGAAGTTCCATTTTAAAATATGGACATGCAGACGTCCCGGAGATCATTTTTAGCCATAGCCAACTGATAATTTTTAAATTAAAGGAAGGAAAAGAACTACTATGTCATTTATTTGAAACTAGGGGTGGTAATTTGAGAAGAGATGTGTTTCACATAAACCAGTAGAGGTTTACTCAAGGCGTTTATTTTTTTTTTCGATAATTTTCTAAATTCGAAAAATTTTTACAAAACTTTTCAAACAAAAATTCAAGGGAATGAGAAGTTTTATTAAAACATTTTTTCATAACGTTCTTAACCTGAGAGAAAAAAAATAATTTTGACATGTTTTGCTTATTGCTAATAAACTATAGGAGTTACATGAAATTTATTTTACAAATAATTGTAAAGAATTCAAAATTGAGTAAATTATTAAGATTTTTTGCGAAAACCTCATAGTGCGGTTGGTGGAAATGTAAATGAAAATATTTTTCAAATATTTTTCCACTCATTAACAACTTCTATTTTATTTTCCTTGCAATGAAGCTCGAATAAATTAAACAGTTTCCTAAGAGTTAGATCAGGATATAGATATCTTCTATTAAGATTATGAGATCTGGTATAATGGGATCCAAATTTAGGAAAACTTGTGTTCTTTCTTGATTTACGCCCACGTAAATCATTTCCTACATTTGCAGAATGTTATCTTTTTAAATTATAATTAATTAAAATTACCATCACTGCCTTTGGACATTATCAATAATAAATATCTTAATTTAAGTATAAATAGCCTTAGGCCACTTTCCAGAATTATAGTATTTACTCAGAATATAAGTAACCTCAAATGCTTTATTGATAGATAACTTGAAGTTGTACATGTAGAAACTAATATAATTGACAAATGGACTGGTTTGTAAATAATTTTCACAACGTTTGAAACTTCCCTCTGTCGAATCTTGTGTGTTAATTATTATAATAATTATTATAATTAAAATACTTTAATATCCAACAATAATGCATCGGTAAATTATTATTTTATTTAATAAATTTGATTTACTTGCAATGCTTCATGTTCATTTAAAATAAGGTTTTTATAAAATTAATTTTAAAACTGCTTTATGACGAAAAGACATCAAATTTAATTATTTAATTTACGAAATTCAATTACTTAATGAGCTTCTTTGACTCAAGAATAAAAGGACTTAAGTCTGCGTCAGCGATCAATAAAGAGTATCTCGCATGATGTCTGTCGGTATTTTTAAATGATTTGCCATTTTATCAGGCAATCATCTCGGATTATTACATGGCTGCCGGTCAGATTTATTAATATAATATAAATATGCTGCCCACCTGGACGTCCAGGCATTTTCACCCGTTAGTTCCACATGCTAATTCGCCTTCTATATATGCGGGCCTTGCGATCTTAAAGAATCAAGAGCCCCTCAAGTCACACATTCTTCACAAGTCCATGGTACAGTTTTACCACTTTGCAAACTAATCGGCAATCCGAAATCAACAAAAACTATGAAGTCACAAATATTTTTTTTAAGAAATACAACGATGTAATCTAAATAATATCCATGAAATTGGTTCGTGACCCTGTACTGTGATTTAAATTAAGAAGTCATATCTAAAATTTTTGTATGTTTTTTTATCATTTTTTTAATATATTCATGTGTATTTTGTTAGGAAGAAAGCTAAAGCATAATAAATAATAAATAAGTGGCTTAAGATAAATAAAAATAATAGAAATTGGTTATTAAATACAATATTTGATTATTTACTTTTATATGAAAAGTGGGTGGTGGATGCGATAGAGTAAGCGCAACACCGGGTCTGCAATCGGATAGATGAATCTGTACCTTTACTATTGTAGATAATTAGTAAATCATAATATTTTTATGAAAAAGAAGATCAATAAGATAATTTAGGAATAATATGTTTCTTTCTAGAAGTTTATTTATACTAAATTTGATTTGTTATCTGAATGGCAACATAGTTTTAACAAATAATAATTGGTTCACGGTTTATAAGTCAATTACCTAGTTTAATTTTTAATAACTCAGCAAAATGTTAATCGTAAATTATAATCATTGGTTATTAGTAGTAGTAGTAGTAGTAGTGTTAGGCTATCGACCACGTGGTCCTTCCGCCATGTGTCGTTTGTGTATTTGTGTGTGTGTAAATGAGCTTGTTACTTTAAAGGATCGCCCCCGTCACTCTAAAGCACCATTAATTGTATCCCAATGGTGAATGGTACCGGTCACCCATCCGACTACTGACCCGAATCAACGTTGCTGCACGTCAGTTCGGGGCCGTAACCGATGCGCCACCACCGGCGTGTTGGTTATTATTATTGATTATGATATGATATGTATGTGTTTTTGACTTTTGTGAAGATTATTTTAATGACATGTCAAATTCAAGGTTAGAAGCAATATGGTGGCACTTCAAATTATAGCAGCTTTGTTTATCTCGATAAAACAAAAAGGAAGAAGTGATAAAAAAAAGTGATAAAATCCCTGTAGGGTGTCGTTGGTTCGCATTTGTCAAAAGTAACAGTACAATCGAATCTCCGACGTGCATTCATTTCTTTCGAATAATGAAACGTTTCGGCAGTTTAAAATCAAAGGAAATTGAAGCAATTATTAAAAGCAATATACCAACTAATACTCGGAATAATTCGGTATGTTATTTTTTGTATTAGTAACATTAACGATTCAATATATAATTGTATTTTTTTAGTAACATTAAATAAATCTCATATAACAATCTATTATTCTGGAATAAGTCTTACCAAAAATAACTCGACCTCTCGTTTTTAATTGGAAAATGGCATGCACTCAAAATGGGTTTCTTTTAAGCAAAATTTAGCATTTCTTCCGACTAATCGGCACGTGCCCTTTTACTAAGCGTGTAGTTCTCTTAGTAAAAGGGCACGTGCCGATTAGCTACTATTAAATTCCGTGTAAGATTGATTTTTAATGGTGCTTCCTTGCCAGAATTAATATAATCCGCATAAAAAGACGTTGACGACTTAAATCCATTTTTGACCGATATTAATTTTTGTGTCACTTTAAAGAACACAAATGGCGCATGAACCCAACTTTACGTTACGGCCGTCGGTTATGAGATGGCAGCACCTGGATCTTCCGCCTCCGAATTTAGAAAAATAAAAATTTTTGGCTCTTATCTTATTGACACCATCAATATCTTTAATTCTAGAATTATCATAAGAAATTATATAATTAATTTGAGTCTATAATTCAGAAAAAAAAATAGATTTTGTAGATTATTTATAAGTACGAAAATTTTACAAACTTAATAATTAAAATCAAATAATTTTAGAATCTAATGTTCTATAATTATTCTAAAATACTGCTTAGCATTATTATTATGTGAATGATGCAATTACCATTATAGTATGAATGAATTTAATCTAATATAAACTATATGAAGAAACAAGATTTTTTTATCAAACAAAATAAAAGTCACATTGACATACATGGCATAAAATAACTCCACGTAAATTTGACAAAAATAGCCACTATAACAATATTTCCTGAATGGTAATAATCACCTGCTGATTATCATCGACTATAGGAAATAATGGTTTAAGTCTTGCGATCTAAATTTCAAAGTTATTGTAAATGTATGTTATTTTGTATATTTTGTGTAGGACTTGTAAAGTCAATAAACTAAAGTAAACCAAGGGGTTAACTGAATATTACTAAAAATAATAGTAATAAATCATTATGGTACTACCAAAAATATAGTTTTAGAGACCGGCATACTGGTGATTAAATTTGGACTTGACAATAGAAAAATGATAGACCAAATTAATATATTTAAACATAAAAATATTAAAGAGTAAAAAATTAATCAACACAACAATATTTTATTCAAGAAATATGAAAATTTTTGCCGTTGGCAGATATAGTTTGTCAAACTATTAAAAAAATAATCTTAATATATTTTGTACGAATAAACAAAAATTATATTGCCTTATGCCACCCACTATTTCAAATATGTACATTATTTAACTTCAAAAACTTTAGTCTAAATTAAGAAATTGCTATCACACCGCAGGCCATGTTTCGATTTAAATAACTATAGGTCACATACAAATAAGACTAATCAAAAATGTTTTATACTGTCTTTAATATAATTTCAAATTATAACATATTTTTCCATGTTATTATTCTATTTCTCTTTGCAGGATGAATAACGTGCATCCGACGTAAACAAAAGAAGGTTAATCACCTGATATATAATTTGATTAATTGCATTCCGTGTTTTAATAGATTTAATATCAGTAATGGCGAAGAAAGTTAAAATTGTTACTTATAATAAATAATATATTGCTTTTCTTTATAATAATGTTGAATAAAATATGTTTATGTCGGTCGCTAAACGGGTTATTGTATTACGATATTACGTTTCCTTTCCCACCGGCTCAAACAATTAATTCTAACAAAGTATGAGATACAAATGTCCTATTGTCATGAACGATGACTACAAAAACTACATTAGGTGTTCGTTGTTCAACCATAATTAATTGTCAACTATATCTTAAAACTGCACTCTATTATTTAATATAAAATAGTAAGGCAAATGAATAAAACCTTAATAAAATAAAGTTTTATTTAATATCCATTATACTTTTATTTTATATTTTAAAAGAAAACAAAATTAAGCTTAGATGCGTAAAGGCTTTGAAACTTAAAAAATCGCAGAATTAAATACACAATGGGCACAATTATACTATTATTACACTATTTATTTTATTTTCAGCGAAAAAATATTATAAAATAAAATTTTAAAATGTTAATATTAACTATATATATAAAAAATTGCTTGTGAAACAATTATACATTAGTAGATGTTATATTCGTTCATACCCAGACCTAAAATCTCGGATTACTTCCTAGCCGGTTTTATTATACTGGTAACAGGTGAATCGTTGCATAAAAGTGCATTAAACCCTATACACTTTTCAGTTTAAAGTGATTAAATTGTAGTTTTGAAATACATATAGATATTTAGGTCTATAAACGTAACTTACCTTTGCCCCTGAGATTGGAGTTTCTCCTTTCGCGTCGAAAAAAAATTGACGGTCGTCGCGTAAGTTAACTGGAAGACCCCCACACGCGACTCCATCGTTTTATACCCGGAGAACTTAACGCACTAAACAATAACAAACAATTACACTCTTTTTTATTTTAATAGTTGCACTAGTTACATAGGAGGTAAGTAGGGAAGTACTGCATGGTGCAAACCCAGTTATGTCTGGATCTGGCCATGGCACGGCTTGGACTCGGCTGAACTCTGTTGTACGGCCACGCTCTTTCTCACATAATATTCAGCATTGTTCTCTTTCGGTGCACAGCTCGGGTGGATTAAGAATTGTGAAGAGAGCACATGAAAATCCCACAATGAGAAGGTAACATATTTATTTCATCGAACGAAAGTGAGATACCAGAACTTATATATAATCGAACGTTGATCCGCTAAAATAACACTTTGTTTATTTGAGAACTTATATATTTGCTAATTTTAGAGTGTAAAAACAATTCTAATAAAAGCGGGCCCATCTGTTCATTTTGATTAATTCTTATTTTAAGACTCAATCTATCACAGTGTTATAAATTTAATTTAAGTAATTGTTTCAACTATATACAGGGATTCATGAACCATAGATTATTGGGACTAAAATATGATAATTTAACCCAACATATCTGTATCCCAAATTTCAAAGTTTATAAAAATATTACTTCTTTTGTTAATAACAATTGAATGTATTATTCGATTTAAATGAAATTTATTACTGATGATTATCATATTGCAATATTTCAATCAATGGTACAGGTTTTTTTATATTACCGGGCGCTCCATTTAATCCTATAGTAAAATTTTTGCATGGCCGCGATATTTCCATTAATTTAATTTACAATTATTGAACGTTATATTCATCCCGGCTCATTATATATATATATATATATATATATATATATATATATGTATATATAACACATCATTTCAGTTATTAGGGTCACCACTGACCGACAAGAAGTATAAAAAAACAGTAGTAGTATTAGATTATTATTATTAAAACATAGTTTTATTGGAGCAACTAAATATATAAATAACATAAATACGTATCCTGGTATTTATTGTAAATAAAGTATAGGTTTAACAGTTATTAATCATTAATTATGATCTAAATGCTTTTAATTGGCTTAATTGTGAGTTTACAGTACAATAACCTCCTATTAAACGCATTAACGCAGAAAAAATATGGATATTTATTTATGAAGCTGAACCATAAATACACCTATGCCATAAAACTGATTTCAAATCGTAAGTAGTGGTGATATAATTTACAGGCCTGGCTAACAAATCCCTATAACTTGTAGGCAGATCTAAGATTAATTATCTTAGGGATTACCTACGCAAAATCTACAAACAAGTTTAAGGTAAGCGAACAAAAAAATTCTAAACAATCACGATGCACCACCGCATTTTTACATTTCTTGAATAAATCGGTGATTATGTAGGGGATTAGAATAATTAATTAGACTTATTGAACTGAGATTATTTTTTCCTGACTACGAAAAATCCTATGAGATCTAAAACATTTTTATATTTTATTTATTTATTACATCTTTGTACTCCGTTCTAACAAAATATATAAAAAATTATGTTACAAAATATAAAAATATTCTTAAAATTTTAGCCGAAGGGAGGACGGGCGGAGTTCACTTCATTTAAGGATCTTCCACTCAAACCCATAAATATGTAATGTATCCATTTATATATCATATTAAATGCTTAAATACAGCATATTTTAGTCTTTATATTAACTCGATATTTCAAAGCAAAAAACTACAAATATAAATGATTTTTTTTTATCATAATGCCCTAGATGTAGTATTAGCAATCTCGCTCTACCTTTTTACTTTCTCTATATAGAATATACATTGAAATATCTCGAAAACTACACATCGAATAAAAAAAATTATAATTAAAATTTGTTCGCCTCGGAGGGGGGCATCTAATGATATTCGACCCACTACCCTCATCCCCTAGGGGCTAGGGGGTGAGAAATAGTTAAATAGGAACGCCCATTTTTGTACGGATTTGAATACTCCGGGAAAAAATAAAGTTTTATCTGAATTTTTTTTTGGCAAAAATCGTTGAAAAATTAGTATTTCTTGAGAAATACGAGGGGATTTCGTAAAATAAGGTTCCCTAGGCTCAGCGTATAAGACAACAGCCTCGTCAATATTTCTCCGCCATTAATCACAAGTAATACCATAAGTGATGGCAATTTACTCGAATAAATTTTGTTTTTGCATGAAAGTTTGTTGCTTAGCGATTGTAATGAGAGCAACTGTCACGAAAATCAACTGCCTATCAGTTGCTCGAATAAAAATCGCGAATAAGCAACAAACTTGAATGCGCTAAAAACAAAATTTATTCCGATTTAATTGTCATCACGAATGGTATTTGGAAAGACTATTCCAGGACTTGAAACGAATATCATTCACCGATATTCGTTTCAATATTTATATTAAATTTTTTATGATATATCTCCTGCAGTATTTTGGTCGAAAAATTCGACATTGAATAATCCTCCCTTATAATCATTTGCATTTACCTTCTTCATATTATACGCCCGGTCATCATAATCGCGGCAAGAGTTTCCATTGAAGTTTTTCTAACAACTGGTAGTTTTTATCGGCGCAGAATTCATCATATCGTTTTCAAACACACGATCTCGTTTTAGTTTTATTTTTTGATTCAGAACTTGCCACCGTCGCATTTATTATAGTAGTAGTAGTAGTGTTAGGCTATCGACCACGTGGTCCTTCCGCCATGTGTCATTTGTGTATTTGTGTGTGTGTAAATGAGCTTGTTACTTTAAAGGATCGCCCCCGTCACTCTAAAGCACCATTAATTGTATCCCAATGGTGAATGGTACCGGTCACCCATCCGACTACTGACCCGAACCAACGATGCTGCACGTCAGTTCGGGGCCGTAACCGATGCGCCACCACCGGCGTGTGCATTTATTATATTATTATATAACTTGCTGTTTATTCACTTATAAATTGACGTGATTGGCTAAAAAATAACACATGCCTCCTTTTCATTGGCTACATGCAATAGGAGTGGAATAGTCAGAATTATTTCAATTTTTTCTTCTACGCTTGCACGAGGCATTGTTCACTTGTAATTGTTTTCTAGAAATTTTTCCCTATATTTTTGTCAATATGAAAAATACATAACTTTTTAAACAAAAGTTTAAAAAAATGAGAAACTGAACAAGTTTTATAAAAACATGTTTTTGTAAGGTTCTTAACTTGCGAGAAAAAAATAAAAAATTTTACTTTTTTGCCTATTGCTAAACTATAAAAGTTACATGTAATTTATATAACAAGTTATTGTAAAGAATTCAATACTGAGCAAATTATTATTAAGAATAACTGTTTTGGTTTTCTAGAAAAATATAGGAAAATTATTATGATGGCCACATCACCATGTTTTACTCTATAAATTAGTAAAACCAATATAATAATAATGTTTAGGCAGAAATACCTTTAGTCGATAGCAAACTAACATACTAACAGGTTATTCATCATTCGCTATTTAAATGAAATTATATAAATTTGTCAATAATTAGAAAAACACGAAAACATACGTTGTAGATTAACGAAATCTTTTCATATTTTTTCTAATTTTTAGTTAGTTTTCTACAACGTAAGGACATTTTATAATAAATTTGTCAATAAATATGTATATTATTATTATTAAAAATGTTTTGTATTCTGTTTTTTTTTTCAATATGATAGTTGTCATATCTTAAGTATACATTTTTGCTAAGTACAATCACAGTACTTTCCCTATATTTTTCTTGAAAACAATGAGGTATACGCAAAACAGCTATTCTTAATACTTAATTTAATATATATATCCTCGAAAAAATTCTTCTAAAAAAATTGATGTCTTACTTGGAAAGAAATAATTTATTCGCCCTACAGCAATTTGGTTTTAGACAAGGTCTATCTACTACTTCCGCTATAGTAGATTACACTGAAAAAAAATATAGATTATTTTGAAAGAGGTGAATTACGTATTTCAACATTCTTAGGCATTTCCAAAGCCTTTGACTGTGTGTCACATAATACTCTATTGCGTAAATTATTATGTTATAACTTACACCCTGAAAGTTGTAGGCTCATTATGTCATATCTGTCTAATATAATACAGTCTGTATTTTATAACGGTGAAATCTCGCAACAAATGTTAATTTAATATGGTGTCCCACAAGGGTCAATCCTAAGATTAAAAATTAAGATTGGGCCTAAGCATCAAAAGGCCACAATTTCAAAAAGTAGGCAATTACAGTCAGAAGCCGTTTCATGGTTTAATAGTAATAGGCTTTAAATAAATGCAACCAAAACAGCAATTTTGATTTCATCGCTATCCAAAATAAATCAGGGTGGTACTTCAACGGTTAATTTTCTTGGATTGCATTTGGATGGCCGGCTCTCTTGGGTCTATCGTGGAAATGAATTGGCCAATAAACTCAGTCGAAATATATTTTTATTGCATCGACTTTCTTTTTCAATTTCAACTGAAATGCTGAGGAAAACTTATTTCGAATGTTCAATCGCATATACGTTATGGTTTATTTATATGAGGTCATTCCTCTATACGGCATCGCATATTTGATCTACAAAGGCGTGCTATATGTATATTATCGAATATAAAGAAAAATTTGCACCTGTACACCACTCGGGGAAAAAGTATGATGTTCATCCAAATGCAATTCATCTTACAAAATCTCATACAAGCTCCAGATATTTTGCAATTAAATTTTATAACGCTCTGTCACTAGATGTCTTCCATTCAAACAATTCAAGCTCAAAATTATACTGATTTTAATTATGCAGACATTTTACACGTTTAATGAATATTTTGAGTTTGATTTTTCAAATATCGTTTAGCACCAAGTATTTTGGATATATTTATTTTTTAACTTTTACTTAGTTTGTAATTAATAGTAGTAACATATATTTATTGACAAATTTTGTACATATTTTCATTGGAAAAATGAATAATGAATGAGGTGGTAATGTATTACTTTGTCAAATCGACCAGATTTCTTTCTCCCTATATAATTAATATTATTCATATATATATATACAGGGTTATTCACGCTATACGGCACGGAATATTGTGACTTTCAAAAAGTTTCACTTTGGGGATATATGGGGGTCTATTAGGGCTACTTTTTAAAATTACTTTCCTAATATACAGGGTGTCCCAAAAACCCTAAAAGTATCAAAGTTGTGGTTTTTTCAATGAAACACCCTGTATTTTATTGCATTTTTGGATCCTTCGATCAAAATAAGTGTGTGTTTTAATAAGGTTTTTATTACCTAAACCTTAAGGTTTTTGAAATAATTTGAATTTTGTAAAAATTTAACCTAATTTTCATGTTTCAAATACTTAAAAAGTAATTAAGTTATGCATACCAAATTTACACTGAAATGTAACAATAGATCATATTTTATTTTCCAAGAATAATAAATTTGACATCTTATACCGGGTGTAAAAAAATGGAATTAAACAAATGAGAACTTTAAATGGCTATAACTTCATTTATTTAAATGGAACGCTATATTTATTAATTTATCAGCAAATGCACGTTTTAATTACCTATCGAATGGTATTTATATCTTAAATGTTAAGTGTTCTCGTTTTTACAGAAAACGCCAAAATATTGTTTATTGCACCATTTTAGTACTTTTTAAGTAAAAATTTTAATGTATCTAGTTTTCTATGGTATTTAAAAACGTCAGATAATTAATTTAGTCTGCCACTTTAGTTTAAAAAGCCTGTCTTTTGTTATAGTTGTCTTATTTTGCATTTTTGTGTTAGATCGTTAGTAATCGTTATTGTTTGAACATCGCTGTTGTATTTTTTGGTAAAAAATGAAGATTTACTCAAAAGAAGGGGGTATTGGCAATATCTTTATGCTTGGAGAATGTCATCAAAATTCTTTATTGGCTTGTCGAGTTTATAATTAAATCACCCTAAGCCAGCCATTTTTGAGAGACTATTAAATCAATTTAAAGAAATTGGTTAGTTATAAAAACCCCAGTATAAGAAAATCTGTGTAAATTTTCATTTTTTACTATTAAATACAACAACGATGTTCAAACAATAACGATTACTAACGATCTAACACAAAAACGCAAAATAACACAACTATAACAAAAGACAGGCTTTTTAAACTAAAGTAACAGACTAAATTAATTATCTTACGTTTTTAAACACGATGGGAAACTAGATACATTAAAACTTTTACTTAAAAGTACTAAAACGGTGCAATAAACAATATTTTGGCGTTTTCTGTAAAAACGAGAAGACTTAAGACTTAAGATATAAATACCATAAGATAGGTAATTAAAAAGTGCATTTGCTGACAAATTAAAAAATATGGCGTTCCATTTAAATAATTGAAGTTATAGCCATTTAAAGTTCTCATTTGTTTAACTCCAATTTTTTTACACCCGGTATAAGATGTCAAATTTATTATACTTGGAAAATAAAATATGATCTATTGTTACATTTCAGTGTAAATTTGGTATGCATAACTTAATTACTTTTTAAGTATTTGAAACATGAAAATTAGGTTAAATTTTTACAAAATTCAAATTATATCAAAAACCTTAAGGTTTAGGTAATAAAAACCCTATTAAAACACACACTTATTTTGATCGAAGGATCCAGAAATGCAATAAAATACAGTGTGTTTCATTAAAAAAAATCACAACTTTGATACTTCTAGGGTTTTTGGGACACCCTGTATATTATGAAAGTAATTTTAAAAAGTAGGCTTAATAGACCCCCATATATCCCCAAAGTGAAACTTTTTGAAAGTCACGTATTTTGGCCACAATATTCCGTGCCGTATAGCGTGAATAACCCTGTATATATATTCAGGGTGAGTTTTTTTCGATGTTCTCTATGGGTATCTCGGAAACTATAAGAGATAGAGAAGCGGTTAAATGGGGAAAGAAGTGTAGATTTGTGAGACGAATAAAATTTGTCAAGGGTAACTATACTGTCCGCCGATAAGGGCGCGTGAACTTTAAAATTGAATAAAACAAGTTGTGTGTGAGGTAGAAACGAAATTTATTTTTCATTCGAAAGGGTATTCGACCCCATTAAGTATGGAAGATAACATCGTTCAAATGACCACCGCGGCTCCGTTTGGTAGCTCGGATCCGGGAGGTCCAATTTTCGATGACTCTGGAGCACATATCGGCCTCAATTTGAGCGATGGCGTTGCGTATGTTGACTTTGAGGTCATCGGTGTTTGGCGTAGACCAGCGACTTGAGATAGCCCCAGAGAAAAATGTCTAAAGGCGTTAAATCGCACGATCTCGGTGGCCAGTTGATATCGCCTCCGCGCGAGATGACCATGTCCGAAAATTGCTCGTGCAGAATGTCCATTGTGGCATGGGCTGTGTGGCACGTGGCGCCGTCCTGCTGGAACCACATGTCGTCCGTGTCCACATCATCCAGTTTAGGCCAAAAGAAGTTGGTTATCATCGACCTGTAGCGCACCCCATTGACCCCAGCTTCGTTCTCGAAAAAGTACGGACCGATGATGCCGCCGGCCCAAAATCCACACCAAACAGTGACTTTCTGGGGATGCATTGCCACTTGGTGGACCTCGTGTGGGTTGTTCTCACTCCAAATGCGGCAATTTTGCTTGTTCACATACCCGTTCATCCAGAAATGAGCCTCGTCGCTGAAGATGATTTTTCGGCCAAAATGGGGGTCTGCTTCCAACTGCCCCAGAGCCCAGTCAGCAAACGCCCGACGCTGTCTGTGGTCGTTTATCTTGAGCTCCTGGGTCAATTGGATTTTGTACGGGTGCAGACCCAAATCCAGATGCAAAATTCTGCGAGTTGATGTCTCCGAAAGGCCAAGTTCCTGTGCACGACAAAAAATGGACTGCCTCGGGTTCTCGCGCACACTCTCACGGACAGCAGCGATATTTTCGTTCGATCGGGCGTTTCGTCGACGTGTCAGTGTTGGCTGGTTGTTTACTGAACCAGTCGACTCGAATTTGCCCACCAATCGACGGATAGTCGACTCTACAGGCCGATCATCGCGACCGTAAAATGGGCGAAGTGCGCGGAACGTTGCTCGAACTGATGACCCATTTTCGTAAAACAATTTAATAATTTGCACGTGCTGCTCGTCACTCAAACTTGCCATGGTGATTTGGGGTTATATACTGAACAAATGACAGCAACTTTGACAGCTCTACCTCGAACAACATGGCCGCACCCTTCCGGCAAACTTCGCGCGTCCCTATTGGCGGACCCTTTAGATATTTTGAAAAAAGTAAAAAGTGTCATTTTTTTCAAATCAATATATCTCGATTATTATAACATATATTAGAACCATCGATGTAAATTCGGAGGGTTTCCCCACCCTCTACACCCCCGGTTCCTCTTTTTATCGATAAATTATAGGGTCTATTGAAGACCTAGCAGGGTGGCAAATTGTCTGCCTTCCTTCCAAGGAAGGGTGTCTTCTTGAAAGCCTCCTCTAAAAGGTGACAGTATCTGCCAGCCCTGCCTCCTTTGTACCAGAGTCCAACTGAGTTTAGGTGCAGTGCTGACGCCGTGGCCATCTCCTCTACGTCTAAGTCGAGAGGTGGAAGGCAGAGCATTGCTTCCATTGCTGCAGTGGGTGTTGTTTGCATTGCTCCGGTCGTGCTGAGGCATGCATGCTATCCTTTGCAACTGAGTAAGCTGCTTTGCTGAGGTTTTTTGTCTGGCTCTGGACCACCAAACCAGTGCTCCATAGATTAGCATTGGTCTTACTGCATTACCAGAGGGAGACGCATGCTTTTTTACATTTCATTTTGAGATGTGGTTCCCACGTCAGCTTGACGTCGAGGATCACTCCAAGGTATTTTACTTCCGACGACAATGTCAACTGGGTGTTGAGGAGCTTAGGGAGCTTTAGCTTACCTAATTTCCTTTTCTTTGTGAAGAGGACCATTTCAGTCTTTGACGGGTTTATGGTTAGAGACTGGTCGTTACACCAGTGTTTAATTATTTTCTTGCTTCCTGTATTAAGCTGCATAACACCGTCTCAAATCTGCCTGTTAGCAGGATATGTCATCTGTATATCCTATAGTGTGGAAGCCATTGTCGTTAAGTCGCCGCAGTAGGCTGTCAACAACTATGTTCCACAGGAGTGGTGAGAGTACTCCACCCTGTGTGCAGCCTTTAGCAACGATCGTTCTGACAGTGGTGTTTCCTACATTTACTGTGACTGCCCTATTTTCCAGCATACTTTTGATCCATCCACTGTGGGGCTCCATTTTTCTGAAGGTCGTTTTATCGAAAGCACCTTCTATGTCAATGAACACGCCAAAGGTGGACATTTTGTTGTCCAGAGATCTTTCGATTCGGTCTTCAACAGTGTGCAGAGCCTACTCCGTTGATCTCCCCTGAGTGTATGCATGCTGGTTAGCGTAAATCGGATTCGTAATCAAAGCCGTCTCGCTAATTAATCTTTCGCACAATTTCTCTAACGTTTTCAGGAGAAATGACGTTAGACTAATCGGGCGGTGTGATTTGGCTAGTGTATAATCTATACGACCAGGTTTCGGTATGAAGATAACTTTTACTTCTCTCCATACTAGAGGGATGTATCTGAACGCAATACATGCCCTGAAAATTTTGTCTAGGTGGGCTGATAATATGTCCAGCCCCCTTGGAGAGGATCTTTTTGAGCCTTGCAGCTGCCGAGGTGGTTTCAACCTCCTCACAAACAGTCATATTATAGACACCTAAAATTAAAAAGCGTAACTTACACATGTGCTACATCGACTACAAATAGGCGTATGACTCCGTCCCTTATGATAGTCTGATAAAAGTACTCGAGATTTATAAAACATGCCCCAGGCTACAAATGCTTCTTATGTATTTGAGTCAAAACTGGAACACGGATATGTACGTAAAATGGAAAATCTATGGGAAATTATAAATAAACAGAAGCATATTTTAAGGGTATTCACTAAGTCCACTATGGTTTTGCCATAATAAACAATAACACCAATGTCAGCTCTCATAAATAAAATAAACAATGGTTTTCGACTAGACATAAAACGACTGCTTTAAATGGACGATCTAAAAATATATGCAGAAACTGAAAGTAAACTCAAAACGTTAATAAATACACATTTCAGCAACGGCATAAAAATGGAATTTGTAGTGAACTAATGCGCGATTATAAAAATTTAAAAAGGAGTAATTAACTTATAATGATGAACCTTATCTTGTTATCAAAACCCTAGCTCCGGAAAAATAGTATAAATATTTAGGTCTACCCCAAAACAACTATTTATTTAGATCACTCTAAATTAAACAATTTTCAAAAAGAAATATAGAAAAAGACTCACTAACTTAATAAAATACTGACACAGTATATGATTCCAAAAAATGTTTTTATTATTCTACAACAATGTTTCGCCACACAGTGGCTTAGACAGGTAAATTATGTCTAAATAATAAATTAATTATTGCTAATTACCAAACTTACAGGCAAGAATATATTTACTTCAATTAACTTCTGGGCAGTACCTAGCCTATTAATTTGGTGTAGTAAAGTGGTCGAATACAGATGTAGAAGAACTTGATCGCATAATACAAAGACTACTCAAAAAGTTCAGATGCCACCACCCTATACCTGCAACTGAAAGATTATACTTACCCAGATGTGAAGGCGGATGTGGATTGACTAATTTATTCCATCTCTGTTAAAGTCTTGAATTAGGTATAGTATTCTCTAATACCTAATTCAAGACTTTTCTTCTTAAATCTGAAAATAAAATAATAAAACATTCAATAAAACTAAATAACAATTACACACCGTTACACTTAAATTAAGAGAATTTCTTCATTTTACAAAGTCGACAATTAGAAAAAGACAACTGGAGATCTAAGGTCGTGCATGGAAGATACCCGCACATGTTAGATTTGCCACATATCGATAAAACATCCCCATTGTTATGTCTCAATAAAGGATATCTATACCATGAAACAGAAGGGCACATAATTAGTATCCAAGTCCGTATAATATGTACCAAAAGCTAAGAAAAGCATATACTCAAAATGGATGTTCAGTACAGATGCAGAAAGTGCTATAAGCTGGTAAACAATAGTCCACAATATAGCGGGATACCCAGTTTTGTCAGACAGCGCATACCTAGGCGGACATAATCAGGTAGCAAAAATTATTCACCAGCAACATGTACTGAAATATGATTTAATTAGTAACCCATCACCATATTACAAATAATAAATTTAAAAATACGAAAACATTTCGTGAATCTACAATATTGAGTCTTACAAAGACTAAAAAACAAATTAATTTGAAACAACTACTTCTCTGGCTAATACCTCGACAAACATTGAATAAAACAAAATTAATTTGCGTGTTACGAATAGTACAACTATCAAAGCAACACTAATTTGAATGAAATTATTTCTGTTAAATAAACTAATAAATAAAATAGATTATGGATTGTTTAAATATGACTATAACATGAAACATTATAAACAAAATTGAATTAATTAAACTGATTTCATTAAATTAAATTAGAAAAAGCAATTAAAAAATCTAGCATTGAAGTTTATAATCATCTGCAGACACGTGTTCAAACTTTCGCTCTCTTCAGTACAGCTTTATTATAAAATTGATTTTAAATACAAATAGAAACACTTACTAAAATAAATATAATGAAATATAATAATAAATATAATGAAATATAAATAACTTACTCAGGTATGTACGGCAAGTGACACAAGAATGAAATATAATCGACTGAAAGTCTGAATTTATACCTGAGATAGATTAGTGAATTCTACAGAAATCATTACGTTCGGGATTAAGGAAAAATACCCACTTAGAGCATAATTGAATAATGAAATGTATTAAAATCCTTTAGTTCGTTGTAGAAAATTAAATAATAAATTTAAAAATACGAAAACATTTCGTGTATCTACAATATTGAGTCTTACAAAGACTACAAAACAAATTAATTTGAAACAACTACTTCTCTGGCTAATACCTCGACAGACATTGAATAAAACAAAATTGTTGCTTTGATAGTTGTACTATTCGTAACACGCAAATTAATAAGACATACTCTACATAGACAAAATTAATGATAGTGGCTTTATTATTGATTTCGGAGTACCACTAATATATAATATAACTAAAGCGGAAAAAAAGACCGAAAAAAATATGAGACTTCGGCAATAGAAATACAGCATTATTATAATACATTTAAAAAAAATTAACATTGTACCAATAGTGATATCACAAACAGGGGTAATTTCTTCAAAACCTGAAAGCTAAACTAAATAATGAAAACTTATTAAAATACTAAAGTAATGACAAAAATAAAACAAAATTATAATCAAAAAAACCTATAATTTCTATAGAAATTTACTTGGTGCCGTTTACAAGTGAAAAGTGTTTTATTTAAGTTAAATAGTAAGTAAATAAAAATTTGGTGTTATAATAAAATGCGAGTCTGTAAAGTTTAAAATAAGTAAAAAAACTATAATAATATAAAACATAACTCAAATAATACGCGGTACTTCAATAAAATAACAAATGTAATAACTATATATATAGAGAATATAATAATATCAAGGCAGTTCAAATTTAAAATTAGGCAGAGTAAGAAATATTAATTTTGTAGGGGTTCGGATATGAGGTAAACATGTTAGTGGGTTAAAACGTATATTTTACACGAATATGTACAACTTTACACTATGTCAAGATAACTTTGTCTAAGACCGTAATCAGTGCTTAGATGATACTCAATGTTAGACCGTTATCAGCGCTAGCGAGCGAGTGAAGTGAAGTGTCCTCTTGAAATAGGGTCGAGGGCTTTATAGGCCTCCGGCCGGGTATCCCAGTGTAGCGGTGGTAGGGACGGTGGTTCTCATTGGTGCCCGCGCGAGGGTGGTGGATGAGCGCGAGAGTACCTGAGCTACAAGGATGGTCGAGGGTGGATGTTACAGTCTCCCCCTCTGGATGTGAAGCCGTCCCGACGATCCATCCAGCTATCAGACATCCACTAGTTCTTCCTTGGCCTTCCCCGTTTCCGTAATGGCTTGATGGGCTGGGCGGCGGCATCCAATCCAACGGCGCGACTTCGAAGGTGGTTGGTCCAAGGGACTGCAAAATGACGTAAGGTCCATCTCTTCGGGGAGCCAATTTGGGGCTGAATCCCTTTTTGGCATTACTCAGGGGGTGTAGAGTTACCCAAACTTTGTCTCCAGCGGCATACTGAGGAGTGGCTCTTCTGCTCTGGTCAGCTTGCTTCTTCCGGAGATCTTGTTGCTGGTCCTGAGTTTCGGCGGCTTGACGTAAATATTCTGTGAGTCGGGAGAGATACGGGGTTATCTCGGCAATGAAGTTTTCGAACTCAAGAATGGCTCTGGGATCTTGCGTGGCTTCGTAGGGAGTACGAAGTTCTCTACCGAAAGTTAAGAAGGCAGCGCCGAACCCGGTGGTTTGGCACATAGCCGTGTTCATGGCAAATCTTATGGCTGGTAACATTTCTGCCCATCGTGCGTGTGTTCCTGTGAGTATTCCCAGTTGTGTCTTCAAATCTCGGTTCTTTCTCTCCACTGGATTTGCTTGAGGGTGGTAACTAGGTAGCAGTGCTTGATGGATTCCCAACGTGAACATGACGTGCTGCATCACAGCACTAACGAATTGTGTTCCGTTGTCGCTAATCACGAGACGTGGGAAGCCGTAACGTAAAAATACTTCTTCGACTAATGTTACGGCGCATCGTTCTGCTGTGGCTGTTTCCAATGCGAACATTTCTACCCATTTAGATGAGAGATCCTCTATGATTAGGATGGTCGTCTTTCCATCGGGAGTGGTAGGTAGCGGCCCAAATAAATCGATAGCGAGCACTTCAAATCATTGATTGGTAGCGCGGGTCTGTAGTAATCCGACAGGTTTCAAATTTGTTACTTTATATCGTTGGCAGGCGGCGCATTGCTTAAGGTATTGCTCCACACTATTTTGCATACCTTCCCAGAAATAATTTTGTCGAATGCGTGAGAGAGTTCTCTGGATTCCATAATGTCCAGCTGTGGCATCATCATGGAATGCTTTCAGCACACGTGGAATTTCCTCCTTAGGGACCACTTGTTATGCGTCTTCTTGCTCTCCTTGAGGGTCGTATCGGTACAAAACACCATTTGCCATGATGTACCCTTTTCTTGTCCAGTAGACAGCATTTTCGGTAGTTTGGGTGGCTTCCAGCTCCTCAATTATTTTCTTTAAATCGCTATCTAGGAGTTGTGCATTTCTGATGTCGCTCTCCTTTCGGGATGTCATATCGATGGAAACTTTCTTTATTTCCCAGGGATATTGATCATCGTCGTCATCGGTGAATGGACGGGATAAAGTGTCGGCTACTCTATTCGCACGCCCTGGTACGTAGTCAATCTGGAGATTGTGAGCTTGCAACTGTAGTGCCCATCGTGCCAATCTTCCTGTCGGCGACTGCAGACTCATCAGCCAGCGGAGGGGTTGATGATCAGTGGCGACTGTGATTTGCGACCCATCTAGATATCCTCTGAATTTCTTCATAGCCCAGATGATGGCTAAAGCTTCCTTCTCAATGGTAGCATAGTTTTTCTCTGCCGGGGTCAGTAATCGACTGGCGTATTCAACGGGGTGTTCGTTCACACCCTCCCCCTGGCACAAAACTGCTCCGACTGCATAAGCACTGGCATCTGTTCTGACAGCAAACGGCTTTGTCGGATCGGCCGTCCATAGTACGGGAGCCCCGGTCAAAGCCTCTTTCAGACGTTCGAAGGCTGTAGCTGCTTCTTTGTCCCATTTCCAGGGGTTGTTCTTCTTAGTCAGGTTACTTAGTGGTTTTGAAATACGCGCGAAATCCGGTATGAATCGTCGATACCATGAACACATTTGCAAGAAAGAGATCAATTGTTTGCAATTAGTTGGTTTTGCTCTTTGCCTGAGGACAGTGACCTTTTTTGGATTAGGTAGAAATCCGTCCTTTGTTATCATGTGGCTCAGGAAGCGTACTGACTGACAGAAAAATGAGCTTTTCTCTCGGTTGATGCGGAGATACCACTTATCTAGTTCCGCAATAACTTTCCTGAGGTCCTCTAAGTGTCGATTGATGGAGTCCGATAAAATTATCAAATCGTCCAGATATGCGAACATGCATACCTCGGGTAGTTTTCTTCTGAATTTGTCCATCAGCCTTTGGAATGTCGATGAAGCGTTCCTCAAACCAAACGGTATTCGTTTAAATTGGTAGCAACCAAAAGGGGTGATGAAGGAGGTTTTTGCTTGGTCTTGCAATCTTACAGGAATTTGCCAATATCCGGTGCGTAGATCGATGGTAGAAAAACTATACGGTTTACCCATGGCATGCAATAGATCGTCCACGCGCGGGAGTGGATAAACGTCTGGTACTGTAATCGCATTTAATTTTCTAAAGTCTACACACAGCCTAGTTTCTCCATCCTTCTTGGGTACCATAACAACAGGAGCTGCCCAAGGGGATTGGCTTTCCTCAATGATATCTTGACGCATCATTTCGTCGACTTCTTTCCGCAATTCTGTTTGTCGATATGGGCGAGTAGCTATTGGGATGCCCTGACTTACAGTTGATTGTATGCTCTATTTCTGTAGTCGGAGGGCCCCATAATTCAAATGAGCTGGAGTTGGCTTGCAGCATCTGATTGATCTCCTCTTTCTCTAGATCGTTAAGATCTGTGGCTTCATCGTTACGGAGGGACACACTGACGTAGAATAATTTTGTTGGTTTTGGTCTTCTTGCACCTCGGGGAAAGACCTTTCTTGAATACTCTGCATGTACCGATTGACTGATATTTATATAGTCGGCGAATAGGGTGTCAATATACTCTGATGAGTACGTACTATCGGTTTCCACTTTTTCAGGAGTTTCTGGCAGTAAACCTATCAGCGGCAGTGGTGGTCTATATTCTATCCAGTCTATGTCCATCGGCTCGTTATTGAATCGTTCAGGTGTGTTAGTTGTTAGTGGCGTTGTTAGCCCATACAGGTGGCACATCCTGATTTGTCGCTCCTCTTCCGCTTCTGTTTCGGTATTCTCCATCTGCTCATAACAGTGCTTTTCCTGTGGCGTATCGATGAACGACCATGTTCTTTGGGGTATGTTGAGTACAATACCAGCATTCTCCATCAAATCTACCCCCAACAGTGTAACGTTATTCGTACTGTCCGGGTAGACGAGGAAAGGCGTCCTTATCCAGCGGTTTTTAATATTTACCATGACTATGGTGCTGAGCATGTTTTTCTCTTGTGGATTTCCATCATCCAGCGTAACCTGTCCTTGCACGTCATTGAATTTAGTGCCGAGTTGTAGCAGGTGTTTATACAACGATGCGGAGGGAATGGATTTTTCAGCACACGAATCTAGGAATGCACTTCCTGTGCCGTTCTTGATAGTAATGTGAACTACCGGACTTCGTCGTTGTTTGGTAACCATATTCACTGCACAAAACGCTAATTTACTATTCTCGTTGACAGTCGGATTGCACGTTATACACTTGGCACGAATGGTTCCAGGTTTACCGCAACCGTAACATGAGAATGTCGGTGCGGGTGTTTTCTCTTTATTCATTCTTGCCTGGGTTTCTAGAGCCTTCTTTCGTTTGCGACATTCGGCAAAGACGTGGACGTGGGCGCGACAGTGTGTGCACTTCTTTTTCTTTCCGTCAACATTCGTACTGGATTGGGAATTTTCTTGTTCCTCTTTATCTTGCCATGTGCGTTCGATCTCCCGTGCCTTGGCGATCAGGTTCTGGAAAGTGGTGATTCCTTCCCTAGGTATTTTCTCACGGATATTGAGGTTTAGTTGGCCGAATATCATGTCTATCTGTAGCGCCTCGCTCAGTTTATGGTCCGTTATCTGTGCGATGAGGGTCCTCTTTTCAGCGATGAACGTGTCTGTGTTCTGGTTGTTTCCTTGGCGTTTAGCGAATACTTCTTGTAATATTGCATAAGCCGGTTTCTGCGGTGCGAACGTATCCCGCAACAATTTAATAGCGTCGTTCCATGTAGCTGTTGTAGTTTTCACCCCTTGCCACCATACTGCAGCGTCGTCAGTGAATAGGAGTAGCAGACCTTGTTGCGCGTCTTCGTCTGAGATTTTCTCGATTTTCTTATATACCTTGACGGTATTAATGAATCCTTCCACCTCCACGGGGTTCCTACTTAGTCCCGAAAAGCGCACTGTGCATTCTGCGAATGATCCGGGCTTGTTTTCTCCTCGACTGGCTCGTATTAGTTCTTGAAATTGTTCTGTGGTGAGTGTAACTGCCATGTTTACTTCGGTTTTGTTGCGTGCTTTTGCTCTCGTTTTATATCCGGTCCCACGTTGGGAGGCCAGTTTGTAGGGGTTCGGATATGAAGTAAACACGTTAGTGGGTTAAAACGTATATTTTACACGAATATGTACAACTTTACACTATGTCAAGATAACTTTGTCTAAGACCGTAATCAGTGCTTAGGTGATACTCAATGTTAGGCCGTTATCAGCGCTAGCGAGCGAGTGAAGTGAAGTGTCCTTTTTTTTTTTGATGAGAGGAGAGGAAATCCTCATGGACACCCTTGTAGTAGGGTAGTGTCGGACTTTTACCGACTAAAACCTCTCCTCCGCGGACTCTGATCGAAGACTAGTCCAGGACCAACAGGTCTTCTCTAGTCGGGGCGCAGCGAATTGATCGCAAAGATTATGGGGGGGATCCGGTCTTCCTTAGTGTCACCCTCCTCGGAAGGAGCAGTGACACCGAGCGGATTTTCGGCGTCTCATTGATTTTGGGGGACAAATACTAGAATGCCTAGGATTTGGCAACTATTTTAGCATAAGCCATGCTTAAGATATCTCTATTTGCCTGGTTAGAAGTCCTGGTGAGCAGGTCTTCGAAAATCAGGGCCCAGTTGACTGGGCCGGTCGATTGAGGAACGCTTGATGATTGTGGGGCGGCGGCCGAGGGGCCACCAAGCGCTTGTCTGAAGGAGAGACCTTCTTGACAAAAATTTGAGTTGAAGGTCGCAGGCTTTTCCTTCTGCAATTGAGTGAACGCATTGCAGCCGCGGTAGCTTGCCGGGTGGTCACCCTGGCAGTTGGCGCAATTCGCGGGAGTGTCCTCCGAGATGGAGCACTCCGCCTTGGGGTGGTTGCCTGCGCACTTCACGCAGACGAAATTCGCTCGACAGTTGGACTGTGCGTGGCCAATTAACTGGCATCGGTGGCATTGATTGCCGCCGGGGGATTTCCGTTTTGGTTCGACCCTAACGGAGAGATCGCAGATGAAATTTTGATTGAAGACTCTTTTGCCTTCATCTGTATTCTGGAGTTTGACGTAGACTAACTCGTATGCCCTGCCGTCACGGCTGAACATGCGGTGCGCTGCAACCGCCGGAATGTTACTATCCGTAAGATAGTCTAAGACTCGCTGAACCGGGATATCCGTGGTGATGCCTCTGATGACCACCTTGAGGAGTTTATCCTCATCGAGGTCAAAGGTATGGTAAAGTATGCCCTCCTTGTCAAGGAAGGCAGTGGCCTTACGGAAATCTGTGGGAGTTTCGGTATATACATCTATACCGTTAGCGACGGATTTGCTCTTGATGATGGAAACACCAATTTCCTTGAATCGAGCGGCCATGGAAAGCCAATTATTCTTTGAACGCAGCACGATCCGTGGTGGACGTTTAGTCGACGGAGCCGGTGTCGAGTTGGTAACCCTAACGTTTTCCGTCGCGGGCGCGTTATTCACGGCAGAGTTTGCCCGGGCGCTGGATGAGGCCACGGGTGCGGGCGCGCTTCGCGTATTTTTCGTCGGCGCGCTGTTTACGGCCGGGCTACGCGTTGTTGCCGGCGCGTTGTTTTCGGCCGGGTGACTCGTTTTATTTTTGCTTCCCGTACGCGGAACGGGATCAACGGGGAGCGGTGTTTCGGCCGCTTGCTTTTTTGCCGCGGATGTGGCTGACTCTTGAGCCGCAAGGCGCTTTCGGGCTGCCCTCGCGTGGCGTTTTTTCGCGGATTTCGAGACCGAAAATCCGTCGTCGTCGTCAGATGAGCCGTCTATATCGATCGGCGTAACTTCGGGCGCGGTAATGACCGCGGGTGTTTTGGGTGTCGCGGGCGCGGTGATAACCGCGGGTGGTTTTTGCTTTGCGTTCTCGGAGTTCGCGGGCGCAGTGACAACTGCGGGTGGTTTCATCGTCGTTGTTGTCGGGTTCGGAGAGGGGCAGCCGGCCCCGGACCTGGGGTGGACACGCTTTGGTTTGCGGTTACGCTTAGCTTGTTGCTCATAGAGCTGATTGAGGTAGTCTTGCAACGAGTGGATCTCGTCCCTGTAGGATGCCATCAAGTCCATCATTGCTTGGAATTCCGAGTGGGGCAGGACGACCTGCCCCGGAACGGGCGCAGTGGGCGCGGCAGGCGCGGCGGACTCTACGGGCGCGGTCGTTGGCATGTCGCTCTCGAGGTCGGCGTAGATGTCTACGCCTTCCGCCTCGTCGCACTCCATCGTGGAGGCGACGACGAATTCGCTTGAGTAACCTGTTCAAAAAAACTTACAGTTTGATTCGCACGTAGCTCCGCACGGGACGGCGTCTCGATTGGAACTGATTTGTGGGTGAAATGTCCTCTTGAAGTAGGGAGGGCTTTATAGGCGTGCGGCCGGGTATCCCAGGGTAGCGGTGGTAGGGACGGTGATTCTCATTGGTGCCCGCGTGAGGGTGGTGGATGAGCGCGAGAGTACCTGAGCGACAAGGATGGTTGCTAGTGGCGAGCATTTCTTTTAATGGTCATCAAACACTCTAATATGTATAAGCATGATAACTTTAATATTCCAAGTTCAACAAACTATGATTTCAATCATCCCGTCTCTGTAAATTAATTGATTGATATTAGAATGATCCCACACAATTAAGCTATATAGTAATTGTGACTAGAAAATGAGAAGTAACTTTTATATTATAGCTATTGGAAGGTTGTCGCTAAGGTTTTTAAGAATGTATAAAATTTTGTTTATCTTTCTGACTAACTCAACACTATGAACATCCCACAGCAGTGCATGATCAATAATCAGCCCCAGAAATTTTACATTAGACGAGTGACTAATATTTATTGACTTATTTAATACAAATAATTTAGTGATAGTTTTTTTCCACATTTAAGCTTAATTTATTGTGAGCAAACCAATGTTCTGCTTTAACCATAGGTGCATTATTTAACCCTTAGCTGCACCACTTCAATTTTGTAACACAACTGCACATGAGGTCTTCCAGGACCCCAAGTTGAAAAATTGCTTAAACAATTCTTCTATCCTCTATATAGGACTATAGAACTGTACAAAAGTGTTAATTGGTACATTATGGACTAGAAAAATCTGCCATACTAGAGAGTCTTTGAGGATTCCACGCATTTATAAACAAATAGACAAAACTGTATGCGCGCGCGTAGTGACCGGGGCCCTACTTACTTTTAGCGCTTTACTTCTAAATCCGGGCATTAGTTTTATGATATTTCGAAATTTTAAATAATTAAAAGGTACTTTTAAGAAAGGATGGCGTCCCTATGGCCCCCAGGTGCAGCTAAGGGTTAAGATCTTGGCTTCATTAAAGTTTTTTCTGAGACATAATTAACGTTGTGTCATCAGAAAATTAGACATCAGCTTCTTTAATGTAATTTGGAAAATCGTTAATGAATATTAGAAATTATAACGGTCCTAATATGGACCTTGCGAAACACCATGTATTATTGACAAAGGATCATATAGAGTATTATTAAATACAGCTGTTCTGGTTCTGGTTTAAATCGATGGGAGGGCAGAGAGAGTTCCGCTGCACGTAGGCCCCAATGGGCCCTTTGTGCGTTCTCCCATCTGAGTCCTCATTCCTTGCTACGGTCAAGCCAACCCAAGGCATTGGCAAATGCCAGGACTGCAGCAAGAGGGTCTCTGAGGATGTCTGATGGATTTAGACATCCCTCTCCCATTGTGGATTTACGTAGATTGGATAACACGGGGCAGTCTAGCAGTACATGCTCCGCGGTTTCCTCTTCTGCTTCACACCCTCTGCAGATAGAACTAGATTGTAGTCCCAGTTTGTACAGGTGTGATCGTAAATTGCAGTGTCCTGTAAAAAGCCCTACCACCTTCCGTAGGTTTTCTCTGGATAGTTGCATACAGTATCTTGCCGTTTTGCTGTTCATTTCGATGAAATTTTTTGAGACTCTACAGCCAGGTATGATGTCCCATCGCTCCTTATGGCATCTGATTGATGCAGTTTTCAGTAGTGTACTCAGATCTAGCAGAGAGGGCAGCAGGGAGGGATTCAGTCCGCTTACCGTTTATCCGGATGCCTTCCTCGCCAAACCATCTGCTATTCTGTTCCCTCTGCTGTTGTTGTGTCCTTTTACCCAGCATAGAGTTATTTCGTTGTCACGAGCCACTTCTTCCAGGGCTTCGCAGTATTCCAACGTTAATGCTGAGGTTATTTTGCAGTTGGCAATGGACAAGATTGCTGCTCTGCTATCCGTTATAATGTGTATATTTTTACCCTTAATCTTCTTGTCAGAGATTGCTTTTGCTGCATATAGTATACCCACGAGTTCCACCATTGTTGGTGTACTCATTATCTTACCTATAGCAGTACTATTTTTTAGGGATAGGTTTTTGCAGAAAATTCCTATACCAGCCCCTGTTTTCGTTGACGACCCTTCAGTGTATATGTGAATGTCTTTGTGCTTGCTTCCTATTCCTGAGTTTTTGAATCTCAGGTGTATTTGAAGCTTCCTGTTGAAAATGTATTTTCGAGGGATGTTGTCCACCGGCATCATAATCTCGGGATTACTTTTCCTTAGATCCTCTAAGGTTATGTGGTGTTCACCTCCTCCGTTGCTTACAAGCCACGTCTTTGTTGCTCGAAGCCTTATTGCCGCCGCTGCTGCCTGTTCTCTGATAAATATATCCAAGGGTGACAGGTGCAGCAGGGCTTCTAAAGCCGCTGTTGGTGTTGTTCTCATGGCTTCTGTCGCGCTCAAAATGGTGCTAAGTTGAACGTGGTCTAGGAGCCTTGCGGCTGATTTCGTGGTCGTTTTTGGCCACCATATTAATGATGCATATGCCAACATTGGCCGCACTATGGCTGTGTATATCCATAGGGTTACCTTTGGAGATAGTCCCCATGTTTTCCCCACAGCTCGTCTGCATTGCCAGAGGGCTATGCATGCTTTCTTAGATCTCTCCGTCAGGTGGGCATTCCAGTTTAGTTTTTTGTCTAGAAGAATGCCCAAATATTTGACTTCCTCTTTCAGGGTGAATTCTTCGCCCCGAAAGCTTGGTGGTTTGAAATCTTTAATCTTCCTTCTCCTTGTGAACAGAACCAGTTCCGTTTTAGTCGGATTTACCTACTATGTAGAAACCCTGTTTATTCAGTGCCTCAAGTAGCTCGTCTACGACTAGGTTCCATAGTAGGGGAGACAGCACTCCTCCCTGTGGGCAACCTTTTGCGACCGGGCATACAAGTTTCGTGTCGTCTATTGAAATCTTGGCTGTCCTCTATTGCAACATGTTGGAGATCCACTGGCTTAGAGCCACCGGAACTCCCCTGCGTCGAAGTGCCGCTGTTATCTTTGGGAAGGAGGTCTTATCAAAGGATCCTTCAATGTCGCCAGAGTGAAGGTTTTTTGCTCGAAGGATCGACCAATTCTGCTCACCACGGTATGCAGGGCCGAATCCGTCGACTTGCCTTCACAGTATGCGTGTTGATTGGGATGTAAAGGGTGTTTCACTAAGACTATTTCCCTAATGTATCGATCGCAGAGTCGCTCAACTATCTTTAATGGAAAAGATGTGAGGCTTATTGGTCGGTATGCTTATGCCACATTAATACCTTTATTTAGGAAGCTCCTCAGAACCGTTTTCGGTTCCTCAGGTTTGCCGGAAATCGATCGAATACAGCTGTTATTGCCGCAATTGTATAGTTTTAACTTTTCAATTAAATTTTCATGCCTGACACAATCGAAGACTTTCGTGAGATCAATCTAAATGATTTTATCAGTCAGATCCAAAATAGTATTTGCCGTGACCATTCTCTTTCTAAACCTGTATTGATGAGCATTAAATAGATTGTTAGCCTCAAAGAAATCTATAATTTGACCAAACTTTAATTTTTCAATTATTTTGGAACATATGGGAGGTAAAGCTTAATATACGTGTTTATTACACTCATTCACATCACCCTTTTTATAAATAGATATAATCTTTGCTATCTTTAAAATATCTAGGAAGGTATCATTAGAGGTAATAAGACTTACAGATCTGGTTTGTGGAACAATTATGGCATCTAACACTGATTTGATTAAATTCATTGATAAGCCAAATCTATCAGTACTATTATTAAATTTAAAACTATTAATTGCTTCACGCATAGTTACATAAGAACATTTACAAACGAGATTTAGGAATAAAAATTGATATATATTTAACTTTATAAATTACATAAACAATGCGTTAGAAAATAAAGAATTAGCAATAGGTATTTTTTGGGTTCTGCCAAAGGCATATGATACTATTGATCACAAAATTCTTGTGCAAAAAATGGAAAAATATGGAGTAAGAGCTAATATATTAAATTGGTTCAAATCATATCTATTGATCAGGTAGCTAAGAGTTGTAATTCATGAAGGTGGTAAGCACTTCAATTCTGCCATCAAGGAGACAGGAAATGTAGTAATACGTCAGAGTAGTAGTAGTAGTAATATTCTGATGTAAACAATGAGCTTAATGTTTAAAAATTGAGGATTGGCTATCCGCTAATATGCTCATTATCAACCCCGAGCATTTTTGTTTAAAACCGAACAATCACAAATATGTACTCCGAATCAAGTCACAGGAAGTAAAATTCCTAGGAGTTGTTATCGACAATTCGTTGGATTGGCGCTCACATATAGAATACCTATCCGCTAAAGAGGCAAAACTTTGTTACCTAATGAATAACATAACAAGATATCTCAGTAGAGAGTCCTTAAAAATAATTTATTGGGCCAGTTTTGAGTCTCTACTAAGATTTTGAATAATCTTTTGGAGGAATAATGGACACCTGGAAAAAATATTTGTTATAAAAAACGCTTCATATGGATTATGTCCGGCTTTTCATACAGAAAGTCATGCAGGAGCATTTTTAAACAAAATAATATAATTACAGTATTTCACTATTTGTATATGAACGTTTAAAATTTATGTTTAAGCATAAATCACATATCCACTCAATAAATTAACGCTTACCGAATAGAATGATATAGATGTAAAAAAAATACAGCAAATTGCCAAATAAAATACGAGAATTAAACTCTTTTGGGCAATATAAGAAAGCCGTGTATAAGTTACTTTTGAACGCAAAACTGTACTCTATAAATTAATATTTCGACCTTTAATTATTTAATTAATTTTAAGTTATAATTTACTTTTAATTTCTTTAAGTTTATGATTATTATTGTTATTCAACACAATGTCATGTATGTTTCCAATTGCATTGTTGTTTTTGTTAACACTTCTTTGAAATAAAGTTAAGTTATTATAATTAGTAAATAATAATAGTAATTATTATTGCAATTAATTTCAGTAGAATTATATACAAATGAACTCCCATCGGGTTTATTTATTTTCCCACCAATCCTGTCAGCAATATTTGGAAAATAGATGTTGAATTTATTAACTGTTAAATTGGACATTTTACTTTCAGCAACTAGAGTCCTTTCCATAATAACCCATCTTTGGCCAAGCATAGAAATAGATGATATTTTAGATTTTTTTTTAATAAAACGCATTAGAATGGTGTTCATCAAGAAAGTTTTAATAAAATTTTTTCAAAAAAAAAATTTGATATACAAAAATTTGAGTGGTGCGTATACGCACCGTTGGCGAATAGGGGTATATAAAATGAAATATGATATTTTTTATAACATTCTGAGTGCAGATGCACATTACATTTTTTGCACATATAAATCTTAGCAGCTTTTTCGTTTCATGCACAATAATTACATGTCCAACATTATCTTTGCGCACTTCCAATGGTACTGCTACCGTTACAAATGATGGATATTTTACTACCAAGAGCCTTGTAACAATATGAGATCTAAAATTCAGTTGACTAATTTTGCTTCCTTAACATGTTAGATAAAGAAATAAGTACTCTCCGAGCACTTTCCAAATCTGCAATAAAAAATAGGGAATTCCATTAAAAAAACAAAAGTTTGGTACGCCACTGGAGTACGGCACCCCACTGATGATTAGAAATATTTTTGAAACATAGCGACGGTAATTATGCACCACTTTGCTCCTAGATTTTTTTCGATAGCTTTTATCGTAAGGGAGCTATCGTCCGAGGCGTCTTAAGTGCCACACCCGGTATATATATATATATATATATATATATATATACACGTACTAACACAGACACCACAAATACATATACACAACACGCACGCGCACAAACAACTACAAACCGGCCAATGACGCGCAGCCAAACAAGAAGAAATGCAGGTGGAGGGGAGGGACTACATATATAAATAATCCGCTAACTAGACAGCAAACCAGTAATACCTTGACCAAACAAGAGTAAACACTTGAAAAAGATGGCAGAGAGACCATCGAAACGTCGTGAATATAATTTACAAACCACGCGGAGTATAACCCGAAAACCAGCTACAACATACCATACCCGCGAAAACATCAAACTAAATATTATATACCTTTACGGGGAGGAAATTTACCAACAAACCAGGAAGTTCGAACAACTTCGAGAAAAGAAGGCTACACTGCTGTCAGACCTAGCCTTTCTAAGACGATGCAGAGACAAAAACGTCATCCCCACATGCTGCAAATTAAGATTCCATACCACAACATCAAGAACCAGCCGAATATTAAACAAAGCAAGTTTGAACTTGCTCAAAGACCTAATACAAACTACCAAAACAAATGTGGATCGAATTAGTAAAGACCTTCTTAAAATGCACCTACAACTTAGCAACATAATACATATTTCCTTATGGGACAGAATTGACACCCTAGCTGAATATAATGCAGAATTAAAACGTTTACAAAAAACCAACAAACAAAAGGAGAAATTTAAACGACTCAACAAAGAAAAGAACGCACCTACAACAACAAAACCTAAAACCGTATATAATGTTTCAAATCACAACCTCGACAACGCAGCTATTAGAGTACTAGAAAAAGGACCAAATTTTGCATTGACACCATCATCAATACCAACCAATGATATTATATGCAACATTGAAACAGCGATCAGGAAACTTAATCGAGATGACGCTGAAATAGTTAGACAAGAAACGGCACGAATACTCAGAAATGCAAAGCCACCAAAACCCAATATCACCCGTGAAGAACATCGAGCATTAAAAGCACTTCGCGAAAATGATGAAATTATAATTTTACCAGCAGATAAAGGCAATGCAACAGTAATCCTTAACAAAGTGGATTATCAAGCAAAAATGAGATCTCTACTAGATGATCCAGTTTACAAACCAATAACAACTGATCCTACCACTTACCTAGAAAAAACAACAAAGGCCAAGATTAATGCCTCACAGCTTGATCCAGAAACAAAAAAAGCGACCATACCCAGAGAAAAATCATCCAGATGTCCAAAATTATATGGATTACCAAAAATTCACAAAAATGGAATTCCGCTAAGGCCGATCGTAAGTTCATTTGATTCACCGATACAGCCACTGGCAAAAGTTCTAGCCAAACAACTTCAACCTCTTGCTGAATCAGCAGCATCGTATGTAAAAAATTCCATACACTTTTTGGAATTAATCAAACAATTTAAAATTAACCAAGAGGATATATTAGTCAGTTTTGATGTGGTATCACTGTTTACCCAAGTACCAATAGATGAAACAATTAATATTTTAAGATCAAAACATACAATACCCGACCATACACTTGATTTAGTGAAACACTGCACTTCGAACACATATTTTATATATGAAGGCACAAAATACAGACAGATAGAAGGAGCGCCCATGGGATCACCACTATCTCCAGTTTTAGCTAACATATTTATGGAGGAGTTCGAAACAATAGCAATAAGAACTGCACCAAATAAACCATCAGTGTGGTTGCGATATGTAGATGACATCTTTGTTATTTGGCGACACGGAAAAGAACGACTCAAAACATTCCTACAACACCTGAATAATATACATCCAAAAATTAAATTTACTATGGAGGCAGAGGAAAATAATCAGATTCCCTTCCTAGATACACTGATAATCAAGAAACCAGATTTAACAATAGGCCATACTGTATACAGGAAAAAAAAACACACACAAACCGATACCTACATGCAGATTCCAACCACCATCCAGCACAACTTCAATCAGTAATCAAGACACTTATTACGCGATCAGAACGTCTTGCCGATCCAACAAATAAAAAGCCAGAAATACAAACAGTAAAAGAGGCGCTAATCCAAAACGGCTTTACTTCACAACACATTAATAAATTTATGAGAAGCAGAACACGTAATAAAAAAGAGGAACAACCCCTGGCAAGGGCCTCGCTTCCATACATAAAAGGCACAACAGATAAAATTGCACGAATTCTGAAAAAACACAAAATAACAACAGCCTTTACAACAACAACTAAAATCAAAAACCTGACAGACAAACATAAAGACCAAATTCCACACGAAAATCAAGGAGTTTATGAGATACCTTGTAAAGATTGTGACCAAACATACATAGGACAAACAAACAGGCGAATTTCGGCAAGAATTGATGAGCATAAAAACTCTGTAAAACAAAAACAAACTACTTCATCATTGGCACAACATCACCTACAAACGGGCCATAAAATAGATTTTAAAAACACCAAAACTCTTGCAAGAATAGGCAATCTAAATGAACGAATTATTCGAGAGGCAATTGAGATCGAGATACGACCAAGGTCAATGAACCGAAGAGATGACTCACAACGCCTGCCGATTACGTGGAAACCGGTTCTTCGAACGGAAAATCACCGGACACGTACTAACACAGACACCACAAATACATATACACAACACGCACGCGCACAAACAACTACAAACCGGCCAATGACGCGCAGCCAAACAAGAAGAAATGCAGGTGGAGGGGAGGGACTACATATATAAATAATCCGCTAACTAGACAGCAAACCAGTATTACCTTGACCAAACAAGAGAAAACACTTGAAAAAGATGGCAGAGAGACCATCGAAACGTCGTGAATATAAAGTTTCAAAATTTTTAATTTCTTTTGTTTATAACAATTGAACGCTTTATTTGATTTGAATGAAATTTATTAGTAATAAGTACCATAATATCATACATCATTTTAGTTATATTTGCCATTAGTAATTGACAGGAAGTATAAAAAAACAGTAGTACCACCACTTAAAAACTAAAATATTTTTTATTGGTGCATCCAATGAAATCCAAAAAAATCTACTTGAAAGGGCATTAGATTTAAAAACTTTTTTGACTCTTACTTGTTTTTGATATCTTGTACGGTTTTTGCACTAAAAAATAAAATATGAATATAGTATACTCAATATGCACTCATTAATAAGTAAATAAACTTACTCTATTGAATAAAAATTAAATAATATCAATTAATAAAATAAATCAAAACAACATCTAACACTTTTCAAACAATTTTCTTTGCAAAATCCTAATACAAACAAGATATCTGTTTGTTCAAAAGATGAATATTTATGAACTATAAAAAAGTTAAAAATTAATTGTCAAAAGACACTAAATAATTATTATTATACATAATTTACATTTTTTAAACAAAGACGGCCACGAAAAACATTTATTTTCGATTCGATGAAAAACTAGATTTTGTTTTTACTAGATAAAAAATATATATTTTATTTTTTTGTGGGAAAACCGTAAAAGATATCAAATATTATTAAGAGATGAAAAAGTTTTTAAATTAAATGGTCTTTCAAGTAGTATTTTTTTTAGTTTTTATTGTATCCACCAATAAAAAAATATTTTAGTTTTTAAGTGGTGGTACTACTGTTTCTTATACTTCTTGTTAACGAATAATAGTCATAATAACTGAAATGATGTATTATATTATGGTAATTATTAAAAATAAATTTCATTCAAATCAAATAAAGCGTTCAATTGTTATAAACAAAAGAAATAAAAAAAAATTCAACTTTGAAGCCAAATTCCGACTTAACCGTAAATTTTTGGATATAGATAAGTTGCATTAAATCGTCATATCTTGACTTCAGGAATCTATGGTCCAGCCATTTCCCCGCATTAACGGGACACCCTGTATATATACACATATATATATATATATATATATATATATATATATATATATATATACAGGGTGAGTTTTTTTCGATGTTCTCTATGGGGATCTCGGAAACTATAAGAGATAGAGAAACGGTTAAATGGGGAAAGAAGTGTAAATTTACGAGACGAATAAAATTCCACTTTCAAAGTTTTCAAAAAAGTCAAG
>OZ018391.1:45688942-45804586 GCA_963969525.1 Ontholestes murinus | reverse complement strand
GTCCACTATTAATACTATTATGACATAAATTATATCTTTTTAAAATTGAATGTATGGCTTTTTTGACTATTCTCATGTAAATTGAATAAAATGTTGCAATAACAACTAGTTTATGATCCTCCACGGATTAATATGATTTTTCATATACTTTGTTTTTTACATAACCCCACAGAAAAAATTCTAAAACGCGCAGATCAGAAGATCTAGGTGGCCCTGGGATTGGTTTATTTCTTCCCACTTATGAGTTAAGAAAAGCATCATTTAAATAATTTGTAAAGCCAACATGTTATGAAGTGGAACACCGTCATTTCAATTTCAATCTTGTTTGTAATGATAAATTTAAACAATCGCGCCTATCTTTAAATGTTTTCTGAAGAAAATGAAAGTAATCATTTTCACTTAGTGAGCTTTCAAAAATATATGGACCGAGAATTATTAATCCAAACACACCATGGATTAAACCCAAATTTAATTTGTAGTTTTCTCTGTGAAACTTCTGGTGGATTCTCTTGAGTTCATCTATGTTCATTGTGGCGATTAAAAATACCACAATTAGTGAATCGCGATTCTTCTGATCATAATATTTTTGTAAGAAACGTATTATCCTCTTGGCAAATGGGTTTATACCACATACATAAGGCCATTTGATAATTACAAAATTATTATTCTTATGCTGGTTTTTCATTTTTGTTTAACTTTGTAAAACTAATAATTACTATATTGCTATTATTATAAACAACTGCAATTGTTTTACTTTCATCTTTTTCATGGCTACCCATTTTTTATTTATAATAAAACTTGAAATGACTATAACTCACTTACTTTTAGAAGTAACTATGTCATATGTTATATTGAATTAAAGAGAAAAAATTTACCTTTTGAATGAGGTCACAGCCATCTATGGTTTCCATTTAAAAAAATGTAAGATTGCGCCATATCTCGGAAAATAATGGCGATAAAACTTATTTGATTATTTTTTATCAATCTGCCTAAAATTATCTAAAACTTTGTTCTTGACAGTTTTTTTCTATCTGTTATAATAACCCAGATATATTGATTTGAAAAAATTGACACTTTTTACTTTTTTCAAAATATCTAGTTACCCTTGACTTTTTTGAAAACTTTGAAAGTGGAATTTTATTCGTCTCGTAAATCTACACTTCTTTCCCCATTTAACCGTATCTCTATCTTTTATAGTTTCCGAGATCCCCATAGAGAACATCGAAAAAAACTCACCCTGTATATATATATAAGTTACCTGCCGTCCACAATAATGCTCCTTTTGATTACGAACAATGAGTGTAGTGTTATATAAACAATCCTTTGTTTCATTTAATATGAATATTATTATTTTATTGCGCATTAATTATATTTATGCTTAGCTTGTAAGAATTATATTATAAATAGCCCGTATTTCTTTATTAGAATTAATTGTATAGTTAGAACTCGTACTCTGTACATGTCCGTCGTAATAATAAATTGTTTTTAAAAACTCTGAAGTAAGTCCACGAACGTTAACTGGCGCAGTCGGTAGGATTGGTTGAAGTGCCTTGAGCGAACATCATTGGTCACTTTTCAACCGAAAATCCACAACTTGGACCTCGAAGACACTGAAAATTGGCTCTTCACACATCAAGAAACCAAACCCAGGGTCGTGTCCAATTCGTCCACTCCACGAGACAATCGCAATCTCCATGGGCTGGATTTTTCTCATGTAAGTGCATTTATTATTCAGAGTCGGTAAACATTTTATGCATCGTACTAAAAGGTCGAGTAACCTAGCTATTCAATTCACCGCTGCATCGCGCAGAAATTTAAGACACTTAGAAATAGATAATTTACGCTTAAACTCACAAAAAATGGCTCAACAATTGAAACCGGAATACTTAGCCATGATTCCTGATTTTTACGGGAATCCCGAAATTCTTTCCAGATTCATTGAAATTTGTGAAAAATTAGTCACACGCTTTTATAATCGCGATGACCCAAATGATTTTCAAAATGAATATTTAACGTCTACTATATTGTCAAAAATTAAAGGTGACGCCGCGAAAAATATTTCATCTTCAGTAATTCATACGTGGGACGATTTAAAAACCGCGTTACGTAATACGTATGCAGACAAACGCGATCATCTTAGTCTTAACGCAGAAATTACCAATTTAAAACAGTTGATCACCGAATCTCCTTTCGATTTCTATAATAGATTAAATCATTTGTTAAATTTACAAATTTCTTATGCAACTAATCATATTGACCATAATCTAAAAAGATTTCATTTAATTGAATTTTTCAATGATAATGCGTTGCGTGTTTTCTTAAAAGGTTTAAAAGAACCTTACGGCAGTCAAATGAGGGTCAAGAACCCTACAGACCTTCACATTGCTCTCAACATGCTGACAAATGATTTTCAGCACGAGTTTTCTCCGCAGCAGTCGCACAAAACCGATAAAATTCCGCGTCGCGTTCATCAAAATAATACTCCGCGAATTCCTCCGCGTACTTATCAGCCGCCCACACATAAGCCGTCTTATAACTATAATTATAACAATTATCAGGCGAAAAATAAATTCGCTCCTAAACAAAATTATAATCCAAACTTTAATCGGAGACAAGAAACCCCGATGTCTACCTCGACTATTAATCCAAATAATAATCGAAAATTAAATTATACGGCACAAGAATTATATAACGTTGAGCAAAACAATTCTTTTTTAGGCGAAAACGCCTCGGAAAACCCAGAGAACAACTGGAATTCTTAGGTATTAAAAATAATGAAAGCTATCTTCCCCATATAATAGAAACTAAAAATAAACTCAAAATATTAATTGATACTGGGAGCACACGCTCTTTCGTAAATCCGGGAATAGCTAATAAATTCTTTAAAAATCAAATTTTTAAATGTCCATTTAATGTGACTACTATTAACGGTTCAACCCAAGGTAACTATAGTACAAAAATTAACCTAAGTCATTTATTTAGAACCGAATCCTCAAAAAATTTAATATTCCATATTCTGAATTTCCACACGGAATTCGATATGTTATTAGGCATCGATAATCTAAAACTTTTAAATGCCCACATTGATTTAAATAAAGATCAATTAATCGCACCAGGATGCGAAATAAATATTAATTATTTAAACAAGTTCAATGAACTCCAGTATACGAAGTGTATAGTAGTAGCTGGTAGGTCTGAAACAGTTGTAGAAGTAGATATTAAAAATGTCAAAAATGGTGACATTATAATTCCATACATTAATTATGGTTCGAATATTGAGACACCACAGTGTGCCTCCAAATGTAAAAACAGCAAGGCTGTATGTACAATTATTAACCCCAACAATAACCCTTTTAAAGTGTTCTTAGAACCATTGGTTGTCGATAAGATCAACGAATATGATCTTAATCAATCACCCAATTTAAATTTAATTGATACAAATAAAATAAAATTTGACTTGTCTCTCATTCGTTCAGTGCATATGAATAATGAAGAAAGACAGCAAATTACTAATTTAATTAAGGAATATTCAGATATTTTCCATATAAATAATGCAGGGTTAACTTTTACAAATGAAATTAAGCATCGTATACTCACAAACGATGAAATTCCGGTGTACACTAAATCGTATAGGTACCCGCAAATCCATAAACAAGAAGTTGATAAACAAAAGGGGGATCAACACATTAAAAATATAAATAATAATAAGTTTATTAAGAAATATACAAACAAAAATAATTCCAACGTGCGAAATAATAATAAATATCAGAAACGTAATAGTAATAAAACTGTTAGTAGAAATAATTTATCTGATTCAAATAATAGTAAAGTACAAAAAACTAATGTGCTCAATAAAAAGAAAATTGGTAGGAATATTAATAAAAGCTATAATAGTAATAATCAAAATAGGTTTAGATTATATAAATCTGATCAGTTTTTAAACCAGCGATCACATATAAGTGCAATGAATAAAAATGCTGATGCTCTATCAAGAGTTGAACTTAATCACATAACAGACCATAATGACAAATATTATGTAGATAATTTTGACGAATCACTTCTTGATAATAATAATGTAATTGAAGACGATAATCAATCAATAATTGCCGAAGTTGGTGATCAAGATAACATAGATGACTTTTTAGATGAATTAATAAATGATAATGATGGTGAAACGGTTCACTCAAATCTTGAAAACCCTATTACCACCATCCCAATTTTAGAAAAGCCTGTAAATATTGGCGATAATCAAATTATAATTAGTGAAGTAAATTATTCACCGGCAAAACCAAAACGTGAGGTCTTATATAATAATAAAAAGTTACGCATTCATGTTCAATTTTCTAAAAACAATTTTGAGAAAGATGTAATAGATTTTATTAAAGAATATATTGCTCCAAAGGTAAAATACCACTTATATTTTGATAGCGATGTATATGAAAAAGTTTGTGTTGTAATTCAAACTTATTTCAAAAACTCACAACTAAATTTGGTAAAATGTACGGAAAAATTATTAGATATTGAAAATGAAGATGAGACTATTAACACTGTCAAATTGTACCACGATAGTAAATTAAATCATAGAGGTATTGACGAAACATATGCCGAAATTAAAAGATATTTTTATTGGCCTAATATGAAAAATACAGTCCAAAATTTCATAAATAATTGTGAAATATGCTTGTTAAGTAAATATGATAGAAATCCGTTAAAATTAAAATTTAATATTACACCTACACCGGTGAAACCATTTGAAATCATTCATATCGACTGTATCGCGATCGAGGGATCCAAATTTTTAACTATTGTAGATGCTTTCTCTAAATACGCGCAGATGTACCAATTAGAATCTTATCAAGCTGTCGAAATTGCAAACAAATTGTAGCTGATAATCATCTAGAGTTCAAAAATTCATTAATAAAGGAATTATTAGAATTACATAAAATTAAATTACATTTTATAAGTAGCCAACATCCAGAATCAAATGGATTAATTGAAAGAGTTCATTCAACGATAATTGAACACGTTCGAGTCCTAAATGCTCAAAAATCATTAAAATCAGAGTCAGCAGAAACAAAAATATTATACGCTGTTTTAGGATACAACAACTCAATTCATTCAGTCACAAGGTTAAAACCCATTGAAATTATTTCAGGTCACTTAGAAAACAATTCCCCATTTGATATTGATATAAAAAACAAAATTTTAAACAACTACGTTACAAATCATAAAGAAAAAGTAAGATTAATGTATACTACAATTAATGAAAAGCTTGTTGAAAATAAGGAGAAAACAATAAATAAACAAAATAAAAAAAGAGAAGATCTACCAAATATTAATGAAAAAGTATTTATAAAAAATCGGCAAAAACAATCAAAAACAAAAATTAAGTATAAACCGGAAATAATTGAATCAAAAAATGAAGAATTAAAAACCGCGAAAATTAAAAGGTCTCATCATAATCAAGTAGAAAAGATACATCTTTCAAACATTAAAAGACCCCGTAAATTAAATGATGATAAGAAAAATAAAATTGAGGACAGTATCGAACTATCCTACATAAATTTTATGAATAATTATAAAAATGATAATAATATAGCTAACAATATAACTGAGATTCAAGATAATCTATTTACAGCACCAAAAGAATTTTCCCTTGCACATTGTGTTAGTGCTGATTTAAATATGAATTCGGGTATTGCACGTGATTTTAAAATTAGGTTTGGACAAATAGATAAATTAAAGGCACAAAGGCCTAAAGTCCACTCTTTATGTTTCTTAAAAAACGAAAATCGGCATATAATATATTTAATTACTAAAAACAAATATTTTAATAAACCAACCCACAAAGATTTATTTCAAACTTTGGTAACATTAAAAGATTTCTGTAACAAAAGAAATATTAAAAATCTCGCAATTCCAAAAATAGGTTGCGGATTAGATAAACTCAATTACGATAAAGTAAAAGCCATGTTAAATTACATTTTTGGCAATTCTGATATAAAAGTAAATATTTATTTAGGTGAAATTAAAATTGATGATTCCGTTCCAGGTCCATCATGGTCGCAGTAACGCGAGCCATAGAAGTTAGAAATATTACAAGTAATCTAGGCATACTACCAATAAATTTAGGGCCGGCAAAATTAGAAAAAAGTGAGCACACATTTATCCATTATTATAACATCAGTACAATGTATGATGAATTTAAGAAACTAAATGGGCAATATAATCAATTGCAATTAACAATTAGAAACATATCGACATTTCAGAGGGATTTTCAGAATTATGAAAATATATTGAATTATTTAAAAGAGGATTTGAACGATAAATTCAAACAATTTAAAGTAACAAAAAGAAGCCGAAATAAAAGAGGGCTTATCAACGGGTTAGGCACCGTAATAAAAACCATTACCGGAAATTTAGATTCCAATGACGGTACAAAATTTGAAAATATGTTAAACCACCTTAAAAATAATCAAAATCAAATCGAAAATCAAATAAAATTTGGGTATAGTGTTAACAATGAAATTATTAGTAAGTTTAACAAAACATTAAAAAGTATTGAACATAATGAAAATTTATTGAAATCAAGAATTATGCAATTGCATGCTATTCTAAAAGGAGAAATCGATCATCAACATGTACTTTTTATAAAAGACATCTTTAATCAATTGATAATATCGTATACGACAATCCAGAATATATTTCAAACAATAGAAAATTCGATTATGTTTTGTAAATTACACGCGATTCACCCTAGTATTATAAAGCCATCCGAATTTCTAAGTATTCTGCAAACTATCTCGGAATTCTACGGAAACCAATTACCTTTTGACGTAAGGCTAGATAACATATTAAATTTTGAATCTATATCCAAAGTAAATTGTTTAATTAAAGAAATGGTAATTCAGTATTTTATATCAATTCCAATTAATTATGAAATAAATTTTGAACTATATTATCTAAATTCAATTCCTACTAAAATTGAATCAGATTACTTGACCATTGTACCAAACACAAATTACGTTTTAAAATCTGAAAATAAGATTATACCTCTGAATAATGGATGTACAAAAACAAAATTGTACTACCAATGCCCATCTCACTTGCCGCTGTCAACTTCGATTAAATGCGAAGAAAATATTATCAAATCTGGAAAAGTGGACGATTGCCAATTCACAAAACTGGAGATTTTTGGTAATCACCTGGAGCACCTGCCTCACACTCAACAGTTCCTGCTAGTGTTTCCACATAAAGACCAAATAAAAATTAAGTGTCAAAAACAAACTGAAATTAGGGAACTAAGTGGTGTTTATTTAATAAAACCAAACAAGTGCCTAATAATCTTTAAAAACAATGAACTGCATATACAAGACTCAAGTTCGGGAGGCCCTGTGTTAATTAATAATGTTAAAATAAAAATTAATAATCAAAATCTAACTGACTTCAGGATAAAGCTTCGCCGATTAACCCTTCAAGATACACCCGCAGTTCAACCCCTACCAACGATCCAAAATGATTGGGATTTCGTCAGGCCCAGTATGTGGACCATAGTCATCTACATCATCATATGTGGAGGAGCGTTGTTCCTGTTCTATAAATGGAAACGAAGACAAGGAACAACTCCCGAAGTAGACCAACCCCAGGCCTACGAACTTCATCTTCCAGGGGGAGCAAAAGTCTAAGGGTGGAGGAGTTACCTGCCGTCCACAATAATGCTCCTTTTGATTACGAACAATGAGTGTAGTGTTATATAAACAATCCTTTGTTTCATTTAATATGAATATTATTATTTTATTGCGCATTAATTATATTTATGCTTAGCTTGTAAGAATTATATTATAAATAGCCCGTATTTCTTTATTAGAATTAATTGTATAGTTAGAACTCGTACTCTGTACATGTCCGTCGTAATAATAAATTGTTTTTAAAAACTCTGAACTAAGTCCACGAACGTTAACTTATATATAAGAATTGTGATATAGTGACCGGAGTAAATATATTAAATTAGTTTATTGGGTAATCGGTCAATAAGTGAGATTATTCACTAAATGCTCTTTATTCTATGCCGATATTTCGGGAAACTATGTTCCCTTCTTCAGGGCGCTACAAGGTATACAATAAACATTATAATTATAATAACAATAACTTAAACTTACAGAAACGAGGCTAGTAAAGTCTCATCTTAAAAGCTGGACATCATAGTGCAGTTGAGGTTCTGGATACTGAAAGTCACCAAAAAAATAGACTGTTCTTAGAAATATGCTACATTAACCAGGAATCTGATGCCATAAATGCGAAAACAGATATAAAAGGACTAAGTGCCATTTACACGTATATTCTTAAATTACCACCTAGTTGTTCATAAATAACACAGTTTTTCTGTTTGCTTCTTACCTTTAATAACTTAAAAATTATCAGTTGGCTATAACATTAAATGATCTCCGTGACGTCTAAATGTCCAGCTTTTAAGATGGATTGAAATAGAAAAACACACCGATAATCTCAATAAACGCGACGACTCCCAACGATTACCCCCCACTTGGAAATCCATTTTATGCAAAATGCATATCTCTTCACCCGCTCCACAGATTTCAATCCCCACAGGTACCACCAACGTAATCCCGGTTAATCCGACCGGCCCTATTACAAGAAGCCGCATACGCGCCGCCAAACGTCAACCGCCAACACCGCAGTTCCACTTAGCACGATCGCAGTTCCCCATCGAACACCACCTGAAGAAGACCAATGCGACTTGGTCGAAACGTTGCAAATCGGTTCTTTTTAGAACCATCAAAACTTGCAAATTCGAATATTAAAGCCGAACATTGACAATGTACATATATATTAAATAACAAAGAGCTGAACGGGCATCCTTGTGTGACACATTTTCCCCTACTTTCGCTCTCATCCATGTCTCTTCATACATCCTTCTTACCCATTCTACGGTCACACTACTCACACCTCTCCTCTTCAGACACTTCACCAACTTTTCTCTTGGCACAGAGTCATACGCCGCTTTTAAATCAACAAACACCGCAAATACACTCTTTTTGCTCTCTAACATCCTCTCAACCACTCTTGCAAGCGTAAAGATTTGATCTCGAGTTCCCCTCCCTTTCCTATACCCGCCCTGATTTTCCGACAGTCCAATCTCCTTTTTACTCCCATTTTTATGTACCGGTCACATTACCCCTACTTGCCATGACTCCGGCAATTCCGACTCGCCTCTCCACATCCTGTTTAAGAAAGCCCCGAACCGTCTCACAGTGTGGGATTGTGCGAATCCAGCAGGAAAAAAGTGCTAAAAACAACATACAAAATATTTATTTATAACCCACTAAATGCTTAGCTGAGGTACTAAATATGCCATTAGCAAAATATAAAATCTGTAGATGCCCGGCTTTATTGTTAATCGTTCGACAAAAGAGGTTTAATATTTGTCACTTCAAAACCGCTTCGCAGTCATTCCTTACGCGTAAATTGTGAACGTCGTATTATATAAAGTATTTATTTGTGACAATATTTTTGCCATGGATAATTTACATCAAGGTATGTAGTTTATATTGTACCCTAAGAAAGATTTCTCGATTATGTATTTTTAATAAAATTTTAGCAAAGCATATTCGATAAAAAAATCAGAAATTACTTAGAAGTGGTGATTTCATTAGACTGCCAAAATTTTTGTACACCTTTGTACGCCATGATTTTATATTTTTTATAATTTTGGATCCATCTAGAATATATACAATAAAATTTTGAGTGCGATAAATTGCGTATTTCAAAGATATCCAAGTGTTAAAAAGTGATGATAATAACCCACGATCAACTTCTTCTGCGACTGAAAATGACTTGTGGATTACCTTAAAAGTAAATTTAACATACATCATTGCTCTAAAATAACGTAAGACAAATTAAACCGGACTGTTCATTCGTTCACGATCAGATTCAACCAAAGATGAGAGGCGTATCATCGCAATAAAAATATGTTTTTAAACAAGTAACAACATTAATTTGGATGCACCCAGTACAAGTGGAATCCAGAGTGCTTCCGATAAAAGACTTTAGTTCAAAGTTAAGTTTAGGAAATCTGGCAAAAGAAATGCTGCTTCTACGTTGCAGCAATTCCTTTCAAGTCCAAAAAGACGAACTAAAGGGAAGAAAGCTTTTCATACCACAGGCCAACAAACACCTCAGTATTCTGCAGAAGAAGCATTAGCATTGATAAATACAACAAAATGAACGTACAGAAAATATAAAATTATTAGAAAATCGACATTAGATAAGCAGCTAATAATATATCCATCCTACGACAAAATAAAAAAAAAACCATGTAAAAATGTATATACATTTCTGTAGAAATATGCGTGGATTATATTTTACAAACTTATTTTACATCCTAAATGAACTAATAGAATTCAAAAAGATGTTTTATTATAATTTATAATTTTTTCCAGCTAGATTTGTAAAATCCCACACTGTGCGTCTTCTTCCTTCTTCTCCCACTATCTTCCACATTTCGGCCTTCAGCCCATCCAGTCCCGGTGCCCTGCCTCTTTTGATTTCCTCAAAGGCCCTTTCTACTTCTCTCTCCGGTTAAATAAACTAATAAATGATAAAATGTAACATATACAACAAAACAAATTATCAACAAAAATTGAATTTAGACTGATTTCATTAAATTAAACTAGCAAAAGCAATTAAATAATCTAGCATTCAAGTTTATAATCATCTGCAGACACGTGTTTCGATCTATCGACCTCTTCAGTAGAGCATTATTAATATTATTATTTGTTTTAAATACAAATAAAAAAATACTAAATTAATAAAATTCAAAAATTAGAAACTTACTCTGGAATGTACGGCAAACGATACAATAATGAATTTTGGTCTAAATTTATACCTGAGATGGATTAGTGAATTCTAAAGAAATAATTACGTTCGGAATTAAGGAAAATACCCACTTGGAGCATAATTGAATAATAAAATATATTAAAATCGTTTAGTTTGTTCTAGAAAATTATTTTTCATTTAATTTTTTTTATTTTAAATTTTTCGTGGACCGACTAATACTCTCCCTCCTCGCTCAAATGTGCGTTGAATGCGAAACTACACTTCTTACTTGTTTTTATGATAAACGTTAGCTCGATAATAAATGATAAACCAGCACCTTTTGGCATTCCACTTTTAAAATGCATAAAAAATAGATTTTTGTTAAATATCTTGTAAATGACAGGAAATAAAAATTTAAAATTTGGCACACATATGTAACTTGATATACTCTTTAAGAATAGTGATAAAAAATTAGGTTTCCATTAAAAAAATTGTCAATGGCGTCATATCTCATATTTGGGACATGGTGTATAAAATTGTAATACATCAAAAAGAGAGAAATTTAAAATACTAATCGACCTATCCGAGCATACTTTAAAAAATAGGCTTTCTATGATTTACTGAATTTATTCCAAGTTAGACCAACAACAAAAAAACATCACTCGATCAAATACCTATTGCTAGTCAAGACTCTTATCGCAAGATCAGAACGTCTACGAGGTCCGACTCATAGACCTGAAGAAATGAAAATCGTTAGACAAGCACTAACCCAGAACGGCCACCAAATTTATTTTGATAACATGAGAGTCCTATCCGCGACAAAATATTTCGACTCCCGCATTATTTGCGAAACAGTGGAAATTAAAATCCGGCCATTACAAGAGACGATTCACAAGGCTTTTAAAATTCCTGGAAACCTATCTTAAATAAAATAGAATTAAAAATTCAGAAACAAAAAACATCAGATAGCATTACAAAAACACATAAAACTCACGCGCAGTCACAGTTAATCAAAATTTCAAACAAATATAATGTTTCTTTTGTTAATAACAATTGAATACTTTATTCAATTTATATTAAATTGATTACTGATGATTATCATAATATGACACATCATTTTAGTTATTATTAGTTATTTTGTCCCTTAATAATATTTGATATCTATTACGGTTTTCCCATAAAAATAACATATGAATGTGGTATGCACTCGTTAACAAGTAAATCAACTTACTCAATTGTATAAAAATAATATCAATCTATAAAATAAGTCAAAACAACATCTAACACTTTTCAAGCTATTTCCTTCGCAAAATAATAATACAAGTAAGATCTGATTGCTCCAAATATGAATATTTATGAACTATAGTAAAGTTAACATAAAATTATCAAGACACTTCATAATTATTATTATACATAATTTACAGTTTTTAAACAAACAGGCCACGAAAAATATGTAGTAAGTTACGTTTTGTAGACTTATTTCAGAGTTTTTAAAAACTATTTTATTTAGACGACGCGCGTACAGAGTAGGGGATCTAACTATACAATGATTACAATACAGAAATTCGGGATATTTATAATATAGCTCTTACCACCTAAGCAAAATATATGATAAGCTAAGCATAATTATAATCGAGGAGCAATAAGGAAGGCAAGAATATTCATATTAAAAGAAACAAAGCATTATTTATATAACAATCCACTAATTGTTCATAATCAACCAGTGCATTATTGTGGATGGCAGGTAACTCCTCAACCCTTAGACTTTTGCTCTCCCTGTAGGTTGAAGTTCATAAGTACATGGGCCTCGGTTTGGTGTACTTCATGGATTGTTTCTCTTTTCCTTATCCATTTTTATAACAGGGACAACGCGCCTTTACATATCATTATGTAGATCACTATGTTCCATATACTGGGCTTGACGAAATCCCAATCGTTTTGGATGGTTGAACTGCTGATGTAACTTGAAGGGTTAGTCTGCGAAGCTTTATCCTAAAGTCAGTTAAGTTTTATGTTGGATGCTTGAAGCCATAACTTTGTGATACATATTGAAGTTCCAGTTAAGTTTTGTTTATTAATGTTTATATTAATATTATTAATTAACACGGGACCTCCCAAACTTGAGTCCTGTATATGCAGTTCATTATTTTTATGGATAACTAAACACTTGTTTGGTTTTATTAAGTAAACACCACTTAGTTCCCTGATTTCAGTTTGTTTTTTGCACTTAATTTTAATTTGGTCCTTTTTGAGAACACTAGCAGGAACTGCTGCGTGCGAAGGAGACCTTCATATGATTACCAAAGATTTCCAGTTTTGTGAATTGTAAATTGTCCACTTTTCCAGATTTAATAACTTTTTCTTCGCATCTTATTGAAGTTGAATAATGCTGGGATGAATTGCGTGTAATTTGCAGAACATGATTAAATTTTCAATAGTTTGGAATATTTTTTGGGTTTTCGTGTACGACATTATTAATTGATTAAAGATGTCTTTTGTAAAATATACATGTTGATGTACATGCAATTACATAATTCTTGATTTTAGTAAGTTTTCTTTATGTTCAATACTTTTTAGTGTTTTTTCTTTTTTTTTTGTGGCATAGGCGTTAGCCATTCAGCCACTAACAATTATGCAGTCGGTGGTAATAAGGGATGCTATAGAAACTTAGACTTTGATGTCGGATCTGATCAAATACCGAACTAAAACTAAAATTGATAGGGTATTCCAGATTATAACTTTTTAGATCATTATATAAGTGGTTTATGTTGCCTATATTATTTTGGCATTCAAGGAAAATATGATTGATATCGCCATACATTCCGCATAAGCAGAGAGGATTATCTTTCAATTTAATGTAATATAAATGAGATGGGCTGAGGCAATGGATTGTGGAAGAAAAGAATTTGGAAACGTTGTGGCATTTATTATACCCAATTTAATTGGGCAGCTTATTGTGCAGAATTTTATAGTTGGTACGTGAAGAGACTTGATATTCCCAGTAGTTGTTCCATTTGTGCCTCGTGGATATTTTAAACATACAATTATAATCAGTATAAGGATGGCTTGGATACATTCTATATCTGATGACGTTGAGGCGCTTTTCGCTAGTCCATCGACTACTTTATTTCCATGAATGCCATGATGAGCTTTAACCCACATAAAATTTAGCTTCCGATTTAGTTCTTGCAGTTCACTAACGCACTTGATAATTTTAATGCGGAGGTGTTCAATATTGATAGGCAGTCAGTGAGAATGAGTGTCCGCTTCTTAGAGTTGCTAATAGACCACTCCAAGGCTTCAATGATGGCAAGTGCTTCTGCGGTATATATTGATGCAGTAATTGACAGTCGTTTCCTTAGTGTGCAATTAGTCGATTGTATATAGCAGGCATGTGCAACGTACGGCCGGACTTCATTTTATCCGGCCTGCAGCACAATTTTCAAATCTTACTAAACCTGGCCCTTGAAAGTAAAAAATAAGTATGTATTCTCAATAATTTTCATATAATCTAAGGATCATAAAGTTTTATAGGTATCATAAAGTTTTATACTGTATTTAGTGTATTCAATAAGACCCCGTCTTATTTGCACTGACTGTATGTTGATTAGTGAAGGAAGAATCAGCAGAGTGAAAGTCGGATATGGTAGATTGGAAATTGATAACAAATGTTTATTATGGAATGAGGTAAAAGAACAATATAAAGAGACAATTGCAAAAAAGTAAGAAGAAAAAAGTATGGGGAGGACGAGGGGTTATTAAAACTGGGGTTCTGGAACGTGGCGGGAATAAAATCAAAATGCAGGGGGGAGAAGTGGCAGAAGGATTTTGAAGAGTGGGTAATAGGAAAGGATATAGTAGGGGTAGTGGAAACGTGGCTGATAGAAGAGGAGTTGGAGGGAGTGAGGGAAAAGTTATCAGCGGGGTTTAAATGGGAAATGAGAGGAGCAACTAAGGAGACAATTCGAGGAAGGGCAAAGGGGGGTATTATCGTGGGAATAAGAGAGGGGCTGCAGGATGGAGATATGGAATATAGGAAGGAGGTGGAGGGTGTGGTCTGGATAAAGTGTCAGCAGGGAAGGACACGTTTGAGAATTGAGACAGAGTACGTAAATAACAACTTTAAAGAAGTGAGACAAGAAATTGAGGAGGTGTCGAAATGAAAAGGAATTGTGGTGGATATTAAAGAGAGGAGGCCAAACAATGAAGCAGGAGATGTCATTAGCAGAGTGGGTGGGACACTGTGAGAGGATGTGTGGGGTGCCGGCAGGGGTAAGGGAGTATCAACACATGGAGGAAGTGGTGATGTTTACAGAGAGAGAAGTAGAAAAGGCTTTTGAGGAAATTAAAAGAGGCAAGGCAGCGGGACTCGATGGGCTGAAGGCCGAAATGTGGAAGATGGTGAGAGAAGAAGGAAAAAGGCAATTCGGGGTCTTATTAAACAGGTTGTGGAGAGGCGAGTCGGAATTGCCGGATTCGTGGTGAGTAGGTGTAATGTGCCCGGAAGAAAAAGGGATAATGCCGGAAACGCAAGGCGGATTTAGGAAGGGAAGGAGATCGCGAGATCAAATCTTTACGCTTGCTAGGGTGGTTAAGAGGATGTTAGAGGAAAAAAAAGAGTGTGTATGCGGTATTTGTTGACCTGAAAGCGTATGACGCTGTGTCTAGAGAAAAATTGATGGAGTGTCTGAAGAGGAGAGGTATGAGTAGTGTGACAGTGGAATGGGTGAGAAGGGTGTATGAAGAGACATGAATGAGAGCGAAAGTGGGGAAAAATATGTCAGACAAGATTAGGATACCCCCTTCCACGGGTAAGACAAGGATTTGTTATTTAATATATATATATATATATATGTTCAGGATTCGAGGTAATTTTAATTATTGGGGTACATCCACTATCTGGTGTGCACGTGAATCGGCACAAAGACGCCGCAGCCTCATTTGCATTTTTACGACTTGTTTAGCCTCGAACTCTCTAACATGCGCTTGCCCGCACACCCCCTCCAAAATGGGGCACATTTTATTTTGTATTTTCCCGTGTGAAATTTTAAGATACTTACTTGAACACCGTTGAGCAAGCAACACGCTATTTTTGTAAACGTATTAATTTCATTGTATGTAAATATTTTGTCAAGTTCAAATATTAAAGTTTTTAAGTGTTTTAAAAACAATTCTTTTTACTTCTACGTCTACGTCTACCGGAATAAAACAATATATATATATATATATATATATATTATATATATATATATATATATATATATATATATATATATAGTGAGCTTGAGGAGGTTCTGAGAAAAGGGCAGGCGGGCAGGGTAGTGATTGGGAGAATGAAAGTATGGATGCTGGCGTATGCTGATGATGATGAGTGTTACTGGCGCGAGAATGGGGAGAAATGAAAGATATGTTAGGAAGAGTGGAGAGGTATATGGATAAAGGAGGTTTATGCGTGAATGTGAAGAAAACAAAATGGATGAAGTTTAGGAATAGAGGAAGAGAAGGAAGAACGGAAGAGTTGAAATGGAAAGGAGAAGTGATTGAGAGAGTGAAAGAATTTAAATATCTGGGATTTGTGTTTACTAGTGGTCACGGGGAGCACGTCAAATACTTGCAACAGAAAGCAAGGAAGGCATGGTGTATGGCAAAAAAGAAGTGGGGAAATCTGTTAGAGGGAAACCTAATAATGACGTGCAAACTGTGGGAAGCGTGCGCGAAGCCGATATTGATGTATGGTGTGGAAACATAGGGAATGAAAGAGTATGAATGTATTGAGATAGAGCAAACGACATTCTTGAAGCAGCTACGAGTGGAAAGATCAACTCCTAGATATATTCTGCTTCAGGAATCAAATAGGCATAGTATGCATGTAGGGTATGAGATAAATGTGAGTACGTGGAATAGTGAGAGGTTACTAAGAGAGGTATGGAGAACTTGTTTGGGAGTAAGAGAGTGTAAATGGAGACTAGAAAGAAAAAAGATGTATGAAAGAGCGGGAGTGGCAGAAACGGTAGTGAACGATTGGCTGGAAAAATGGCTGGAAGTGGAAGCGCAAGAGCAACAAGAGCGTATTCGAAGGAGTGAGTACAACCCAATGTATAGAAGTTGGCAAATGCATGGCAGGGTGCCAGAGTATCTATTGAAAACAGAGTGGGCAAGGTCCAAGAAAGTTACTCTGGCAAGGGCTAGATGTGGATCGGACGAGAATGGAAGGAAGGTATGGATGGGGGAAAGGTATGGCAGGTGTGCGTTGTGCGAGAGTGGAAGGGACACATGGAGCCATCTAGGCCAAGAGTGCAAGGAGATGCGTGATGAATGGATAGGAGGAATAAAACGGATAGGTGAGTGGATGAGAGAGGATGGGGCAGGCGTAGAGATTGTGATAAGAGTGGGACGGGAAAAAGAATTCCGAAGAAAGGGGGTCTCAGACAAGGGGGCTATTAATAGTATATATTTATATTATTTAAGTATATATTAATTATGTAGTATTATTATGTGTTTAAGGATGCCAATAAAGGTCTTTTATAGAAAAAATAAGTCTTTCTCGCTGGACTATAACAAGACGTATCGATGATATGGTCAACGATATCAAATCAAACCTTATGTTACGTCGGTCGCAGAAGTTTGAGGCATTTTCAATGCTCTCGATGAGAGCACAGATACTACCAATACCGCACAATAAGCTATTTTTATTCGGGGAGTTGATATCAAATTTAATTACATGGAATAATTGCTTGCTCTTCGACCTATGAAGGATACCACACGAGGAGAAAACATTTTCGAAGAAGTAAAAGCAGTTTTTGATCAATTTTAGCTTAAATGGGAGAACCTAAATGGAATTTCTACTGATGGTTATCCATCTATGGTTGGTTCTAATTTAGAGTTGCCAATAGAATTAAATTGGAACTATGTAGTAGGAATATTGATACTGAAGATTTGATAGTATTTGACTGCATTTTACATCAACAAAATTTTGTGCAAAATTGATCAAATTTACACATGTAATGAAAACAGTAGTTTCTTGCATTAATTTCATTAAATCAAGAGCACTTCACTACCGTCAGTTCCAAACATTTTTGGAAGAACTGCAGTCTGAATTTGTAGATCTGGTATTTTATTTTGGAGAGCGCTGGTTAAGTAAGCAAAAACGATTTTATGATTTGAAAGATGAGGTATTTGTTTTTATGGATATAAAAGAAAAACCTGTACAAGAGCTAAAGAACACAAATCAGGGTCTGCGATCTTGCGTTTCTCATTGATGTAGCAAGTCATATGAATGAATTAAATACAAAGTTGCAAACCCAAGAATAACTTTGTTCATGAACTGTATGGTCACATCAAGTCATTCCAAAAATAAATTAAGACTTTTGGAAAATCAGCTACGAACAGGGAATACCTACCATTTTCCCACTCTTGTAAATTATAAAGATCTTGCTAACGTTTGCAAACGAGTTACAATTTTTAAGATGAATTTAACATCAGATTTAAAGATTTTCGCTGCCAAGAAGCAAGTCTGAAAAATTTTTCCCCCCAATTTGATGTGGAAATAGAAGAAGCTCCATTTTCATTGCAAATGAAACTCATTGAATTGCAAGAAAAATCCGATTTTAAGGCGATACTTAGAGACACGTCGATTTTTATAAAAAATATTTACCAACCGATAAATTTCCAAATCTCGCATCTTTGACTCAGAAAAAATTTCATTATTTGGAAGTACATACAAATGTGAGCAGCTATTTTCGAGAATGAAGTTTGTTAAATCAAAAACACGTACAAGATTAACGGACTCACATTTGGAGAACACTCTGCGTGTTGCGACATCCGATATTTCACCAAATATTGCTATTTGGTGAAAAATATGAAGGCACAGTCTTCCCATTAACTATGTTTGTACTTTCGCATTCTAATCTATTTTCTAAAAGCCAGTCCTAATAAATGACTACATACATGTACATATGTGTTGTTGTTCTTTCTTTTTTTTTAAATGTTAAGTCGTAATAAATATAATATCATTTCCTTAAATCAAACCACGAATCTCTCCGTTCCTTATAAATTCAAATAAAAGGTCCGGCTCGCGATTTTAGGTTGAATTTATTTTCCGGCACGCGATCTTGATGAAGTTGCACATGCCTGGTATATAGTATGCCAACCCAACACCGTTGCTGGATTTGGAACCATCCGTAAAAATGATATCAAACTCTTGATTGTTCTCAGAGTGTTCCGTATTTATCATCAAATTATCGGTTGGATTCGAACAGTATTTAGGAATAATTATAATGGGTTTGATAATGATACATTTATAGTCGAGTTGGTTCATGTCGTATGGGTTGTTCATTATGTTTAAGTAAGCTGTGTCTAGGAAGGCCTCACAAATTAGCATGTTGGACTTGTTTTTGCAGTTAGTGGTCAATCGAAATATACTAACTGAGCAAATCTTGCTAAGAAGATTTCCGTTGTTGAGTGCTCGGAGTTTCAGAACAAATTTGAGAGCCAAGTAATTCCTTCGTGGATATAATGCCGATTCTTGAGCCTCTGCCAATAGTGTGTCACATGGTGAGAAGCGCATTGCTCCTAGACAATTTCGACAACTTTGAAATTAGACACGATCTACTACTTTGAGTAGAGGATGCAACCATAATCAATGATCGATCGAATATAAAACCAATAAATAATAAGGAGGTATATGCGTCACTCCCCCATCTTGTGCGAGTAACCGCCTTGATAACGTTAATGCCTTTGGAGCATTGATCTTTTATATACGTTATATAAGGTCTCCAAAGGAGCTTTTTGTCCTGTATTATACCCAGATATTTGGTGGCGTTAACAATAGGGATCGAACCAAATTTATAATTAAGTTGAGCAGGAAACCGATACCTGTGTCTACTGAATATGATCATTGAAGACTTGCGCGGAGATATGTCTAATCGACCAGGAATTGAGTTTTCCAAGGATTGCTTGGCTTTCGTTAATTGAATATGGCGGGGATTTGCAAGAGAAGTTAAAACAAAAGTCATCTGCATATTGTAGGCACTTTATATTGTTGTTAAAGAGATTATAGATATCGGATGTGTTTATATTAAATAATAAGGGCACCAAAACCGACCCCTGAGTTAATCCCTGTGAGGTGATTCTGGGCCCGAACAATGGGCCTTAATTGGTTCTAATATAGAATTCTCTATTGACAAACAGATTAACTATGTTATTCGTAATTTTGGGATGCACGCCTACACTAATGAGTTTATCCCGAAGGATTCCTAAGTCGACAGTTTCGTATGCTCTGGAGAAGACTATAAATAGAAATGGATGATATCCTTTTAGGTGGAACGTTGAATTAATATCTAGAACCAGGCCTGTTGCTGCCTCTGTGGTACCTCGCCCACCTCTAAAGCCATGTACGGTCGGTTTCAGGATCGAATTATTTTCAAGGAACCAGTTCAGCCTTAGTTTAATTAGTCTTTCATATGTTTTAATAATACATGATAACAGAGAGGTTGGCCTATATGATGATACATCTTCATTATCAGTTTCTCTGCCTGGCTTCTTAAAAATTGATACAATGAAAAAAAAAAGACCTTTATTGGCATATCATAATCCATTAAAAAAAACATCTTTCTTACAAGCTATTTACAAATCTACCCCAACCAAGCCCCCCCCCTTCTACCTTCTCTTCTCCTTTCTCTCTCCCTCCCCAACTTCTCCAAAGTCCTTACCCCCACCCCATCCTTTCTCATCCACTCCATCACCCTTCTACTCCCTTTCTCCCCCATCCATTCCTCCTTCACCCCCACGCATTCCTCCGACAAGTGGCTCCACGTATCCTTCCCATACTCACACAATACACACCTTCCATACTCTTTCTCTCCTATCCATATCTTCCTTCCTCTCTCCTCCGATCCACACCTCGCCCTTGCCACAATCACCCTATCTTCTCTACTCCATTCCCTCTTTATCAAATATTTCGGTACTCTTCCATATACCTGCCACCTCCCATACATATCATTGTACTCGCTTCTCTCTATACACCCTTGCCTTTCTGCCCTTCCACCTCCTTCCCTTTTTCCCTCACCCACTCATCCACCTTCACCCCGTTCCATAGTCATTCCATTACTTTCGCCTCTGACAAACCTACCCTCTCATACATTTTCCTCCTCTCACCCCTCCATCTACCCTCACCCCCACCCACGCTTGTCAACCATATATCCTTCACCAATCTCTCTTCCCCCAATTCCCACAATCTCCTCTCATATCTCACCATTGCCTCGCACTCTAACCTCTCTCTATTCGTTCTTGAAGCACTGTGTAACTGCGCTTCAGGAACCACATCTGCTCCCTCTCTATACATTTATACCCTCTCGTCCCCCATACTTCCACTCCATACATCAGTACCGATCTCACACACGCATCCCATATCTTACACGCCACCCTCACATTATTCCTCATCCACTTCCCCCACTTCCCCCATGCCATCCCCCAAGCCTTCCTTGCCTTACTCTGCACCCACCTCACCTGCTCCTCATATCCTCCCGTCCCTTTAAACCAAAACCCTAAATACTTAAAACTTTTCACCCTCTCAATAATCCCCCCCTTCCATTCCAATTCTTTCACCTTCCCCTCCCTCCCTTTATTTCTGAACCTCACCCATTTCGTTTTCTCCACATTCACATTAATTCCTCTCCTATCCATGAACCTCTCTGCCCTTTTCAACATCTCTCTCATTCCCTCATACTCTTTCATACGATTTCTCATAATCACCATCGCTATCTTGTACCCAATACTCATTATCGACACTTCCTTGTAATTATTCACCTCCTTCTCATCCCCTCCTTTATATACCGGGCACATCATCCCCACCCTCCACGTCTCCGGCAAACTCACCCCCCCCCCCCTTCACATCTTGTTCACTATCTCTCTGAATTTCTTCTTCGCCTTTTCCCCAATCTCCCCCAATTAATATTAGTATAAATTACCGTTTTACAATACAATATCAAAGGATTCGTTTATGAATAAGTAGATACAATAGTCTGTTTCTATTATTCAGATAAAATAGGAATCACACCTATGATATTTCGCATGTAAACGTCGTTAGACCAGGCACAAATGGGGGTCGCAGTAAGTATTAAATGTAAACAAATATATATTGTTTTCGTTAATTATCACATTGAGTGCAAAGATGGATTTAAAAAAAAACAACACACAATTTCACAATCTTTAGCATCATTTTCAACAAACCATGGATAATTTAATTGAAATAAAACAACACAGTTGGGAGGGTTTCACATTTATTGTTGAGCATAAATGTGAAACCCTCCCAACTGTGTTGTTTTATTTCAATTTGTTATGGAGTTTCATCATGTATCCGCCTCGTCAATTCAATATGGATAATTTAAGTTATATTTTGATTTGTGCAAAAAACTTTTAAATTAAAAATCCCTTTAAAGAAATTGCAAAATAATGCATTTAAATCTTTCTTGGAAAATTATTGTATAATTCGCATTCCCGATGAAAGCACCCTAAGAAAAAATAAATAGCTCTTGAGTAAAATGAAACCATACAAAAAATTAAAGTTATTATTAACAATATCCCGTTATATTTAAAACACTAAAAACTGACCACTTTTCGATTCTTCTGCACATTAATTTAGAAAAACACTGTAAAACATGGATCCCAGCCTAAAAGTAAAAATAAACTACAAACAGATCTTGTTATATTTAAAAAGTGAGACATGGGATGATATATACAACAATTGCAATCCTGGAGAAATAAGCAATTTTGCTAATAAAATCCAAGACAATTTAAATAAATGTACAAAAATTATAAAAACCAAAACAAATAACTTGCCAAGAAAGGAAAACTTCAGGGCTTTTAAATTTTATTAATAGGGAAAATGAATTATACAGAAAAATGACTGAAAACCAAAACAATAAACATCTTGCCAATAAATATAAAAAATATAAAAATATATTAACAGAAGCAATAAAGAAGGCTACATCACAGTATTATAATGAACTTATTACAAAAATAGTAATTCATCACAACATATATGGTCCACTGTAAATAACATATGTAGTAGAAAGAAGAAACATTCTAACAATGAGCTAATCTATGTTAATAGTAAAACAATGCATGATTCGACCACAATAGCAAATGAATTTAATAAACATTATACTGGAATTGGAGAATTGTTAGCTAAACAAATTAGGACAGTAGACCATTATAAAAATAATGATCGGGTTTTGCCAATGAAGAAGAAATTCGTAATCATAATACCTTAAAAGGTTTTTAAAAAAAACGGGTCATGATGTGTTCCGATCAGAAACACTTAAATATATAGCGAAAGAGATCTCTCTAGCTTTATCTTATATATTTAATAGATGTATTCTAAAATATTAAAAGTTGGTGAAATGAAACCAATACATAAAAAGCTGTAAATCAAAAATAAGTAATTACAGGCCAATCTCGCTAATATGTTTGAACATTGCTAAAATATTTGAAAAATATTAAAAACAAGAATTATTTCATTTCTGTAAAAATATAAAACTATTTCAGAGAGACAATATGGCTTTAAAGAAAACACTACAACCCAAGACGCAATTGCTCAACTCACTTCCTTAATATCAAACTGTATGGATAAGAGTCAGACTTGTTTATGTATATTTGTTGATTCGGAAAAGTCGTTCGATACTGTATGTCACATAAAACTCCTATGCAGATTAGAAAAATATGGATTCAAGGTATGGCATACAACCTAATAAAAAGGTACCTATCTGAAAGAGAGTAATACGTAAAAATAAATAATGCTTAAAGTGATAGGTTATTAGTGAAATACGACATACCGCAGGGAACTGTTTTAGGACCCATCTTATTTACTTTATACATAAATACCTTATTTGATTTAACAACTGAGGGACAAATTTGCTGACGACCCAGCCATATATTACTTGCAACTTGAAAAGAAAGGTGGAAACGGATTTTTGTTTAATCAAGAAATGGTTTGATAGTAACACCTTAACAATAAACATACACAAAACAAAATACTTACCTTTGAAATTAAATAATCCAATGAATATATATGATGATACATCTGCTGTATATTTAGGAATAATAATCAATAGGCATTTAAAATGGGACCTACAAAGTAATAACATAATATCTAAAGTACGCAATTGGGAACACGCGTGTTTTTTTATTTTTTATTTTAAAATTAACTTTATATGTTTCATAATAAGTTAAATAAAACAAAACAATCAAAAAATTATCCTAAAGAGGTAAAAAAAATATATGAAATTTAAAAAATTAAAGTTGGCGCGAAATCGCCAGATTGCAAGATGGTGGGTTCGTTAAAGACGTTGGTCATTTAATCTCAAACACTGCATCATTTGATATGCCATCGGGCGAAGCGCCAAATTCTGGATGCTGGTTATTTAATATTAATCCACACTAGTAGTAGTAGTAGTAGTGTTAGGCTATCGACCACGTGGTCCTTCCGCCATGTGTCATTTGTGTATTTGTATGTGTGTAAATGAGCTTGTTACTTTAAAGGATCGCCCCCGTCACTTTAAAGCACCATTAATTGGATCCCAATGGTGAATGATACCGGTCACCCATCCAACTACTGACCCGAATCAACGTTCTTGCACGTCAGTTCGGGGCCGTAACCGATGCGCCACCACCGGCGTGTTAATCCACACTATTTATTTTTATATTTTAATTGTCGTTCAACTTCATTACAAACTTTATCTTCCAAATATATCTATACTTACAAATCTGCTACGAATTTTTGCGGCATTGTAACAATCATTTTGATTGATAAATTCTATTAAAATATATGCATCGATATTGGGTAGATTACCAATGTATGCTTTAAAAAACTCTGTATCTTGCATTACTTTAAAATTACACAAGGATTTAACTAATAAAATGTGAATGAACGACTTCTAAACACTGCGTTTAAATCGTAACAGAGGTAATGACGTCACGCGATCTTCGGTCGACCTCATGGCGAGGTCGGAAAATTTAAAAATATTATAATTTTAAAGTGCATTTGTTAAATAAATAAACAAATATTTATAAAGAAAAATATATAAACAGATAAATTATTATTAGCAATCATAATAACATAAATTTATTGATATAAAAATTGTATGCGTGTACCCATTCGCTACGCTAGTGCACATAAAGTCGTGGATATATCGAGAGCATGATTATAACACCAGGCATAAGTGCAATGTGACCCAAAAATTGTCAATAAAAAAAACAATCGCTAAGAGAAATTATAATTACATCAATCTAAACCTATACGATAAAATATCACAAGATATTAAAAATATCAATGTGTTGCTTTTTAAAAAGCGTTTAAAAAATTGGCTACTTATTTCGGCAAAATTTGTAGAAGACATACAAAAGGAAAATATATTATAAGTAAAAACAAATTATTATCTGCGGAAGTTATATAAATAATTAAATATTTGATCCGTTCGATCAGTCCGGACAATATTATTTTATAATCATTAGTTGTATAAGGCTTATATTTATTTACCATATTTCTGGTAAGTAACATGACCTGAACTGGTTAAATATGGCTGAACAGAATTGTATTCCGGTCTGATGTTCATAATATTGAGGTTTAGGGGAACAATCTCACCCCCAGGTTTAAAACTTCTTTCTTCAAAAGATCGTTCACTTATAAGTTATAACATTTCCAAAATATATAACTTCCAGCTTTAAAAGCCTCACAGTTTCAAAATTGAAGAAAGCCATGACTCATATATTATTAAATCATGAGTACCATGTTTAATTTCTACAGTATAAATCTTTGTTCTTGTTTTATTATATTTTCCTTTTTGGTCGTATGTAGTATGTAACTATCACTGTATTTATATGCACTCTTTTATAATATGCATTTGTAGAAACGCAGGTTAAGTGGAAGAGCAGCATCAGTTAATGCAACTCAGCTGCACTTCGCCTGTGTTTTAAGCATTATTGTATGTAAATTTTTTGGAAAATAAAGACAATTTAATATCATTATTATTATTAATATTAGTTATAAGGTTCATATAGACTCACGCACAAATGATTACTTCTGTGAGTATTTTATATATATATATATATATATATATATATATATATATATATATATATATATATATATATATACAGTGCTTCCCAAAAGTAACGGATAAATTCTGTAAAGTCGTAAATAAAAATATCGATTTTTGTTTTTAAATTACTATCCTGAGATACATTTTTAAGCCCCCTACCCCTTCAGATGGACTGACAAGCTTATTTTTGCCGTAGACAATTCCAAGTTATTATTTTGTGCATTGTACAAGTTTAGCACATGGATTGAAACGAATTTCTGAAACTATAAGAATGAAATTTCCATTTGTAGATTTAATTAAATATAGAAAAATAGTTCTTATATTCTTCTGTGAGTGCAATTATTCAAGGAGACATTACCTGATATCTCACTGCCCCATAAACCAGTGTTAACAAAATGGGGAACTTGGCTATATGCTGCGATGTACTATGCGAACAATTTTGAATAATTTAATAAGGTTATATACAACTTTCCCAAAACGACAAGCAAATCAGTTAATGACTGTCAAACAGTTCTTAAGAAACAAAATAATTTAGTTATATAAAATCGCGTTTAAATTTTGTGAGCAACACAATCAAATCTTTATAAAAGCAGATTCAATTTAGAAAAAACCTGGACGCATTGGCCAAGAAATCAAAATAATATCGAAAGAAGTATTCAGTGAAAATGAAGGATTTTTAATATTAAATAAATTAAACTTGATTTTGAATGGCAATTTTCAAATGGATCCAGCTATAATTTAAATTAAAGAGAAGCTTGTCCACTTTCAAAAATTTATTGAGCGACAGAAGTAATAATTTTACAATTAAACCCCTAGAACAACATTTAATGATCTACTGTTTTCATGAATAGATTTTAGTTATTTTGAAATGTATACAAAATTGCAATTTAATTTTTAAATATTTACATAATATTATATATTGCGTAAAGAAAGTATGTTTGTTTTAGTTTTAAGCAGAATTTCTATGTAATACATGTTGATAAACGTGTAACATATTAAGAAAATATAGTTTTCTTTAGTGCTTTTTTTCGTGTTTTTTCCTGTTTTTATGCTTTTTTAATGCCCTTTTTCTCTAAATTTGTGCCTTTTTAAGTGCTTTTTTCACATTTCTTAAGCTTTTTCATCCACTCTCTAATTAATATTATATATATGGTTTGGTGTGGATGAAACCACAGACGCTTGTGAAAGGTATGTAATAAAAGGAGTTTTGCATAACGACATCCCGACCAACAGTATTTTGATATATGCAAAAGAATTGAAGAAAACTGATAATAACACTATAACAAAAATCATAAATGATGCATAGACTAGCTTATTTTTGCGATATGCATTGTACAAGTTTAGCACATAGATCGAAACGAATTGTTGAAACAATAAGAATGAAATTTTCGTTGGTAGATTTAAAAATAGAAAAAATGTTTATATAAAAGCTTCTCTGCCGGTACAATTATTCAAGGAGAGATTACCTGATATCTCCCATGAACCAGTGCTAACAAGATTGAGAACTTGGCTAGATGCTGCGATGTACTATGCGAACAATTTTAAAGGTTTTAGAAAGGTTATATGCGACTATCCCGAGACAAGCAAGCAAATCAGTTAATATCTGGCAATCGGTTAAGAAACAAGAGCTTTAAAACAATTTAGCTTACATAAAATCTCGTTTAAATTTTATGAGCTACACCATAAAATCTTTAGAAAAGCAGGTAATGTCGTTGCATGTATCTACAAGTTTAATAAAAAATTTTAAAGATACAATTTAGAAAACCATGCATTGGCCAAGAAATCAAAATATAATCGGAATAAGTATTTGGTAAAAATGAAGGATTTTTAATATTATATAAAATAAATTTGATTTTGAATGGCGAAAATGTTCCCAATTTTCAAAGGGATTCAACTACAATAGTTAAAATTAAAAATGCGCCCCTAACAAGTGTGGATGTGAAGAGAAGCTTTTCCTTCTTCAAAAATTTATTAAGCGAAAGCATAATTTTACAATTGAACACCTAGAACATCATTTAGTGGTCAACTGTTTTCATGAATAAATTTTAGTTATTTTGCAATGTATACATAATTACAATTTAATTTTTAAATACTCTTACATAATATTATATCATATATTGCGTAATGGAAGTATGATTATTTTAGTTTTAAGCAGTTACTTGTAAAATTTCTATGTAAAATATATTGATAAACATATTACATACTTTTTTCTCTAAATTTAGTACTTTTTAAGTGCTTTTTTTCACATTTTTAAGCTTTTGTATCTGCTCTCTATTGATTACCAACTTCGGCAATTATTTATTGATTATCATTAATTATTATTAAGAAGTGACTCGTCAAAATTATGTGGTACAGTTTAATTCTTGATAGAGAATTGGCATTTTTATTCAAAGCGCCCTTTTTATAAACAATCTGTTAACTTGATACGTTCCGGATTCATTTAGACAGCAAGGAATTCCTTTTCGATTGTTAATAATTTACTTCATTAAATGTATGGCTAGCATATGCTACTGGTAAATCTGAACCTATGTTACCCTGTGATAAAAATGCACCAATTGCAAAGTTACTTGCATTACAATAAAAGTTTTGTTAAAGTCTGGATATTTTTCATTACTTGAAAAGTCTTTACATAAATTGAAACAAGAAATCTAGTATGTATCGTTAACATTAATTGTTTCACCTTTTTTAATCCTTTTGTAATAGGTTCCGAGTTACAAATAAGAGACTTCTTTACCTAAGAATTTAGATTGATCAAGTTGAATTTTGAAGTTTGATTTGATTGATTGAAATACCTAATACAATCTTGAAATGTGTTCTTGGAGACTTGTACTTAAAATAATAATGTCGACCATATAAACTAAACATGTTTCATTTTCCATTCCTCTTAAAATGTTATCCATAACTCTTTGGAATGTGGCAGCTGTATTTTTGAGACCAAAATTACATTTCCCATGCTTGCAACAAGAGTACGAACTATAAGATTAAAATAGAATAATATATTTGTAATTTTATCTTATAATTAAACCTATTATTTAAACTGCTTATTACTTAATGTAAATCAGTATTTAGAAAGGGAAATTATGAAGCATTATGCTTAAATTCAAATATCTAAAAGCAAAAAGTCTCAAAATAAGTGTGACTTATTATAACACTTTATTAGTTTTAGTTAATATATGTATATATATATTTCCCCTTTATTTACAATCTAAATTTACAAATAGTACATTAATATAATATTTATTATACAGTATTTCTAAAGTTGCATTCTGTTATATACATCACTCATTTTCATATCTAGTTTCTGCAAAAGTACAACATATATTAATACTCATTATTAATATATGTATGCAGAATTTCACTAAAAATATAATTGTGGAATGAACAATATATAACTCAGTAAATAGTCAACTTATAACTAATCTCAATAAATGAGGATATCAAAGACACAAATTAAGAAAATAATTCTCCATCAAATTTATAAAACAAATTTTGACAAATATAAACAGCAATAATAAACAGTGTATATTGTTGAAAGTTAATAAATTAAAAAATACTTTAGTCATATTTCTTTAAAAAACGATCACATATAAATAATTAAGTCAAGATAAAACAAATAATGTGGCCTTGAAACAAAATTTAACACCGTATACTTATATTAAATGTATAAAATTAATCCTAATATATCACATTACAGCGTTTGTTTATATTACATCACTAAATAACATGAAATAAAAATCATAATCATAATAATAGTTTGTTTAATAACGGCCCATGCAGTGGACAATTTTTGGCTCGTTTAAGATCAATTATTTATACATATACTTCACGCTTTGGCGAACCATTGCTATTGTTGTTACTCTGTGAAGCCACTGACGTCTTTCTACTGGCCGTTTCAGGAGCATTTGCAGTATTTAAGAACTCGAGATGGGGAGATGAAAGGGTGGAAGGGGTGTTCATAGAAATCTTCCTTTCGATGTCACCATCATTTGATTTTTTTGAGCTAACTGACGCTGTGGTGTTTGAATGTTGGGTATCACCAGATCCTTTCGATTCTTTAGAATCTTTAGAATCATTTGAATTATTTGAAGCATTACTACTTCGACTACTATGATCTAGTTCTTCGTCTGATTGGTTAATTTCTGTTAAAGTTGCAGTTTGCTGCGTTTTATGTTCTGTAAACGCTCTTGCAAATGATGGACTGTTATTTATGGGCATAGTACGCGCTAGTAATGGACTGTTATTTACTTGTGCTAATCCCAGTGAAGTCAACTGTGATACTGTCATTGGAAGACTAACTGGAGTGGTTAATACTGGACCTAATCCGGGAGATAGTACTGCTTGTGCTAGAGCAGCTGTTCCAGGCTGACCTGGATGTAATGTATTATTAACAGATCCAGTACCATCGAGCTCCTGTATTGGAGAAAGCACCACTTGCACCAAAGGAACATCTGCTGAAGTATAATTAGGATAGCTACTCTGCAATTGATGTGGCATCAAAGTAACTCCTGGTCCAATTTGGTTTTGCATGTTGACTGCAGTTTGAGCCAACCGATTTTCCCTATCAACTACTTCTTTAGTAACATCTGGTGTCGGAATCCGTGGACGATTTTTTACTGGAAATATTGAAACTAATTACATTGATATTATTTAATTCAATATTTAAACAAAATTACCTGGTTTGGCATGCCTTTGGTTTCTACCAGATCGTCTACCTACTAGACGATCATAGATGGACATTTTTGGCTGTGGTTGAACAGTCGGAAGCTGACCAGCAGTTTCTGCATATACGGAGTTTCCTCTATGCCTGGAAAAGAGTCCACCCGATGAGTAAGCTGTCGATGCTGATCTTACAGATCCCATTCTTGTTCTGGATATTTGTCGGCTGAACCAATTTGAGCTTTTGCGACGCTGAACTATAGGTGTATCTACACTTTCCTGCAAATTATTTTATGTAAATAAAATAGAACAAATGAAAAAAATCGGAAATTTGCTATCAAAATGAAATTCAAATAATTTACACATTAGCAAACAACAACGGATATGCAACAAACAATAAACAATTTAATTGAAAAACAACAAAATAATAATATTAACAAAATGTTATACGCTTGTCGGGAAGAAGAAAATAAATCATTCAAATCATTAACATTCTTTGGTTAAGTCAGTTTAAAAATACGCAATATTAAAAAAATGGCATTGACATAGCATTTAAAACAATATTTGTAGTTCTATTTTCAATTGCAGAAACCTAATTTCAGCAAGGTTGGAAGTAGTGAAAAGAGGAGCACGGAGAGAGTTTATACTTAGATCCAGTTAGCTTCTCCACCACCAACCAGGACCACCGCCGCCAAACGAGACGAGGTTCAGCAGCTGATATATACATCGCGGGAGCCACAATGGCATATAGCTGATCCTTGGATGCGATGTCAATGCACACCAAATCATATGGGAAAGCACAGACATCAATCCAAGAAGTAAGAAACTATTAAATTTTATCTTAGAGAATGTCGTTGAAATAGCAAATATTGGAAATGTACCCACGTTCGTAAACGCGATGCGAAGCGAAGTAATTGACATTACACTTGTCTTCCTCTAGTGATATACGCGGAGCTCGTTTGGGAAAAAACTTGAAAGAGTGCAAAGACAGGCACATCTGCTGATCACTGAGGCAATGAAAACAACACCCACAGTAGCCATGGAACACATATTATCGCTACCACCACTACATCTACATGTTATGATGGAAGCTAGACACACAGCCTATAGGATGCAGATAAATGAACCCACTTTAAATGTAGGGTCATCAAGATCAGCAACATTCAGTACTACAAGAAGAAGGGATCCTAAAAATGAGATAGGATTTCACTAAAATAGTACACTTATCCCGCAGATTCACCAATCATACCACAGCTCTGGAGAAACATGCCTCCACCTTTTGTACCAAAATAGCCGCCATTGACTGGTATGTTCATCACCTAATGGAGTTGTGACATAAAGGACTAATTACCATTATGTCGGAGAGTCGGGCAGCCCTAAAAGCGCTAGCCTTGCCGATAGTTCAGTCCAGGCTGGTTATGACATGCATAAACAGGCAACAAGAAAAACACAGCTAGTACGGATACCCAAGTACCAAGGAATTGTTGGACACTTGGGGCCGATTTGCTGGCCAAAAAGGGGGCCGCAGGTGAATTAATAGGACTTGATCATGCTTTCCCCATGAAACAGGAAAAGAAATAATCCGACGCAAGCTAGCAGAGGAGCACAAAAGGGCATGGCACAACCAAAAGGGAATGAGGCATACAAAACTCTTCCTAGATGGTACATGACAACATACGGATGCTGTCAGGACTGAGCAGATTGAAATTAAGAAAAATCCCAATCACTGGGCACTGTGACCTGAATAAGCACCAATGGGAATAGAGGTAAGCCCTCTATGCCGGGGATGTCTGGAAGAAGAGGAAACTCCCCAACATCTACTGTGTACTGTGTTGACCATTTTTATCGCCATCATCATTCTAACATCTCTTAAATATTACCAATGTTTGTGTAATAACGAAATTTACTAACGAAATTTACTAACGAAAAAGTTAGAGGTCAGTTTTCAAGATAGCTGACTTATGTCTGTTATTGGTTAAACAAATAAGTTATCAAACTGCTTAGAGATACCTTTTAGTAAAAATAGAAATTTTCGCTGCGCTAAATGCACTGGTGAAAATTTTACTTCCGCCTGCCCAACGCAACTGCCAATTAAATGTACATCATGTGAAAAAGAGAATCACTATGCGTGGACCAGGCAAATGCCTAAATCGTAGTTATGTTTGATCGCTCTGCCCCCCCCCCCCATATTATTCCCACAGTCCCTATAAAAGGCGTTTACACAGCACACATCGTTAACATTCAATAGCCTCAATGTGTTGTATTGCAACATTAACTTGCTCGCTAATAAATCTTTTATCCTCAACAACTACATTACTAACAACCCTACACACCTCTGTATGCTCGTTGAAACCAAATCTAAAACTCCATTCTCCTTTCAAACTTGGCCATTTAGATTACAGCCACAGTACATAACAAAAATATCAGAGTGGGGGTCAATAGCTGCATCACATCCCTCGGTTAAAATAGACAAATCAAATCCTCCAAAAATTAATCACCCATCAAATGAATGTTTACATTTCACCATTACCTTTTCTACATTCCAAATTAATTTATTTCTTGTATACATTCATCCCTATTCCACTATTAAATACTTCATTTTTATAAAAGCCTCATTGTTCGATAATGCTATTATCATTGGCGACTTCAACATTAAGAAACCAAAATCACGACACCTTTCATCTTTCCTATCTAATTCTAACTTCGTACGAACCAACTCTGCCCACTTTTATCATGAATATCTCAAAAGCAACCACTCCTGATGTCCTACGTTGTACCCATAACATCCAAAATATCATACAATCTGTGAACTTTGTCCCCCATATATACTCTGATCACGTAGCCATAACCTTTCAAATAAAAATCCCATCTAATGTCCCACAACAAATTCCTAACCTAATTTACAATTTTAACAAATATGACACAAAGACAGTTGCTATAGGCTTGACACAATTCATCGCTTCCAATTCTAATATAAATCCTAACACTATTACCCAATTCAACGACATCCTATATAAACCGATTGAACAAAATACTCCTCAAATTAAGAAACAATTCTATAAACCTTTTCTTGCAAATTGTATGCTTCACCTTATCAAATATAATAGAGAAATCTACAGACACATTCAACTAACGTACACTCCTGAACTTCAACAAAAATTTAACAAACTGAACAAAGACATTAAAAACGAATTACGAAATATAAGACACTTGGATCAATAGTTGTAGAAAAATTAATGATTCAAAAGGTAAAAAATTCTGGACAGAAATTAGAAAACTCAGCAGATATAAAAAGACAGACAAATTATAAGAACCGTAGGACCCTATTACCGACGAAACTATAACAGACCCAGACATTGTCACACGTAAATTTGCAGATCATTTCAATTTTATTTATGCAAAGACAGAGGACTCCAATTTTGACCAATCAACACTTCAACTTATTAATACATGGCATAATGATTTCTTTAAATTCAATGACAGTTCAAAACCGACGGGCATTTATACACACGATTACTATTTTAATACATTAAAAATGGTGATGTGGTCATCATAGTACTTTCCCTATATTTTTCTCGAAAACTATGAGGTTTACGCAAAAAGGATATTCTTAGTAATTTGTTTAATTTTGAATTATCTACAATTATTTGTTATATAAATTTCATGTAGCTCCAATAGTTTAATAGAAATTGGCAAAAAATCTCAAAATTTTCAATTTTTATTTTTTTGTCTCGAAAGTTAAGAATTTTATGAAAAATATATTCAAATAAAATTTATTCAGTTTTTCATTCCCTTTAACTTTTGTTTGAACCTTTTTTAAAAATTTTTCATATTTAGAAAAATATCACGTAAAAACAAAAAACGGCCTCGAGTAAACATCCACTTCCGGTTTTTGAATATTCGCCAAAAGCTTTTCAGTTCCAGTTTTTAACGATAGAACCTTAAGTTTAAAGTTTCATCTCAATCGGATTATTAGTTTTTGAGATACAGCGCCCACAGACATTTTCTCGCACGAAAACAATACTTCCCCTATATATACTATATAGGGAAAGTAAAAATGGTGATGTGGCCATCATAATACTTTCCCTATATTTTTCTCGAAAACTATGAGGTTTACGCAAAAAAGTTATTCTTAATAATTTATTCAGCTTTAAATTCTCTACAATTACTTTTTATGTAACTTTTACGTAACTCCAATAGTTTATTAGTAATTTTCAAAAAATGTCAAAATATTCAATTTTTATTTTTTTTCTCGAAAGTTAAGAATTTTATGAAAAATATGTTCGAATAAAACTTGTTCAGTTTTTTATTACTTTTAACTTTTGTTTGAACCATTTTTTTAAATTTTTCATATTTAGAAAAATAAAACGAAAAAACAAAAAAATGCCTCGAGTAAACATCCACTTCCGGTTTATGAATGTTTACCAAAAGCTTTTCAGTTCCAGTTTTTAACGATAAAACCTTAAGTTTAAAGTTTCATCTCAATCGGATCATTCGTTTTTGAGATACAGCACCCACCGACAGACAGACACACACACACACACACACACAGACACAAATTTTTTTTTTCTAGAAATTAGTGTTTTGGGTTCAGGGGACCCCAAAACGGATATTTCCGCAAAAAAAAAATTTCAAAAAAAAATCACGAAAACAATACTCCCCCTATATACTACGTGTATAGGGAAAGTAAAGAAGGGCAAAAATACAGCGACTGGACTCGACTGAACAAATATACACGTCCATATCTTTAATATATCAATTTCATATACCAAAATCAATACTTCCCTTCCGAATGGAAACTAGGAATAATTACATATTTGCATCACAAAACGCGAACATCCTTCATCCTCCATATTACGTAACTTCCCATCCTAAGAAAACTATACGAATCACTAATCAAAAACAAAATACTATCCTATATTTGTGACCTTATTCTAAAGTAGAAATTGGGCTTTCTTCCAAAACGATCCACTACCTTCCCACTTATCATCCTTACCTTAAACATTCAAACAACACACCTTAAAGGAAAGCCGTCAGCCATCCTATTGCTGGATATTCAGAGAACCTTGAAATCTATCTGACACCAAGGTCTGTTGTACAAATGTTACCTGCTTAAAATTCCTACGCATATTATTTTAATTATCAAGCAATTCCTTTTAAACAGATCCTTCAAAGTCAAAATTAATAATTCTGACTGCCCTTGTTTTACTCATGTACACGGTTTACCACAAGGATCCCCTCTATCTCTACTACTCTACAACATTTTCTGCTTCAAGATTTGCAACCCCGATCCTCTTCACTTTAATCCTTCTAAAAATCTCCTCAAATTTGCAGATGATACAGCCCTAATTTCCCTCCCTATAACGCTGGTTTGCAAAATGGCGAATTCTAATTCCTCATCACCGCAACAATAATCATGCTCACAAAACACACATCTGCCACACAACTGTTACCCCCTCTAGGTTTATAAAATGCCTAGGTATTACGATAGATCGATAAGTAAATTTCAAACACCAAAGAGCTTTAAACAAAACAAAAATCATAGCTAGAGCTAAAATGTTCAGAAACTTAACATACAAAAAGAACAGTATATCTATCAAAACAGATAAATCTACAAAGTGATCTGCCGCCCTTTACTCGACTATGGTAATGTCCTTTTCTCTAACTCCTACAATCCTACTATCCACAATATCCAAGTTAGCGAGCGATCTTCCCTAAGAACTTTAACCAAAATCCGTCACCCCAATAATCCTCTACGCAATCCTTCTAACCAACTTCTATATGACTCTACCTCTGTTATCTCTATCAATGGATGCCTTCTATATCTAAGCGAAAAATTTTCCAAAAATCCCTTCAACCTACACATGCTTTCCCTCTACTGCTTGCCCAGAAATCCGAATCGGATCCTAAAATTAAGAACCCCTTCATTCACTACATTCGAAATTATCGCATCACATCATCATCATCAGAGATAGACTTACGAAACACATCGACAATAACAAATCCACGCTAAAAGACCGCTGGTCGACATTTTTTAAAGATGTGATTTAGTACATTTGTTAATATAAACAAGCACCTTTATATTGTATATTTAATTAGATTAATTAAAATTAATTTTTATATAAATATTTTAATCTATTAAATGTAGCCTATTATTAATTTTATATAACTTGAAACATGGAATACCATAATTTTCATCAAGTTGTATTTGTCATATGCACATAATGGACTCTGTAAGGATACAAAGACATGTATAAATCGATAAAATGATGTTAACTATCTATTTAATTAATTAATAACATGTGCGAAAGAAGTGGCTAATATAAATAATACACAGAGAAAGTTTTATTTGAAAAAATCCAGACAACTGGTTAATTGGTTCAATTTTTTTTGTAAAAGATGTATTTTTATATAGTAGTGATATTTATTTTAAGACTACTTACATAATCTGCGTACATATCATCAATCATCGTCTTTCTCGGAGTGATTAAGTTCGCATACATAGCGTCGCCAGTTTTTACTTTGTAATGTTCGGCAGAACCTTTGGGTTCCTCTCTTCTATAATGTTCAGATGCCACGGTGTAAGGTAAATCTTTGGGAACAACGTCATCCCAAAACTGATCCTTTAACAGCTCAGGATGTTCTTCGTGCATTTCGTCTACAATCATATAACTTGCCTGAAATTAACACAAAATACAAAATCAGAATACGCTACACATTAATCCAATTACACAATTTTTGATAATAAGGACATAACAGTTATATAATACTTTAAAAAAAATATAAATCCAACATTGTTATATATGATATAATATATTTATTAATAGATAAAGAATTGATAACACAGGTGTTTATGAATTATTTACCTATTATTTCATAATGTTTCACCAAGAGATAACTGAGAAAATTATTCAAGCTATATTTATTATTACTACAACTATGAACGAAATTATAAGTTTATCTGAGTATATAAAATATTAGTTTAAAGTTATATTTCTACTTTATGTTCAATATCAATTAATACATATTATTCTATTTAAATATTAGATAAATTAATAAATATCATTATTTCAAAAAAAGAACATTTTCAACACAGTTCTAGTTTAATTAACTCATGCAATTCAATGCGCAAAATATGTGATTCTTTGGTAGTCTACTGTAAATAAACGAATATTCAATTGGAAAATTTTGCAAGAATTGGCGCACCAAAAAGGCATGAATTATCCTTGACATAAATAAGGACACATGCCGATAATGATTAATACTAATTACGAATGCAGCCATACATACGAAATGTCTTGTGACAGTTATAGCACGTTCTGTTAAAATATAAACAAGAGGTCATATGAATCAGTCTCATATAATAAATAAGTTTTACTAAATATTATAAGTTATGGACTCCCATTCACAAAATAGTTAACAGCCAAATATTTATCTAAATGTTCAAGGTCACACCAAGTGACAATAATGTAAACGTAATATCTATATTTAAACCAATATTCAACAAAAATAACAAATTTTTACTAACTAACAACAAATAACACCATTTATAATATAACCATTTTACGTAACATATCATCAATCACAGCATTAATTGTTGTAAACATCTCTATGAGAAAACCGCAAAAGTGGTTAATTGTGTTTGAAAGTTTTTTTTCCTTCGCTAATCGTTCCTTAAGGCATTTTGGCGTGCTTGCCCCACTTTATTTACGAGCAGTCAACCTTAATTAACAGATAATCTGCTGCATTACAACTTTTATTGTCTGTACATTATTATAATAGTTTCGCAAATGCCTGCGGGTAAATTTGTTACATTTTGCGTCTCTCGAATTATTTAGCCTGGTTTAGTTTTTTTTCCGTTGTTATATATAATATGTTTCCTGTTTTCGTTCTATAATTTAGGTCCAGTAAATCATTAATAAACATTGCATGTAAAATTCTGATAAAGGACAAAGATAATAATAACTCCAATCGAAACTTACACTACCAAGATCTTTTGGTATTCAAATATATACATAAAAGGTAATTACATTAAAAAAAAACATTTATAAACTATGGAATCTAATCAATTTAATTAAATATTTGATGGTAGGGGCGTTTACTTCGTGGTACATCAATTTAATTAATGTAACTTATTTAATATTGTATAAAAATTGGCAGTTATAATATTATGGTATATGCCTTATTATTAAAAGAAGTGTTTTCTTTATTTAAAAATACTTTATTATCTAATCACTGATTATCGTCCATTACACAGGTAATTGTATTATATTAATTTTTAGAATGCAACCCAAATTGATATTCCTATTCCGAAAGAAGTGTTTTCTAGTTACCCGTGTTTCTCTTATAACTGTTAAATATAAATTAATTTTGTTAGTATATGATGCACATATACAACTCCATAGCAAACTATGAAGTAACAAAACACTAATAAAAATAAATTACAGAAATGGTTTAATGATTGGCTATATTTAATAATGTATTGAATTTATCATAATATAGAGATCAATGGTGTGAAAGAAAGAAAACTTATTTAGATTTGGAATTTTATTAATGCCTAATACTGTATTGGATAAACATATATATTTCTATATCATTATTTATTTTCACAAAAATAAATATAAAAACAAAAATTTCTATTCAAAGGATTGACATGCCATTAAATTAATTAGGTATATGTGTATAACAGAAATATCCTTAATTTAAATGTTAGTAAACATGTTTACTTCGCAAGATGCTTTGAATTTAATTATAAAGACAATGGTGATTGCTTTATTTGTTTGCCTTTGTAAAGCTAATTTACAATATATTTCAAACTGCTATTGAAATTGTTTAAAGGCATACTAAACCACAATTAATTGTGCCAGCGGCGGGTCACTGAGTATATTATATAACCCCTTATTTAAATCATACATGATCTATTGGCTTGGCAACTAAGTAATTTCGTTTTTCTAAAGCAAGAAATAATGGTTAATCAACAATATATTTTCCATTTTGTTCAATGACCCTCTAGCTTGCAACTTCAAGATTCCGCATTAAGCTGATTCGTTTATCTTACATCATGATCGTTTTCGGATAATGTCGCTGTATATTACTACAACTTATCTATATCCAAAAGTTCAAAAAAAAAAATTTAATAGATCAAGCTGAAATTTGGTATAGGTGATTATCACAACATAACACATCTTTTCAGTTATTATAGTCATTATTTATAGACAAGAACTATAAAAACAACATAAAAACAATACTTTTTTATTGACACACCTTACAAAACTTTAAAAATAATCCTACTTAACTTAAATCGCATTAAGAGCAAAATAACGTGTTTTTGGAAGTGTTATCATTTTTTAGACACTTCTCGAAAATATTACGACAGGCAATTTCCAAACACGTATTTCGCTATATCACAGCTCGTCAGTGGACCTATGCCCTTATACCGTGGGTCCTTCCAGGTGAAAGACCCGCACGAGAATGAATCGATTTTAAATAAAATCGATCCAACAGCTTTGACTCAGAATCTGGAATATATGAATCAATAATACCCTACTTTATCAATATTACTATTAATAGTTTGTATTGGCTTTTATACCATATACGTAATTGTTCTTGTTTTCATGATAATTTATCATAAACTTTTATTTATTATTCTTTAAAATTTTAATTAAATTTTTATTAATATGGGTATAAATGAATTTATTTGTAGTTTATATTTTAAAACTCAGACAATTCTTAGAGAAAGTTCCATTTACTCGTAGGTATGTTATGACGAAACACCATGTTACACTATTAATTGTGGAATGTGTGTAGCAATTGTATTATTTCAAGAACAACACTGATCATACATAAATACATGTTGCGAATGTTTGTGTTTGTTGTCGATTGTATTATTATGCGATTATGTGAGCGCGAATATGTCATTAAAGTCTACAAGGAAATAAGGAAAGACGGTTAAGAGCGGTCACGTTCGGTGATATCGCCAGACTTGCACAATACTTACAGAAATTCGCGTAGTGGTGTCATTGTGTAAGAGAGTAATTCATTTGAAAAGAGCACAGTAATACAGACTCACCTTGATATGTCTGTCAATGAGCCAGTTCAGTTCAATGTCATCGTCGTCTTCGCCAAAGGGGTTGATTAGAACTTCTGCTACTTTTAACCATCCAACATAGAAACAGAACTGAAAACAAAAATAATGATTATAATAAATATATAAAATGTTATTTAAGTTAAACATGTTTAATATATTTCTTAATGCATTTCAAAATTGTAGATATCTTAATATTAATTTTTATTTGAAAATATTTTTATTTTATTTCGTTCTTATATAAGTTATTGCTACGATAGACTTAAGAAAATAATGAAGATATATAAATCTGCTTTGTATACTTTGAAAAATGCTGCAATATAGAAATTCTAATAATCAAAAAGTTAAAAAAAAATGCACCAATTAACATTAATAAAAGTCAAATCAAGTAAAAAAATACTTAAAAATTGTTTTTCCTTTTTTTAAAAATCCACTTATGTTCAAAATTGACAGGACTATGAAAATAAATAGTAATATATATTCCATTTAAAAAATGTTCTCTTAATTAACCTCAATTTTGTGGGCCACCCTGTATATTCCTATATATTACAGATAACTAGATTTTCAAAAGTCTTACAACTTTTATATAAGACATTTTTTCTAACTCCTGTATCTTTTGAAATAAGCGACTAGTAATTTCTCCTGTATTAGCATTTTAGAATTCATTGCAGTATTTTAAAATATTTAAATCTATTGCATAAACCAGCCATTTGAATCAGTTATCTATAATACCAAACCTATAAACCTTTAAATTTCATTCTACTGTTATAAAAGCTACTAGTGTCAAGTAAGCAAGAATGAATGCAATTGCAACAATAGTAAATATAATAAAGATATTAATAATAAATTTGTACATTTGAAAATAAAACTATTTATAATTTTAGAAAATAAGTAAAGGGTTTAGTTCTATAGTCATTTCATACAAATGATTATTCAGATCAACAAGGAAAATTTAATAAATAATTTATACTTTTAAATTCTAATTTAGTTTAATATTCCTACCCACAAAAAGAGAAAACACATTTAAATACTTATACAAAAACTTACCTGTAAAGCTGTAAAGAATGGAAAATACATATCTGGTTCCTCAAACTTTCCAACAGGCTGTGTACTATTTGGAACAAATTGCCTTCCCATTAATGCCGCTATAAAGTAGGTATAAAGGGCCAATGTTACTACCTGAAAATTAAAGTTTGTTATTTAATAGTATTAATCAATTTAAAAAAATAGCATTTGAAAATTTGAAATTAAATTATTTCATATAGGAAAATAGGCTTAACAAAATAAAGTTTGACAATTGGTCTGTGTAGTTTGCAAGGATTAAGTTCATCATAAAATATTTATTTAAAAAGTGCATCGGTAAAAATTATCATGATAATGTTTTTCAAAGGGTTTTTAAGAAATATTCAAATCTATACTATATTTATAATTTTAACGAGTATTTGTGGCTTGTAAGCAATGTCTGTGATGTTTGTAGTGGTGCCGTCTTTATATACAACGTGTCCACGTAAGTATGCAACAAATGGGAAACTTTTTTATTATTAATTTCTCAGAAAATTTTATTCTTTATAAAAGTTGGTGCTTGATCTTAAACATACAAAAAAGTCAAAACAAATGGCCTACGGTTTATTGTTCTTCTGTTAAAATCTCTTATTACATTTTCAAGAATTTTGGGATGATTATTTAAATGTCTTATACCATTTCTAATTTTTCTTTCCAAATCCTCTAAATTTCGAAAAAGGCTTTTCGGAATAAACTCTGTTTTTAACAACCCCCGTAAAAAGTAATCAAGTGGATTTAGATCGGGTGAGCGAGCAGGCCATGGAAATCTTGAATGTCTTCCAATCCATTTCTCATTAAATTGTTCATTTAAATATTCAACTTCGACACGAGCACTATATGCAGATACCCATCCTGCATAAACCAAAAAGAGTTTCCTGTTGCGAATGGTAACATGTCAAATTCATTTTACAATTTCATATTTAAAAGTTCTAAATATTTTTATGAATTTAAACTCTGCTGAAATTAGTAGGGCCCTATAATATTTCACACCAAATATTTATTTTTCGAGAATATTGATTTTTGCAGATAATTCAGAATGCTTGATTTTTTGTTGACCACCAACGACAGTTTTGTGATGAAACTATACCATTTGTAGTAAATGTAGCTTCATCCGTAAACAGGATCTTCTTAGTAAATGTACTATCAATTTCTATTTCACCTTGTACCATGAAACAAAATTCAGAACAAAGTACCTTATGTACTGTTGATTTTCCCAATCATACAGTTCTAGCGCCTTTTTTAACAGATATTTAAAGATTTTAAACTACGCTTTACAAGATATCCAGCGAATTATCCACATTTCTCACTGGTTTAGTACGTTCTTTTTTAAAATGCAATTCAAATTTTCCGGACCTTTTAAATTGCTTTAAAATTCTTGACACTTGTAAGTAACTGATTCTCTTTTGGAAGGTACCTGTCGTTAAAAATATCAGCTGCTTCTCTGCAGGTTTTATAGTTATCATATTAGCACCAACTCTGCTATGTCTTGTAAAGTTAATCGCTCTGCCATAATTTAGGAGACAACAACTCTAAATAAATAATTAATTAATTATTTGTTAATAATAAATATTAATGACAGATACGTCAAAACTGAGAATACTTGATGAAATTCGCTTAAAAAGTACAAAAGTTATAATTTTTTTCAATATCTTGCTAATATAGCTTCGAATGACATTTGTTTTGTCTTTTTTGTGTGTTTAAGATCAAGCACCAACTTTTATAAAGAATAAAATTTTCTGAGAAATTAATGATAAAAAAGTTTCCCATTTGTTGCATACTTACGTGGAAACGTTGTATACAGGGTGTCCTGTTAATGTGGGGAAATGGACCATGGATTCCTGGGATCAAAATATGACGATTTAACGCAACTTATCTATATCCAAAAATTTACGGTTAAGCCGGAATTTATCTTCAAAGTTCCAAAAAATTTTATTTCTTTTGTTTATAACAATTGAACGCTTCATTCGATTTGAATAAAATTTATTATTAATAACTACCATAATATAATACATCATTTCAGTTATTATGGCTATTATTGGTTAACAAGAAGTATAAAAAACAGTAGTACCATCACTTAAAAACTAAAATATTTTTTTAATGGTACATCAAATGAAAACTAAAAAAATACTATTTAAAAGACCATTTAATTTAAAAACGTTTTTATCTCTTAATAATATTTAATATCTTTTACGGTTTTCCCAAAAAAAAATATATCTTTTTATTTTAAAAAAACAAAATCTTGTAATTCCATCGAATCGAAAATAAATGTTTTTCGTGGCCGTCTTTGTTTAAAAAATGTAAATTATGTATAATAAGAATTATTTAGTGTCTTTTTTAATTAATTTTTAACTTTATTATAGTTCATAAATATTCATATTTGGAGCAAACAGATATCTTGCTTGTATTAGGATTTTTTGTTTGAAAAGTGTTAGATGTTGTTTCGATTTATTTTATTAATTAATATTATTAAATTTTTATTCAATTGACTAAATTGATTTTCTTATTAATGAGTGCGTAATGAGTATACTATATTCCTATTTTATAAGATATCAAATACTATTAATAGATCAAAAAGTTTCAAATAACTTGCAAATAAATATATATATATATATATATATATATAAGTGACCTGGCGTCCACGATAGACTTTTCTTTGTTATAATATAATTAATTTTATTATTTAGAAATATATTTTATTAATTAATGCGTAGTTAGGATGACATCACCCGCCAGATGTCAATATGCTTAGTTCATAGTTTTAGTTTATATAAATAGATTAACCGCGTGCATTCAGATTAAGATTCATTATTATATTATTCCCGTAACGCTACACATATCAAATGCTATATATTCGATTTTCATTCTTCCTTTGATATCCTGTTAGGCGTAGATAACATGACAAAAAATAACGTTTGCTTAGATTTTAAAAGGAAATCAGTAGTAACCTCTAACGTAGAAATACCATTTAAATTTCGGAATGACCAAGGCATATCCAATGAAAATAATGATAAAAATAATAGTATTAGAATTAGTAATAATAATCTTAATGTTAATAATTATAGTATTCCTGTTGCTCCGCCTGTCACTAAGCGAATATTAGTGCCCGCTCAGAGTCAACAGTAATAGAAGTAGAAGTTTTAAATATTGAAAACGGTGAGGCCGTAATTCCTAGAACTGACTTTACGAATTTCTTAGTGCCCGAATGCGTCACTATAGTTAAAAATAATAGAGCTCTTTGTACTGTAGTTAATAAAACTGACATAGATAGGGAAGTTACCCTAAAAAGACCTGTCGTGGTTACCCCCATCAGCGGATATGATGTGGTACCCCACGAACAGAATTATAATGAAAATAGTAATTTAAGTAAGAAAGATTTTAGGACAAATAATAATTTGAATATGATGAATACAAATAAATTTAAATTCGATTTCTCAAGTATTAGAACTGATCACATGAACGATGAAGAAAAAGCTGTTATTAAAAAATTAATAAATAGGTATACCGATATTTTTCATGTAAAAGGGAATCATTTAACGTTAACCAATAATATTAAACACAGGATAATTACGACCGATGAGATTCCGGTCTATACTAAAACGTATCGCTACCCCGAAGTGCACAAAGCCGAGGTAAGCAAGCAAATTAATGAAATGTTGGAACAAAACATTATTAGACCATCCTTTAGCCCATGGTCCTCTCCTATATGGATCGTTCCCAAAAAATTAGATGCTTCAGGTCAACGAAAATGGCGCGTTGTATTTGATTACAGGAAATTAAACGATAAAACTGTAGGTGACCGATACCCCCTTCCCAATATAAATGACTTGTTAGATAAATTAGGGAAATGTCAATATTTCACAACCCTAGATTTGGCATCAGGCTTCCACCAAATTGAGATTGACGAACGCGACGTCCCAAAAACTGCCTTTAATACAGAAAACGGTCACTATGAATTTTTAAGAATGCCATTTGGGCTTAAAAACGCCCCAGCTACTTTCCAGCGCGTCATGGACAATATTTTGAGGGGAATTCAAAACGAATACTGTCTCGTCTACATGGACGATATAATTATTTTTTCCAATGGCTTACAAGAACATATCGATAGATTAAACGAAGTTTTTAAAAGGTTAAGAGAGGCTAATTTTAAGGTTCAATTAGATAAATCGGAATTTCTTCGTAAAGAAGTAGCGTATCTTGGACATGTGATTACACCCGAAGGTGTTAGACCAAATCCAGACAAAATTATTGCCATTCAAAATTATCCCATCCCCAAAACGACAAAACAAATTAAAGGATTTCTCGGACTGTTAGGATATTACCGAAAGTTTATTAAAAATTTTGCAGACTTGACTAAACCAATGACAAAACGTTTGAAAAAGAACTCAGTTATTAATATTAATGATGCAGACTACCAAAATTCATTTAACTTGTGTAAGAACATCTTGACTAACCAACCTTTATTACAATATCCAGATTTTTCGAAACCCTTCTTGCTGACCACAGATGCTAGTACTCAAGCCCTTGGTGCCGTTTTATCACAGGGTAAAATTGGCACAGATTTACCAATCGCATATGCTAGTCGAACGTTAAACGATTCTGAAACGCGTTATTCTACTATTGAAAGAGAACTACTCGCTATTGTTTGGGCTGTCAAATATTTTAGACCATATCTATTTGGGCGTAAATTTACAATTATCACTGACCACAAACCACTTCAATGGTTAATGTCTATCAAAGAACCAAATTCAAAATTAGTTAGATGGAGGCTGAAATTGTCAGAATATGACTATGACATTGTTTATAAAAAAGGTTCCTTAAATAAAAATGCTGACGCACTATCTAGGATCGAACTAAATGTTAATGAAGAATATGCCCAAAATTTAGAAGAATATTTGAAAAATTTTGATGAGATTGAAAATGATCAGTCATCAGTTATTGTAGAACCTCCGGAAACTACCCGTATAAATGAAATTGAAAATGATGGCGCTACAATTCATTCAAATTCGGAAAACCCTATTTTTGGTATACCAATATCAGATAAACCGGTCAACGTTAGTGATAACCAAATTATAATTGGTGGAACATTCATCATCTAAACCGAAAATTACTAATTTATTTAATAACAAAAAAATGCGAATATATGTTCAATTTTCTAAAAGAAATTTTGTGAATGAAGTCATTAGTTTTGTAAAAGAATATATTGTTCCTAAAATAAATTATTATCTATACTTCAAAAGTCCTATTTACGAAAAATTCAGTAGCGTTCTCCAAAACTATTTTAAAAATTCAGAACTTAAAATGACTAAATGTAATAATTTGCTTACGGACGTTGAAAATAATAACGATATATTGGAAATTATCCAAAATTATCATGAGGGAAAAACAAATCATCGAGGCATAGACGAAACTGAATTAAAACTCAAACGGATATAATATTGGCCAAGTATGAGGAAATCAATCCAAGAATATATTAATGATTGTGAAGTCTGTTTAGTTTCTAAATATGATCGCAAACCACTTAAATTAAAATTTAATCACACCCCAACAGCTATGAAACCATTTGAAATAATTCACATAGATTGTATTGCTCTTGAAAGTTCCAAATTTCTTACTATAATTGATTCATTTTCTAAATATACGCAACTTTACAAATTAAATTCTTACCAAGCTGTTGAAGTAGCAAACAATTTAATAAAATTCTTTTGTCACCATGGAATCCCTAAATTAATTATTTCGGATAATCATTTGGAATTTAAGAACACGGTTATTAGAGAACTTTTCGAAATTCATAAAATCAAAATTCATTTTATTAGTTCCCAACACCCAGAATCTAATGGAATAATAGAACGCGTACATTCGACGATCATTGAACACATACGGCTCCTTAATAATCAAGACACATTTAAAAAAGAACCAATAGAAATTAAAACCTTATACGCCGTACTAGCATATAATAATTCTATCCATTCGACTACAAGATTAAGACCTTCTGAAATTATTTCGGGACACATCGATAATGAATCTCTTTTAGACCTCAACTTAGAAACCTTAATTACAAATAATTATGTAGAAAATCATAAAACTAAAGTCAAATTGTTGTATGAACAAATAAATGAAACAATAAATGAAAATAAAACAAGAACTATTGAAAAACATAACTTAACGCGAGAGGAAGTTCCAGAAATTCTAGAAAAAGTATTTATTAAAAACAAACAAAAACAATCAAAAACTAAAAATAAATATCAAAAAGAAAACATTCAAACTATTGATCCTAATCGTAAAACAGCAGAAATAGAAACCAGACATCATAATCAATCTAGTAAAATTAATTTGTCAAATATTAAACGTCCCAGAATCAAAAGATCTAATTTAAAACAAACTCCAAATTTTGAAACATTTATTGAGATTTTAAGTAATGATAAAGAAATAAACAATGAAAACGTAAGAGAAATTTCAGATGATTTATTCAATGCCCCTCTAGAATACTCACTCGCTCACTGTGTGAGTAGAGATTTAAAAATGAGTGCAGGAATAGCACGTGAATTTAAATTAAGATTTGGGAAAATTGGAGATTTATCAAAACAAAACGCAAAATTATATTCTCTCTGTCATATTAAAGAAGAAGGTAGATATATTATTTATTTGATCACTAAAGAAAATTATTTCGACAAACCCACTTTAAAATGTTTGTTTAATACATTGATAAATTTAAAACAATTCTGTTTAGACAAAAATATAACTAAATTAGCAATTCCCAAATTAGGTTGTGGCCTAGATCAATTAGACTATAATTTAGTTAAAGCTATGATAAATTATATCTTCCAAAATTCTAAAATACAAATAAACATCTATTTTAGTACACCAAAAATTGATGACGAAGTACCAGGCCCATCATCTTCGATAATTCAAAATCCCAGTTTAGTCCAGCAAAGAAAGTCATTTTTTGAGAACTATACTAAACCTGAACATTTCAAAAATTAGTAAACGAAAAATTAATACAAAATTTCAATGAAACAATCAAAGATATCGCACATAACCAAAACTTGCTCAAGGCCAGAATAATGCAATTACACGCAATTTATAAAGAGGAGATAGACCACCAGCACGTATTATTCACTAAAGATCTGTATAATCAACTCGTTTTACTTTACACAATAATCGAAAATATTTTGGAAGAAATTATTAACTCATTAACATTTTGCAAATTAAAAATTCTTAGTCCAGATATAATTAGGCCCCAAGATTTATTTAATGAACTAAAAAAGATTTCCGTTCACTGTAATGAGGAATTGCCTTTCGACCTTAAATTAGAAAACATTTTAGATTTTGAATCCGCGATATCAGTCGATTGCAAAATCGAACAATCAAAAATCTATTATTTCCTATCCCTTCCTATTAATTATGAACATCCTTTTGATCTGTATAAAATATACCCTATACCGCTGAAATATAAGTCCGAATATGTAACTATAATTCCTAATGTAAAAGTAATGTTAAAATCAAAAATTAATTCAAAAACATGGCCTCTAAGAGAAATATGCTTGGGTATTAACAAGAAATTCCAATGCAACGATAACTTGCTCTTAAATTACCAGGCTGATTGTGAAACAGAGCTTTTGATCAATGGAACCACCCAAAAATGCAAATTTACAAAATTAGAAATCGAAAAGAACCATTTAGAGAATATACCCAATACCAACCAGTTCCTAGCCGTTTTTAAGAAAAAAGAAAAATTTAAGAAAATCACCTGCCCGAATCAAGAAGAGACCCGTGACCTGGAAGGCATTTTCATCATTCAACCCAACAAATGCGACCTAGTCTTCCGGAACTATAAGGGGCCCAAAATGGAAACAACGTATGGAACCCCAGTGCTCGTGAGTGCTTCGACCCCAGAACTGAAGAACTATAATCTAAATAACTTTACAATACAATTGAAAAGACTTCAATTAGAAGACATCCCAGTGTATTCCCCGATACCCGATATAAATAATTCGGTGATACCCCTAAAACCCAGTGCATGGACATTAATACTTTATTCGTTCATAATAATTTGTGTAGTGACTTTGATTTACAGACGCCTAAGACGCAGAGGGGCAGCCACCCTTGTAAAAGATGATGACCCTCCTCCACAGTTGTGTCGGATCAAGGGGGAGAGGAGTGACCTGGCGTCCACGATAGACTTTTCTTTGTTATAATATAATTAATTTTTTAGTTTATATAAATAGATTAACCGCATGCATTCAGATTAAGATTCATTATTATATTATTCCCGTAACGCTACACATATCAATTATTCTCCGTATAATTAAGTTTTAAGTAATGTAATTAATTGTAAATTTCGGAAATAAACCTTTTTAAAAAACTCAATTGCGAACCACGAAATTTAACTTATATATATATATATATATATATATATATATATATATATATATATATATATATATATATATATATATATATATACAGTTGGAGAGCAAACCCTTTATCTCGATTGAAACACGATGACATCTTTTACATTTTACATTTTTACAACTACTTAAAATATGTGACATTAATGTTAGATTTAAACCGTACTCTAATCTATGTAATATAATCTTTAAGGGTAACCGAGATTGAACCTAACTACAAGTTATCTTGTTGAGTTTGTCAAAGCGTATACTTTTGACAGTTTGGCCGAAATTTCAATAAATTCAGAATAAAAGATCACGAAAATTCATTCTAAAAATAATAGTTAATAATATTCATAATTTATAATTAATAATTCAAACCACTTATAAGAAACATACCATTCTTTTGGCAAGGATATTCTTTCGGTAATCCATAAAGGCCGCAAATATTATTTACTTAACAGTACAATTATCTTCATTTTACTTCCTGTAAAATTGTATATTGCTTATGGTGTGTTTATCCAATAATCATTGTAATTACTAGTCTAAATCTTTTAATATTATGCCAAACAGAAGGTATCATTTCAAAATAATACTAAGATCGAATTAGTAATGATGAACTAAGGTGAAATATTGTATAGTTTTTAATTTATGTTATTTTTTATTATCATAGGAGAGGCGATATCATTGTCTAACTTTAAGGCCATCAATATAACCTTGATGTAAAATTATTAGGGGCGGAGTTACTTTTTGACATTGCTATTTGATTAATGTCAGACCTCGTTTTTTAACAGACAATTTTCTCTAAATAAATAAATAATATATTACTAACTAATTTTCTTTAAATAATACAATAAATATAAATCAAATTAAATTAAAATTTGTATGTATGCTTCTTTAAGTGACCAATGTACTATAGCTGCTGCCGAGCAGCCACTCGTTGCTTGTGATCAACATAATCCAGCTTTGTTAATCACTCTTTCCTTCAGCACTGTAGATCTAAGCCATAGTGACTGGTTTTCTGAATGTAAATATAACTTTAACATGGCAGATTTTAACAGCCTACGTGAAGTATTTTAGCAATACACTTATTTCAAATGAATGACGTCGATCAGAACGTTGATTTATTTTATTCATTGACGTGTTTGTTCCAAAAATTGCAGTTAAAAATTCCAACAGTTATCGCTTTCCTAAATGGTACAGTCCTGAGCTAATTGATAAAATACACCAAAAAATTGGTTTCATAAAAATTATAAACAGTCAGGGCTATTATCTGATTATAATAGGTTTAAAGTGGTCCTTTTGGAAATTTGTCAATGCGAATAGGTCTAATACTTCGACGATCCCAGATTCGTTCAACGATAATGGTACAATAATTTCCGGTCGTGAAAATATAGTCGGCTTATTCGCTGATTTTTTCGGTTCTATGTTCAATCCCCAAGTCTCTCCGATTATAGCTCATAAATACACTAGTGATGCACATCTTAACTAAGATAATGGACCAGTCATCAAAATCTCCTCTATCTTACACAAGCTACTGAATCTCAAAATAACTAATTGCACGGGACCCGACGGGTTACCAACGATAATCTTAAAAGAATGTGCATTTGAGTTTAGTAGACTTATTTGGATGCTGTTCAATATGTCTCTAAAACAGGGGACATTTGCTTCTACCTGGAAGACTGCTCTAATAACACCGATTTTTAAAAAACGGATGCAGAAATATTGTTACAAACTACCGTCCAATTTCTATTCTTTTGTACATTGCGAAACTATTTGAACATTTTGTAACTGAATACTTATCTAGATCCTTAGGAATTTTACTTCATGAAAACCAACATGGTTTCCGAGCAGGGTGCTCAACGAGTACCAACTTATTGGTATATGGTCAATATGTGACTGATGCCTTGAAGAAAGGTGACATTGTCGATTCAATTTATACTGACTTCTCCAAGGCGTTTGACACCGTTGGCCACGAAATTTTAATTTTGAAATTATTATTATATGCCTTTACAAATCCCTAGTTAGTCCTCACTTGGAGTACTGTGCAATTATTTAGGGTCCTTATAAAGCCAAGGATATATATCTGCTATAGCGAGTACAGAAACGTTTTATTAGGCATTTGAGTTTTAAATTTAATTTGACTGGTTCCTACGATACCATATTATGTAATGTCGGTTTAAGTCCGTTGGAGTTTCGGAGGCGTTACTTCGACATTACATTTGGCTTTCAGATCATTAATGGACTTTTGAACTGTCCAAAACTAACTCAATTGCTTGGTATTCATGTTCCTAGTAGAGTCACCCGAGTTAAACGCGTGTTTCATGTCCCCTTAACTCGAACGGACTATGGCAAGTATTTTGGTATGACCAGGGTGGCAATTAATTATAATAGCTGCGACTTTGACTTTTTCAGAGGGACCTTAAATGCATTGCGTTTATTTATTAGGAATCATCGAAACATTTAGTAGCTTTATATTATTAGTTGTATTAGTTTTATTTAATAATTTCATTTTATTATTCATTTTTAATATGTCCACTAATTATTATGTTGTTTTTAGTTTAGTATATGAATTTCAACGTGTAAATATTTATTGTATGTGGCTTTTATTTGAATTTGTATGTATATTGTATTGCTATTTTTCTAATATTATGTATTATGTATGTACTATGGTATTTACCGTCAATAAACAAACAAACAAACAAAATAACAATGATCAAAAAGATTACTTTTAACAATTTAGTTAAAAATTAACTGTACTTCCTCCAAACCTCTACTTTACTATAAATTACCTAAATACAATTAACTTAATTATCGACAAAGAGTGTATATACACATACATTTTTGTAATTTGTGACCGCGGAATTGACAAAAGGATTGAATATTAATATTGTGGATATCACTTCTAAATGTAACAATTCTAAATGTAAGTGCACCAAGTTCGCGTGCCAGTGAGCCCTCCTAAACATTTAGATGGACACTATCATAAACAGATCCCGTTCTTATTATCTATTATCTGTACTTACTACATTCATTTAGATTGGATTAAAAGTACTAATTATATGATCAGGTTGGGTTATATTATTATACACGTATAGAAATTAGAGAATGGATTTTAAATTTTTAGCTTGTTAAAATCAATGACATTTAAAAAAACGCATTGAATATTATATTTGATACTTGAACGTTTTTTCTTAACACTATTATAGGGGTGTTTATAAACATGTGTAGGTCCGAAACCATAAGTGTACGGCAAAAAAATGTCCAGACCCCAAATCGGAGAAAACTTTATTTACATGATTAATTCGTTTAATTAAACTTGATACGAACTTGAGATACCAGATTAATCAAGTTGCTTGTATAATAAAGATGAATAGAAATATTTGAAACTATAAAAGTTAGCCATAATAGAGAAAGTTCTTCCTTGAGTTTGAAACATTCATTTTATACCCGTTATTTGTTTATCTTTAATAAAAGTATAATAGTAAACTGTGGAGTTGTAAAATTCTACTGAAAAATCTATACTACTTGAATGAAATAGATAAACCATAACACCAGTATTCTTAACTCATTATTCTGTTACTAAAAAAAGTAATAAACCATAACACCAGAATTCTTAACTCATTATTCTGTTACTATAAAAAGTAAGTATTGTATTGTTAAATTAAATCAAAGATATCCACATAATTAACAATGTTTATATAATAACATCTACATGATTTTTCTAAGTTCGATATCGTTGAATCATTAGGCAAAGTCACCTCTAATATTATCTGAAAACAACTTTCCTAAAATGATTATATGTTAATTATGTTTATAAAATTCTAAATAATTTAATAGCTATTGTACTAAGTTTTCTGAATTAAACTAAATATTATGAATTTAATGAACGAAATTAAATGAAATTTTTAAATTTAAGTATAAATTTTTTTTTTTTCAATTTTATTAAAATACAATAATTCATTAACATGTTTGATATGATCAGTGTTATTTTTTATAAAGTGTAATACCAAACAGATGTGAAAATCGTTTTTTTTTGTATTTTATTTTTATTTGAAATTGTGATAATTTAAACAGCAGAAATAGTTGCTTCCAAAGTACAATCGCAGTCTCAAGGTAAACTCGTAATTGTGTCCGTACCGCATTGAAACCGGTCCTGTATCTGCTTTGCTTTTATTCAACGGTCCACTAAAAATAATCAGAGGAAGTTACAGAATCGGAAAAAAACATTAATATCATACCAAGTAAGATAATATACTGATAAAAAAATACATTAGCTTGACGAGCACGGAATTTTGCAATTCTAGCAGCGTTCATTTTCTTATTTTGGCCTTGAAGCACAATTTTTTATTATTCATTCTAATGAAAATGTATCATATTTAATAGTGCAAAAAGAATTCGTGTTTTAATACTAGTAGATTATTCTGGCTATTGTTCTTTGTTAATTTAATACTTTAGATGAAAACAACGTGAAATTAGTAGTAAGTAATTTGTTTATTAATAAGAATATAGTGACACTATTAAGTTAAATATAAACAAGAAAATGTAATACCTTGTACTCCGAAATTAAAATAATTACAATCAGTACTTATGCAATACTGACTTAATTACTTGAGAGAATCATTTGTTTTCCCTTAATTATATATGCAGTGGCCAAATGTGTGGAACCGAGTAAATATGCGATTAACATAAATGTGGCACAGTCGTTATTTAAGTTAAACATGGCTCTTACTGTGTTACAACACAACAAGCCATTAAAAGTGTGAAGTTCCAAAATTTTATGATACGAAATTATCCCATTTCTTCCAAAAAACAATATTTTGAGCTATATTTTCAATTGTTACAATTTTATACTAACTACTATTTGATAAATTGCTGACTGTTTCACAAGTGTTTAACCTTTCACAGATTTTGTCACTAATGAACATGATATACGTCGATTCTATTGAATATTGTTAAAATGACCAAAAACATTTGATGCATCTTTCTCCTGGTCCCATATCCAACCATAATTAATATTTCTATTCTTTCTCTTTCACTTAATTCGGCCATTTTACGTTAAATTCAAACACAACTTACTTATTTATTGTAAAAAAAGTATATATAGATATCCCCCCTACATATACGGCCCTTTTAGACGTACATAGCCCCAAAAATAATACAAAATAAAATTACATTCCCCTCAGATAAACTTTGTTTTTATGTTTACCTTGATTTAAATAGTAATACGAGTGTGCATTTCTTGCCCTTGTATCTAAAGCTACATCAATTTCAGTGATTTCCGGATTTTTAAATCCTGTCTTATACTTATAATTATAATTAATTATATATAATAAAATACTGATCTACCTGACGAAATCAATATCTGGTGAAACATTGACGTAGAATAATTATAACATTTTTGAAACAATATACTGTGTCAGTATTTTATTAAGTGATCAATGGTCCTTTCTTATACGTTCCCAACTTTTACAGACTTGACTAAAGTGAACTTTTTAACCATCTTCAAATCCGAGATGATTACATTTTTAGCTAATTGCCAAGATGATATCCTTTTTAAAAGTGATACATTTCCAGTTCCAGTTACTGCGCACTTTTTAAAATAAAAAGCAACACAGTTGACAATTCACTCAAGTAAGATATAATTTTAAAAAATACCAACGAAGATCTATAGTTTACTTCATACATGACTCGTTTACAATACATAAAAAGTTACTTTAAGTCGTGAGACGGCAGCTGTTAGCTATCTAATTCAATGCCTGGCGATGCTTTAGTACGAGTAGTAGTTGTTTTAACTATTAGCTGTTAATTCTTGCATAATTTTTGTAAAATAACGGTGCAGTCATGCTCGGAAAAATTAATTTTATCATTAACATTTTAATTAAAACAATTCTGCATTAGTGTATATACACATGATGTTCTATTTTGTAATAGGTGTATCAATAAAAATCTATTTAGCTTTTATGTTGTGGTACCACTGCTTTTAACACTTCTTGAAAATCAATAATGGCCATAAAAACTGAAATAATGTGTTATATTATAATCATCATTAATGATAAATTTCAGTTAGATCGAATAAAGCGATCAATTGTTTTTAAAAAAATAAATAATATTTTTTAGAACTTTGAATACGATTTCCGACATAACTGTAAAATTTTGGATATACCTAAGTTGTGTTAAATCAGCATATTTTAATCCCAGGAATCTATGGTTCAGCCATTTTTCCACAGTAACGGGGCACCCTGTATAATATGTTATAATAAATTAGTTTAGTTTATATCTTTAATAATGAATAAAATACATTATCAGGGCTAACTAGATCTGAAAAAACCCGATTTCTGTTAGCATTTAAGAATGCCTTTACCTTATAAGGACTACAAGAAAATTATTAATCGAGGAAGGACTTTATGTGCAGTTTATCAAGGAAATATATTGTTGTTGTTATTGAAGTGATAATTGGAGGCAACTTGCGTGTTATTTTTAAACAGTGAAATCAGTTCAAATTATTATTTATTTTTCATAATATTATATTTACTTTATTTACTATTTAGTTCAATAATACTCTTAACGAAAATAATTTTAGAAAACATAATGTACTTTTTGGTCTTTTTGTCTAGACCCAATAAATATTACAAATATAAGTACGTAGTTTGCAGAAATAATAATAACAAAATACAGGGTGGAATTAAATACGAATGTTGTCGGTTTCTTAGAAACGCTAAATTGCTAAGCGCTGAATTGGAACGAGATTGAAGGACGAACATTGCACAGATATTTTAATTATTACACACAATAGCTTCTATTTTTATTAACATAGTTCAAGAAAAATTTAGATATAATTATGCGAAATAAATACAAATTGTAATTATTATAATTAATAAACCATTATCAAAAATATAATTATGTAATATTTTTCTAAACTAAAATCCTATACACCAACCCAAACATTACTATATTAATTATAAATAAACTTAACTTTTTTATCAATGTCAAAATTCTTTTAGAGGTAGTTGATTGCTTTAGATGCGTTCCTTTCCTTCCTTGTTAATTAGTTATGACGGAAAATTTGTTTATTCATTTTTGCGGTCATTTAGAATAAGATCAAGGTAGTAAAGACAAGTTTCAGCGGGCTAAAGCCGGAAGAATTAGTTGTCGTGTTTAACTATTAAAGGCGGCAATTGTAGATGTTGAGAAAAAAAAAACGCAGAACCGGATCAAGACCGAGTCCGTGGATCATGTCGTATACGAATGTCACGGTGAACTAACTAGTTTTTGATTTTATTTATTTATTTCTGATACATAATTGACTTTTCGTTCGATGTGGATATAATCATATCTTTAAATGAGATGGTAAGTCAATACAATAAAACTTTAATATCTAATAATAATTTCATTTCGCTATACCTCAACGGTTATATGTTAAAGTTTTAACTATATAGGGATTTAAAACCAGAGTGGCAAAGTTTAGCTACAGAATCTTTATCATTATTTTGGTTGACCCTTAATGCAACTAAACTTACTAGCCTGGCTCTACAAATTACTAAATATAACAAAAGATCATAATTTGAACTAAATTTAAATTTTACAAATTATAGAATATAAAATCTATCTGTGTAATCTAGTGCGATCCATTAATTTTCATGTTTAAAAAAAATGAATTATAAATAGGTAAAAATTAGAAGCGCCTTAACTGTAACTATGACACCGGCGCTATATTATACTAGGTCTAGTTTTCTAGGTGATCGAAATATTTCGTCGTTGACTCTGTTTAAAAAAAAATATGTATTAGTCAACAACTGTTTTTTGAAAATTAATTGTTAACTTTAATATGGTTTATAATTTGTCATATATGAAGCAAGCAATTGTTGTTGTATTAGTATTTTGAAATGGTTTGGTACGTATTAGGTGCTGGTTTAAATCCTACCAATTATTGTTATTTAATTTCCAATCGAATGAATAAGTTAATTCACTCATTAATGGGATATTAAATATTATTAAAAGACAAAAAAGTTTAAAAATTAACCGATCTTAGTATTTTTAATTTTTTATTAGGTGCAGCAATAAACAAATATTAGAGGTTTTAGGTTGTGGTACTACTGTTTCACATACATTTTGTCAACAATAATGGCCATAATAACTGAAATGATGTGTTATATTATGATAACCAACAATAATAAATTTCAACCTGATTGAGTAAAGCGTTTAATTGTTATTAATAAAATAATAACATTTTTTTAACTTTAAAGACTAATTCCGGCTTAATCGGAAACTTTTGGATATAGATAAGTATTGTTAAATCATTATATTTCGATCCTAGGAATATATGGTTCAACCATTTACCCGCATTAACGACATATCCTCTTTGTATATGTATACTCAATGACATTAGAAGCATTACACCCAAATTTATTTATTTAACTTGATTTTTTGCCAACATGAACATCAATAATAAAATGATCACATTTTCAAGAAATTTTATTAACAAGCAATGTAAAATAATAATAATAATTCATTTATTAACGGACTATCCCTTTCATACAATGGCTAAATAAATTTAAAGAAAAGTATTCTAAATAATGTAAAATAATTAATAATCCAAAATAATAAATGAAAATAAAGAAATAAAAATTAAATCTAAAAATTCCATACAATGGTTACCTAATTTAACTAATTTAAACAATATACTAATTGATAAAAAAATCATTTATATTAACAACGGACAGATAAATTTTTAAATGGATATATTAAACTGAGAAAATTGGAAATTATGTAGTTTCATTTAGTTTATTTCTCAATCGCATTAATCTACCAAGAGGACTATTGTGACCATCATTACTTCTAGAAAAGTTATATCTAAATATTATTTTTGCTCTAGTTTGCACACATGCCCAAAAATTTATTTTCAATAACAACTCTTAAGAAACCAATCGCATTGTTTAAATGCATTATATAAAAACACATGTCAGCGAAAAGCCACCTATAAATAAGCGACGGGATATGAAGTCGACAAGTTAAATATTCATAATTGATTGAGGTTGAAGGGATTCTCCGTTTAAAAGCAATACATTTTAAAATTTTCTTTGAACCTTGTCTAATTTTGTTTTCAGGTATAACTGATGAGGGCTCTACACCACGGTGTGTGTAGTACAAGATAGAGCGAACAAAAAAATAGTATAATAATTTTAATGTACTAACGGAAAAGTCCTTACCAACTCTACATAGAAATCCTAGCATTTTCATTGCTTTATTTATTATTTTATTGATTTGTTATTTATCGAGTAAGTGAAGTCAAGGGTATATTTGTTCTTTAAAATATGTATTTACATTTAGCAATATTTAATTGCAAGTTGTTATTTACGCACCATTTAAATATAGCATTTAAATCTTGTTGCGGTGAGTTGTGATCTGTGCTCTTTTCTATTGTTTGGAATATGTAAATTTATGTCATCTGCAATCTGAGTAAAAACCTACATTTGAAATTATATCAATAATAAAAATATTAAACAAAATGGGACCTAAATAAGATAGTAGTACCCCTGATTTGTCCATGAAATCTGAAAGACACTACATTGACTCTAACATATTGATTCATATCTATAATATAAAGTAAATAATAAAGCTACTGATCCAATTGACAATGCTAGGGTTGAAACTAATAACATTAGGTTTATTAATTATATTAATTAATGTCTTGTGACTAACCCTGTCAAAAGCTTTTGAGAAATCAGTATAAATATGTAACGGGTGTCCAACAATTATTGCAGTCCCGGGTGGCGTTGGATTCAAAAACGTAGGTCGATTCTTACATGTGCCAAATAAATGAACTGACATTTTAATTGTCAAACATAACCTAAACGTGCATTTAAACAACACTTTAAATGCACGTTTAGGTTATGTTTGACAATTAAAATGTCAGTTCATTTATTTGGCACAAGTAAGAATCGACCTACGTTTTTGATTCCAACACCACCCGGGACTGTAATAATTGTTGGACACCCGTTATTATATGTACTTGATTGCGATTCTAAAAAGCTTCCAACACAAAATTTTGTAACAAAATTAAGTTGGTAATGGTAGACTTTCCTTTCTAAAAACCATGTTGCTGAGCTGATATAAAAGTTTTACATAACCAACGCATCTGTTGTGATAGAATTAAGTCTAAAATTTTAGGAATCACAGATTGTAGACATACACCCCTGTAATATGTGACCTCATCAATCTTACCAGACTTGAAAATAGGTGTTATATAACTCCGTTTCCGTTAATTGGGAAATGTTTCCTGTTTGATTGACATATTAAATATAAGGGTGATTGGACAAGTTAGTGCAAAGATACATTTTTTTTTAAACATACTGGGTATTCCACCTGGACAGTTTGCAAGTGGAAGTACATTTCAAATTGTTAATTGCTTGAAACACTTCAGGTGGACTTACGCTAAATTTATAATTAAAATTTATAGATGAACTACATATAAATTGGGGAACTTCATCAACATCAGCTTTATATCAATCGGCAAAATGTTCTGCAAAATAATAAACAGTTTGCAGTACATTGGTACTGATTTGGCAATTATATTTCATTATAACTGGTATACCTTTGACTTCTTTCTTTACTTTAATAAAAGACCATACGTTATAGAGTTATTTTTGATATTGCACTCAATCTTGAATATATAGATTTTCACTTAAGTCTTTACATTGGTTCCTTAAACCTTGAAAACTTAAATAATCAGAATATGCTGATGTTGATTTATATTCTTAATGAGCATGTTTCTTAGCAGATACTAAATTAATTCATTCTCGATTAAACCATTTCAAGTAATTATGGAGATATCTTTTTTTAAAGGGCACAAACTTATTAATAACATAATACAACAGAGAATAAAAATATTGCACAACTTTATCTATATCCTTACAGGGTTTAAAATATTCTGACGCCAACTGGTCAGATGATAAATATTCATTTATTTGAGTATTATTGGCTTGCTTGCATCTGCTATTTCTGTTAACTGATTATATTTTCAACCAAACACCAAGTCTAGAAATACACCACGATTGTTCGGACACTTGTTTCGTTGATGCATATTCAAAAAATAAGCCGTTTCCATCAGCAGTTGAGCTTTCTTGTTTGACTTTTAGTTTGATAATGACAAGCTAAAAATGTCAAAACTATAGTCAATAAAGTCAGTGTTATGCAAACAAAGTTAAAAAGTTTTTTATTTGTTTCTCGTATGAGTTAAAATGTACATCCTATTCTAGGTTGTCTTCACCCCGATATATGTCCTGCAGATTATAGTCTCCACAAATTAACAGCTTGTGTAAATTATTTTGCTCAGCAACCTCCTCTAACGAATTAATGTTCGGTAGGGCTATTAGGTGGTAAATACACTCCTCCAATTAGATACGAATCTCCATTTAGAGTAAATTTCACCATAACTTGTTCCACCAAGGTTTGCGATATGAATTTTGCTTGCGTTTATATATTTTCTTACTTCAATTAATAACCCCCTACCTCTTTTTTGTACTGGACAAAATTGATCGATCACATCTAAAAATGTCATAGTTGTTTAAAAATAATTCACTACTCTTAATATTATCTGTGAAAAATGTTTCCACAATTATAAAAATATCATAAGTACTTGTAATAATATTTTGAGAAAATTCTTTAATTTTTGTGATCAATTCGCGAACGTTTTGAAAAACGATATTTAGTATATTTAGTATTCTTGTACTTGACAAATTTAACAATTTGTGGAGAACCATTAACATATTTTATTGTAATATTTTCTTCACCCTTCTGAGTTTCGTTAAATTGTTGCGTTGATACGTTGTTAAACCTGCTTTAATTTTTACGTCCGCAATTTTATTACTGTTTTTTAATATTACTTATGCATCATTTTTAGTGGGTAATGTTACTTTTACCGGCCTTGGTTTATTATTATTTCTTTTTCCAATTCTCGTTAGTTTAATTAGAGATATATTAATATTAATAGAATGAAATATACGAAGGTATGCGAGGAAAAGAAGGCACAGGCTATCAAAAAATTTGCAGAGGATATGAGATCGTGCCAGAGCGAAAGGGAGATGTGGAGTATATTGAGGAGAGGAGAAGTACGGGGACAGATGGAGGTGTCTGCAGGACTGGAGAAATAAATGTTTGGAAAACTGCGGGGAACCTGTGGGGGTGGGGAGACGAGAGTGGAGAACAGTGGAGGAGGAGTTTACAGAGGAGGAAGTGGAAAAGGGTTTTCAAGAGGTGAAAGGAGGAAAAGCGGCTGGGCTGGATGGACTGAAAGCCGAAATGTGGAAGCGGATTGGAGATGAGGGAAAAAGAAGATTTGGGCAGCTGCTGAATCAGATATGGAGGGGAGAAAAGAAGATTCCGGAAACATGGCGTGTGGGGGTAATGTGCCCGATACACAAAAGTGGATATAAAAAGGACGCCAGTAATTATAGAGGTATAACCATTATGTGTATCGGGTACAAGATTGCCATGACTATAGTTAAGAATCGGCTAGAAGAGGAAGTGGAAGAAAAAGGTTTGTTGCCGGAATCGCAAGGAGGGTTTCGAAAAGGGAGGGGAACGAGAGATCAAATCTTTACGCTAGCGAGAATAGTTGAGAGAGTGTTAGAGGAAAAGAAAAGTATATATGCGGTATTTCTGGATTTGAAAGCAGCGTATGATTCAGTGCCGAGAGAAAGGTTGATGGAGTGCTTGGAGAGGAGAGGTGTGAGCAAGGTAACAGTGGAATGGGTGAGAGGAATGTATGAAGAAACATGGGGGAGAGCAAAGGTAGATGGAATGGTGTCGGAAAAGTTTAGAGTATGGATGGGGGTGAGACAGGGATGTCCGCTTAGCCCGTTGCTCTTCAATTTATATATGAGTGAATTAGAAGAAGTCCTGAGGAACGGGCAAGCGGGCGGGATTGTAATAGGGAAAATGAAGGTGTGGATGTTGGCATATGCGGATGATGTGGTGTTGCTGGCAAAGGATTGGGGAGAAATGAATGAGATGTTGCAAAGGGTTGAAAGGTATATGGATAAGCGAGGTTTGTGTGTGAATGTAGGAAAAACGAAGTGGATGAGATTTAGGAATAGAGGAAGAGAAGGAAGAATGAAAGAATTAACATGGAAGGGAGAAGTGATCGAGAGAGTGAAAGAGTTTAAATATTTGGGTTTTGTGTTTAGGTGGTGTGGGGGGTACAGGGAGCACGGCAGATGGGTCCAAATGAAGGCGAGGAAAGCGTGGTATGTGGTGAAGGAGAAGTGGGGACAGTGGCTGAAGGGGAATTTTCAGATGGCGTGCAAACTGTGGGATGCATGTGTAAAACCAATTTTAATGTATGGTGTGGAGGCATGGGGTATGAAAGCATATTAATGTATCGAGAGAGAGCAGGTGACATTCCTGAAGCAGATGTTGGCGGTGGAAAGATCAACGCCCAGCTACATTCTGCTTCAGGAAACGAACAGAACGTGTATGCATGGAGACGCAATGGAAAGAGTGACTAGGTATGAGATGAAAGTGATAGGATTGGAGGGGAAAAGGTTGGTAAAAGAAGTGTGGAGAACGTGTGTGGGAGTAGGAGAGAGTGGTTGGAGAATGGAGAGGAGAAAAATGTATGAAAGAGCAGGAGTATCTGAAAGTTTGGTAAATGAGTGGTTGGAAAAAGGGGTGAATGTGGCAGCTTGGATGAAGGTAAAATGGGAAGAAGTAGAAAAGCAGGAGCGTCAAAGGTGTATTGAGAGTAGTGGGTACAACCCTCTTTATAAAAGGTGGCAGGTGCATGGGAAGATACCTGGGTACCTAGCAGATTGTACATTGAACAGAGGGCAGAAGGTAGCAATGGCTAGGGCTAGGTGTGGCTCGGAGGAGAGAGGAAGAAAGATATGAATGGGCGAAGAGTATAGTAGGTGTGTGCTGTGTGGGAGTGGGAGAGATACATGGAGCCATCTAGCGGAGGAGTGTAAGGAGATACGCGAGGAATGGATGAATGGGAGTAGACGGATAGAGGAGTGGATGCGAGAGGACGGGGCTGGCGTAAAGATTGTGATGACATTAGGGTGGGAGAGGGAGAGGAGAAGAAGGATGTAATAAATATTTAGTTTTTGAATTGTTATTATTTTGTACATATGGATAAGTTTATATATGCCAATAAAGGTCTTTTTTTATTAATATTAATAAATTTAATAATATTATCAACTGTTACTTTATCGGCACGAAGTACTTCATCTATTGATTGACTCATAGGTTCTTGTAAATTCTTCAATTTCCTGATTATTGCTAGTTTCATTTATCGATGATGAACCAGCAATATTTTGACGCGATTGTAGTAATTTAAATATTTAAATTCATATTTCAACAAATTTAATTCTGTTTCAACTACTTAAGTTTATCATTAATGGTGTTAATTTCTGAACATATTGAATGTAAGATATCATTTTTAAATTTATTTAAGTGTGAATTTAATGTCTATTCAATCGCAGTTTAGAAAACAAGGCGTTACCTTTCTGACAATTAAACCAGATATCTATTTCCTATGAATCCCAGAACCCCCAGGCTATATGGTTTAATTAAAGTTCATAAACCTTTTGATCTCATCCGTCCTGTAGTGTCCTATATAAACTCTCCTGCCAACAAAATATCAGTTGAACTTATTTCAATTTTTAATTTTATAACCAACTTTAAAGATCCACACTCTATTAAAAACTCTGTAGAATTAGCTAACAACATAAAGAATCTATCCATCCCTAATAGTTGCAAATTAGTATCCTTCGATGTATCGAACATGTTTGTGAAATTCCCTCCTAATTAATGCCTCGAACTAATAATTGAACATCTAGATTATAATAACGCGAACCCAATAGTCAAAGCAGATTTCATAAATTTCATTGACTTAATTCTAAAAAATATCATTTTTCTTTTAATAATAAATTTTAGACAGAAAGAAGGTCTCGCAAAGGGTTCCCCCTGAGCCCGTTGTTAACCGAACTATTTATGAACAACATCACTAACAAAATACTTAACTTACCCCAAGGCAAAAACCACATAAAATGGTGGCACAGATATGTAGACGACATTCTAGCATGCTTAGAAGGTACCGACAGACAAATTAACCAATTTCTAACGTTCCTCAATTCCATTCATCCATCGATTAAGTTCACAGTTGAAACAGAATGCAATTCCAAAATCATTTTTTTTTAGATTTAACAATAACCAAAACAAATAATAAACTTACCTTCGACATATACCGAAAACCCACTTTTACAGATACGATAATCACAAATATCTCTCGTTATTCATATAAACATAAAATAGCAAGCTTTTATTCAATGATAATCCGTGCATTTAAAATACCCCTGAAAACTGAATCCCTTAAAGAAGAAATTAATACTATTAAACAGATTTCTAGAAATAACGGCTATCCAGATTCACTTGTACCCAAATTTATTAATAAATTCCAAACAAAACAAATTCAAAATTATTTATACGCTACCCCAACCACAAAAAATAGTACAACATTAACATTCTTTGAAAAAATTAAAAATGCTTTAAAAACGAGACATACTTTTCAGATCAAGTAATAAACTCTCAAATTTAATTTTGAATGCAAAAACACCAATTAATTATATGTACAAATCAGGAATTTACAACTTAAGATGTCTAGATTATGGAGGGTTATAGATCGGACAATCAGGTCGTAATTTTTAAACAAGATTAAAAGAACATTTTAAATCTTAGAATTTAAAAATATTTAAATATTTAATAGTTCAACTTTTGCTAACCACTTATTAGAATCAAACCATAATTTTGACAAGGATGTACTTTCGGTAATCCACCTTACCGAAAAAGGAGATAAAATGGATTTACTGGACGCCATCGAAATACATAAAGCAAAAATTAATCCTGGAATTTCCATCCTTAACGACCAGCTTGTCCTGATATACACCCCTCTCTTCGAGTCATTTTAGATTTATTTATTTATTTATTTCAAACCCAACAGTCTGAAGTCCAGTTACAGGGCAATTATACAACATATATTATACAAATTATAACAAGGTTAACACTTAAATAATTAATAAACTAAAATACAACTTATTTAACTGAATTCTAATAATCATTAAAAAGAAGAAAATATTGTAAAGCAAGTAACAATTAGTTTCTGAAACATTTAAAAGACGGTTGAAATATGTCAGTAGCATACTGATATTCATTATATGTGCGTGACAAGCGATATACCGGAGAATTTAAACAATAATTACTCTTAGGTATTGAATATGTAAACGTTCTGCCATGCCGTGATGTTACTCTAGGAACTTTAAAATTAAACCACTTCAAAAACTTAGAATTGTCAATTTTATAATGTATTAGCTTGTATAGATGAAACATATGTATGTCTGCTTTGAATTGATATACAATTGAATTAAATTGAATTCTGGAAAAAAAAAATCTGTGTCTGTGTGTGTGTGTGTGTGTGTGTGTGTGTGTGTGTGTGTGTGTGAGTGTGTGTCTGTCTGTCTGTCGGTGGGCGCTGTATCTCAAAAACGAATGATCCAATTGAGATGAAACTTTAAACTTAAGGTTTTATCGTTAAAACTGGAGCTGAAAAGCTTTTGGTAGAGATTCATAAACCGGAAGTGGATGTTTACTCGAGGCGTTTTTTTGTTTTTTACCAATATTTTTCTAAATATACAAAATTTTATGAAACTTCTCAAACAAAAGTTAAAGGGCGTAAAAAACTGAACAACTTTTATTCAAACATGTTTTTTATAAAATAAAACTTTCGAGAAAAAAATTAAAAATTGAAAATTTTGGCAATTGCTAATAAACTATTGGAGCTACATGAAATTTATATAACAAATAATTGTAGAGAATTCAAGACTGAACAAATTATAAAGAATAGTTTTTTTGCCTAAACCTCATAGTTTTCGAGTAAAATATAGGGAAAGTACTATGATGGCCACATCACCATTTTACGATATGCCGAAGCGATAAATATTATATTTGACATAGTATAAGTATCTTAAAAATCGCTTTTGAATACTTTCAAGTAGACTGACATATTTAACATACATAGGCGACCATACGATTGAACAATAAGTCAATTTTTACTTTCCCTATATATTATATTTACTTTCCCTATATATTACTTTCCCTATATAGTATATATAGGGGAAGTATTGTTTTCGTGCGAGAAAATGTCTGTGGGCGCTGTATCTCAAAAACGAATGATCCGATTGAGATGAAACTTTAAACTTAAGGTTTTATTGATAAAAACTGGAACTGAAAAGCTTTTGGTGAATATTCAAAAACCGGAAGTGGATGTTTACTCGAGGCCGTTTTTTGTTTTTACGTGATATTTTTCTAAATATGAAAAATTTTAAAAAACGGTTCAAACAAAAGTTAAAGGGAATGAAAAACTGAATAAATTTTATTCGAATATATTTTTCATAAAATCCTTAACTTTCGAGAAAAAAAATAAAAATTGCAAATTTTGAGATTTTTTGCTAATTGCTATTAAACTATTGGAGCTAAATGAAATTTATATAACAAATAATTGTAGATAATTCAAAATTAAATAAATTACTAAGAATCGCCTTTTTGCGTAAACCTCATAGTTTTCGAGAAAAATATAGGGAAAGTACTATGATGACCACATCACCATTTTTACTTTCCCTATATACGAAGTATATAGGGGAAGTATTGTGATCGTGATTTTTTTTTGCGGAAATATCCGTTTTGAGGTCCCCTGAGTCCATTAAACTAATTTCTGGAAAAAAAAAATTGTGTCTGTGTGTGTGTCTGTCTGTCTGTCTGTCTGTCTGTCTGTCTGTCTGTCCGTGGGTGCTGTATCTCAAAAACGACTGATCCGATTGATATGAAATTTTAAACGTAAGGTTTTATCGTTAAAAACTGGAACTGAAAAGCTTTTGGTAAACATTCATAAACCGGAAGTGGGTGTTTACTTGAGGCGTTTTTTGTTTTTTTCCGATATTTTTTTTAATATGAAAAATATTACAAAACTTTTCAAACAAAAGTTAAAGATAATAAGAAACTGAACAAATTTTGTTAAAATATATTTTTCATAAAATTCTTAACTTTCGAGAAAAAAAGGAAAAAATTGAAATTTTTGATATTTTTTGCCAATTGCTAATAAACTATTGAAGCAACATGAAAGTTATATAACAAATAATTGTAGAGAATTCAAAATTGAATAAATTATTAAGAATAACCTTTTTGCATAAACCGCATAGTTTTCGAATAAAATATAGGGAAAGTACTATGATGGCCACATCACCATTTTTACTTTCCCTATATACGAAGTATATAGGGGAAGTATTGTGATCGTGATTTTTATATATAGTTTACTTTCCCTATATATTATATATAGGGGAAGTATTGTTTTCGTGCGTGAAAATGTCTGTGGGCGCTGTATCTCAAAAATGAATGATCCGATTGAGATGAAACTTTAAACTTAAGGTTTTATCGTTAAAAACTGGAACTGAAAAGCTTTTGGTGAACATTCATAGACCGGAAGTGGATGTTTACCCGAGGCGGTTTTTTGTTTTTTCGTGATATTTTTTTAATATGAAAAATTTTAAAAAACGGTTCAAACAAAAGTTAAAGGGAATAAAAAACTGAACAAGTTTTATTCAAACATATTTTTCATAAAATTCTTAACTTTTGAGAAATAAAATAAAAATTGAAAATTTTGACATTTTTTGATAATTGCTAATAAACTATTAGAGTTACGTGAAACTTTTATTATAAAAAATTGTAGAGAATTCAACAGTGAACAAATCATTAAGAATAGCCTTTTTTGCGTAAACCTCATAGTTTTTGAGTAAAATATAGGGAAAGTACTATGATGGCCACATCACCATTTACTTCAAATATATGTACAGAATAAAATCTTTAATACATCAATATTTTTAAATGCTCGACAGATACGCATTATAAATCCCCACATTTTACGACAGTCTTTAACAAGTTGGTCGATGTGAGTTCTAAATATTAAGGTATTATCAAATATTACACCTAAATCTTTCACTTCCTTACATCGATTAATGGGCACAATGGTATAATTATATAAAATAGTGTTTGCTTTCATTAGAGTACATTACATTTTGTTCATCGATAAATCATTCTTACTGCACCATTGACAAATATTACTCAGATCTTTCTGTAACTTCAAGCAATCAGCATCCGATTGTATAACATCATAAATTTTTAAGTCATCTGCGTATATTAAAACTTTACATTCTAAGTTATCGCAGATTGAATTAAAGTAAAGAAGATATAACAGAGGTCCTAGATTTAAACCCTGACGGACACTGGTTGCCGTATACATTTTTGATAGAAAACCGTTAATTTCAACCAGTAACTGTTGATTAGTTAAATATGAGATAATAATTAAGATTATATTATGATTAATTCCATATTCATAAAGCCGACTAATTAACAAATTATGATTAGGTCTGGCTTTAGTTAAGTCGGTATACACAACATCAACTTGTTTACCCTTTAGTATATATTCACTTGTTATTTGTATTTTAAGTACTTAGTTTGATAATGATTACTGTGTAACTGAAACTAGTCACAAAGTATTGTGTAAAAAAAGTAGTATAAAAATGTTAAACATTTTTCTGTTATTCATGGAAAATGTACTACGAAGTGAACGCCTCCAAAATTCAAGACTGAACTTTTCCTTTTGTGGCGTAAGTACTCATTTTTAATTTAATTATTTATCAAGCACTGACTTTTCACAGCAACCACTATTTTGAGGATTTTATTATCAAATATTTGTTTACACTTTTTAAGCTATATTTCGACTAAAACTAAAGACGAAACAAAAATAAAACCTCCAAAATAACTTTAGTAGGTAAAGGAATCGATTCTAATTTTATTCTGATAATTTTCGTTCAATAATAGAGATACAAACTGCAATTGAAAATTTTACATAGGAATTCCCAATGATGCGTCTTGGAAAAGAACACATGGTATATACATATATTAGAGAGATATTGAAAGAAAACTTCAGCTAATTTTGAGGAGCGCATTGAGTAATTTGTAATAAAAAACTAACATTTTTTTTATTTCTGGAATGCCCTGATTGAATTCTACAACCTAAGAAAACACTAAATTCTATCTTGTCCGATATTAAGTAGAGCAAATAACGACCTTCGTCTGCCGGAAAATAAAGCAATATTTTACTGTTTGCGAAATGAACCAGTTTTACATAATCATTGGTGAATTCCATCAAGCATGTGATGCGGTGTTTGGGCAAACATAAAATAGCAATTTAAAAAAAAAAGGAAGGGAGTAGAAACTATATTTCATATTTCCTATACCGTTATTTTAAGGATATATGGTCAAAATATTGGTTCTTAATTGTCAATTACTACTGCCTCTTAAAAAACAAACATCCAACATAAGAACTGTTAATAAACTAAAAACATGAATGAATGAACAATTATTACTTTCCCTATATAGAGATTTTAAAAGAGCTAGATTATTGATTAAGACAAAATGCACCATAATGTTCGGAGTTAATATACTTCGTCCTATTTGACCTACATACACGGTATTGCATTCTGAACAACGGAACTCATACAAACCAGATTTTTTTAAATTATTATAATATTAAGTTTAATAATCTTTTGTTAAAAATTATAGACTGGTTTCTATACAAGATATATATTGTTGCTATTTTCAAAATTTACCATTAAATATGTATTTATTATGTATATTTATTTATTCCCATAAAATATTTTAAGTGTTCTCCTTTAAAAATACTATTGTATGTAAATATAGCAGTACTTTTATGAAGATAGAAAACAAGTTAATATACTTAAAATGATGGTGACGACCGTTACTATTTGGTAGTTCATTTTAAAAGGGGGTAAATGAAAATAATTTTGACGTTTTTAAACTACTATTTATTGTGTAATAATAACATAATAACGTCGAAATTATTTTCATTAGCCCCCTTTTAAGTTAATACAAATAATATAATATTATTGTATTTAAATATTTTTCCCAACACAGGTATGTGTTGCAGAAAACAGTAAATATTTTGTATAAAGATTAGTTTTATATATTTCACAATTGTTGAAGTAAATTTAACTTTATAGTTTTGGAAAATTATATTATAAACCGCTCTAGTAGAGACCCACTGGATTATTCCAGATATTTAATTAATTTTAGATAAAGCTACTAATTAAGTTCGGTAAGTATCAATAAATAATTAAATTTATTGATATAATTTTAATACTTACCGAACTTAATTAGTAGCTTTATCTAAAATTAATTAAATATCTGGAATAATGGAGTGGGTCTCTACTAGAGCTGTTTATTGTATTTAGTAATAGTTTTCTAAAATTATAAATTAATTTTGAAACATTTAACAATTCAAAATGATGATTATAAATAATTTTCCAAAACTATAAAGTTAAATTTACTTCAATAATAATAATAATTTATTTATAAGTGTTCCTAATATATTGTATTTAACAATAGAAATACACGGCGAATAAATATTAGTTAATATTATTTTGCTACATTAATTTGCCCATATTTCTAAGAAATCAGATCATCTAAAGATACAATAAAATAAATAAAATATGAGTATATTTACCTGGGTATACACCAATGGTACACATACAGTATCATAACCAATAAGGCCACCTAACCTTCGCCTTATATCAGACAGCTCTGTCAATAATGTCTGCACAATGTGGTCACTAGTGATCAAAGACTCCTTTCTCGCTCTGTTAATAATATTTGTGGCCCACACTAAAGGCATCCAATATTTGGACATTGGCGTTTTCCCATCCATGAGTTCAAAAATCTTTCTCTCGCTTTCCAACATGAGACCTACGGAAGGAAACAGAATGAAAACATAAAACACTTTCGATCACAAAAAAAGGCAGGATATGCGCTCAATTGTGTAACAGTGTAACATCCGGAGAGCGTTCCATTCACACAATTTAAATAGGTAATAAAAATGTAAAATAAATTCGAACCAAGGATAGCGATAAATATTTATGTAATTAATTAATTTATAATTAGTTGAATAAAAAACTTTGCGTGTATAGCTTGTATTTTATTTATATATTATATTAACCCTTGTTCTCGGTATTCAATAAATTTTTAGTTTATTGTCTTTTTTATCCATTAATTTTCCTGATAATTTAATTCAACTTTTAACCAAACTATTAGATAGATGTACTAAAATTTTAAAAAACCGAACTTTCTTTTTACATAATATTTTTAATAACCAAACCAGTATATGCTATTAATAGAAAATGTAGGTTAAAATTGCAATGTCTAGTGAAAGAGGAAGCAAGAGGAGGCGCCACGACCAAGACAAAATACTCGGCGCCAAAGGGGCTTTCCTTGCGGAATCTGATTACTTTCTAGAATTCAAATTGACTATTTATTGTGGTTTGAATAAATACCAATGCAAATTATTAGTCTGGATGAGTGCGTTAATCTAGAGCGTGTATAAACGTCTGTTTAAAATTCATAAGTAAATTAGGGAAACTTTAGGAACGGTGCATTGAACGTAATTTTTCTGTAGTTTTGAAGGAATATGAAAGTGAACATTAGAAAGAGACAGTTTCGAGTATAAGTTAGATTATTTTTTTTATTTAGTATAAACAAAAGCAACCTTACACAATTTACTGAAATTATGGCGTAAGTACATATATTTTTCCGTACAAAAATTTCCGAATTGTCTTCATTTAAAATTTTGTAATTATAATTACGTGTTAATATTTCATAAGCCATACCCACTAAGTCTTAAATTTGGCAGTGAATTTTTTATCTATACACTATACATTTAGTGCACTTGCAGGCTGTCCCGTTAATGTGGGAAAAAGAAAAGAAAGTAACCGGAAAAAAAATACGTTGCTTAAGTCCATATAACTAACAAATAAAACTTAATAAAAGTTCGCGTTGTGTGAGCAGATGGTCCGAAGAAAATGACTATCAGCTACATAGACGTTCTGGTGGGTCTAGGATTATACAGGGTAGTCAAGAACGCTACCTAAGACTGCTTGTGATAGGTAATCGTCACGTAGACGTGTCCGTCGTTTTCGCGGTGTGAGGCAAAATGTAGAGTTTGCCTTAGAACACCACACAACCAAAACCCCTTGCATCATGGTATGAGGCGCTATATGTCTTGGATGTAGGCCCCCCCTCGTGTTTGACTGACTATTTGTAATGACAATAATTAACTAACGTGTCTTTCTATTTCTTGGAAATTATATCAAAAGTAATAAAATATATAAAAATTATAACCACAGTTGTTTTAAAACCATTTATGAGTAGAGTAGTTTTTGTGAAAGGGAAACCTAATAACACACCAGTGTTAAGAAACATCTCCAAATTTATATTGCAACTACATGTTTACATATTGGACTTACGTCCATTAATGATAATACATATGAGATCATTATTTACAGTATTTTTATATCGTACATTTATTCTTTTGTAATATATTATATCATTCTAGTAACGTACTATAGATCATTAGTATACGTCATTTCAAAACATTTATTTCAAACAATTGGTTCTAATAGTTATCACAACTTTAAAAGATAATATTTAAAAGCAATTGTTATATATTTATAATGGTAGGTTACTCACCTGAATCAACAACATGTTGCCAAGATGGGAACCGTTTCTTTACTCTTAATGACACCCTTTGTAACGTAATTACATAGGCCAGTACAGCGTACCGAACTATATTTCGACGCATCAGTCTTTGTCTTTCATCCTGAAATCAAAAATAAATTTAAAAATATTAAATTAATAATAAATGATGACAATTTAAAATAAATGGATCGAATTAATTATGATTATTTATATAGACGGAAAGCAATTAATTAATATCTATTAGATATTTGACAATCTTATAATACTGAGATGCTTTTAAAGATCGACATTAACATTAAATTAAATTCTTTGCAAAATAGTTCATACAGTATACTGAACAATATCATTTATATATTTTTTGACCAAAAACAACAACTACACTATATTAGTGTTTAATAGAGAATCTGAAAGTTAGCTTAATATTTGAGAACGTTTTTAAAGGTAATACAAGGAAACACTACATTATCATCAGTGAAAACATCGAAGAAGGAGGTATGTACTTGGTTGAATAATAGTGTGAAAATTAAACTACGAAATTTGATACATCCCATGAAATTCCAGAGTAGCATACCACATTCATTTTCTTACATAAACATTTCTATTAATACACCAGAATAGGACTCAGTGTACCACCGATCAATAGCAAAAGATGTATTATGGGCCTTATGACTGTTACTACAATACTATCTAATTAAAGACTAATCATTCAATTTTCGTTCAACTCCAGATAATTACACATGGAATGATAATATTTTTAGCTGATGATACAACGTATAAATTTAAATTGATCAAATACTCAAATTAAATTATTCATTCTAAATTGTAATTTATATTTTAAATCAATTTAGAGAGTTAATTTCAATTTAGTAATTTAGAGCTTTCAGCTTATCATCTCGGGAATAGATAATTGTTATGACAGCGATCAAGTAGCAAATAAAGAGTGCATATAAACTATGTTAGTCTTCAAAGTTAAATTCACTGATTTATAATAAAAAAGTTAATATAGATAAGTTTATATTACTACTGGCAATTATAATTGTAAAAATGTAATAAAGTCCTTTACGTTGTAGAAAATTAACTAATAATTAGAAAAAACACGAAAACATTTCGTAAATCAAACAAATGAGTCTTATTAAGACTACAAAACAAATCACTTTTGAAACCACTACTTCTCTGGGTAATACCTCAACAGACATTGAATGATACAAAAGTAATTTGCATGTTACAAATAGCAAGGCTATCAAATAAATTAGTAAATGTTTTATTTGTATTTAAAATCACGTGTCTGCAGGTGGTTATAAACTTGAGTGTTAAATTGTTTAATTACGTTTATTAATTTATTTTTAATTATATCAACCTAAATTCAGTTCTTGTTCCAAATTTATCATACCATAGTTACTCATAAATTATTTAATGTATATTCAACCATATTTAGTTTATTTTGCAAAAATAAATACGTTAAAACTAATGTTGCTTTGATAGCCTTGCTATTTGTAACACGCAAATTACTTTTATAGCATTTAATGTCTATCGAGGTATTAGCCGGAGAAGTAGATGTTTCAAAAGTGATTTGTTTTGTAGTCTAAATAAGACTCATTTGCTGTAGATTTACGAAATGTTTTCGTGTTTTTTCTAATTATTAATTGTAATTGTATATCATTATTACATCTACTTAAACATCCATATCAATAATTTACATTATATTAGTGTAGAATGTTGATATTTATTTATTTATTCAATGTGTGAATATAACTGTTTCGGAAAACTTACAAATAATTTTAAAAAAAGTAAACAATAATTTCGATTTCACATGGAAAGGCTCAAGTTCAATACCATTAATGATAAAATAATAGATGTATTTATACTTACTATTTTATTTACTTACATGGAAAAGCACAGAACCTTTATTTATGTATTTATTAGCTCTCATAAATCTAGATTGTATTGTTCTCTATAAATGTTACTTTCGAATACTTTCACAAACCCCTAACCTTTATCTATTATTAACCCCATGTAAATTGTGTATCCTTATTAACAATTAAACGTGAAAGGCCATTCACTTTCTCTAAGAAGATCGGGAATATAAATTAAATTAATGTTCAAGTAGCGTGGCTCACGGAAATTCGATGGCGTCCATGAAGTGGAAACAATAACACGATTATATACACTTGTTTGTTGACTGCAGGATAAGGCATTTCATTATATTTTTACACACGTGTTGGTGTCTTTGAACAAGAATTGCAATTGTTTTCGTGTAAATAAGTGTTTATAGCTTTTTATCTGATGTTAAATTTGTTTATGTGTACCCTAGTCAAAGATTTTAATTACAGATGTTCAAAGAATGTTAATTTTGTTTACGTCGTTTTGAATTGCTAATTATGTATATAATAAATTTGCTAAAGGTATATGAAGGTTTGATGATTTCACGGAATTAATTACTCTATTGTTTTTTTTGTAATGAATAACTAAATGTCTTGATGAAGCGGCTGAAGTTATTTTCGATATTTATAAATTAAGCTATTCTAAATTTAAAATATACTTAAATATTATATATGGTATTTTTAAGATTTAGTCAGTAAATGCATGTATTAAAAAAATCACCATAAACTTGTACATTTTAAAATTATTATATTTTAGTTTTAGATCATTATAATATTTAGCAACATTTTAAAATAAAAAAATAAATAATTAGTTATTAACTCCTCGCCATAAGAAGTGTCGTCTGGAATAGTTCAATGAGAGACTACAAGGGGTCCATCAATGAACGCAGGTTATGAATCGAGATTTTGTTTGTTTGCCCACAATGGTCGTAAAATGGTTAGACGCCGCCGAGGAGAACGAGGAAATTTACAGTTTGATTTACTTCCATGACTCTCTCGTTCTCCAGATCTATCACCTATTGAACACGTATGGGATACAATTGGCAGAAGAATGGGCCATCTTAAACCATCCCCACTCACTTTACCTGATATTAGGATGCGAATTCAAGAAACTTGGGATGCAATTCCTCAGGCTGACATTGACAATTTATTTATAGTATGCCTAGGCGAGTTGCTGAGTGCTCAAAAAAATAGGAAGGAACAACTCATTATTAAAATTAAGTTACCATGATTTTTTGTAGAAATTTTAACCATTTCTTAGTGTGGATTATTTACGTATTATCTGAAATTTTCATAAAAATTAAGCGACCAATTTTGGCGGTCAGTATATTTGTTTGTAAATATTATATCTGTCCAAGGGAGTTAGTCGGATAATTATAAAACATCCTATATAGATATATAGGAAGATAATTTTCAAGGCAATAAAAATTAAATGAAACATTACCGACCGATATTCATTTTATAAGCCACTCCAAATATACTATTGTCAAACATTTATCTAACATCTGAACCAATATTTCTTATACAATGTTTAAATTTTACATTCTATTAAAGCTGCCTCCGGAATCCCATTCAATAAAGTAACATTAATTTTGTGTTTGATAAACTTAGAGATATTAACTGTACTCTGTATTGTCCTAAAATATTCTTAATAACGTAATGGATATTCAAAGAAATGTAAAACAAATATTATATTACAAAGTTTACAATATATTATCAATTTTTGACACAACTATAGTTTCTTGATAATTACCTGCGAACGTAGAAACTATATTTGTGTCAAAAATTGATAATATATTGTAAACTTTTTTGTGTATCTTATACAATAAATAGTGGTATAAAAACGTCAAAATTATTTTCATTTAGCCCTTTAAAAATAAAATTCCACATTGTAACGATCGCCACCATCATTCATTTTCATTAAAAACAATAAAATAAAATAATTAACTAAATGACAAAAATATACTATTTTCTTAAGGAAATATAATTATTACTATAATGTACTTACCCCTCCTGGAATACCAGCATTTAGGAATAAGGCAAGAGTATCCGGCCAAGGCAATAACTTATATTGTTCCCACCATCTCTTTACAACTAATGAAACATAAAATCCTAATACAAAAGACATAGGAATAGTTTCACTTTGTTGACTGAAGTACAGCCTTATTTTCTCAAAGATTCTGTAAAAAAATTGATTAATTTTTAACAATTTAAAAAATATATACAAACAATACCTTTGTTGATGTTCTGATAATCCAAACCTATATAGTAAATTAATTGAATAATATAAAACTAAATAGGCAAGGAGCTCTCTCCAGACTAGCTTGTAAACACTACCCCGCCACCTGAAATAACAAAAAGTTATTTAATTCTTTATTAAATATTGTAAATAAATCTACTAAAATTAAAAATTCTGAACTATTTATTTTGTGTAAGAAAAAAGTAAATAAATTATGACCTATCTTGTACTCTGAACTTTAAATTGTTCTATTTTTAAAGTTTATTTAACAACACTTGATGTTTATTATAATTAGAACACATTTTAAATTGGAGACTGTTTGAATATATTAGTTATAAATAAACATAACCACTTGAAACATTGCAATTTGCAAATGACATTGCTTAAAGAGTGATACTTTTAAAACTTAGTTTTCGTCAGCAATGGAACTTATTTATATTCCGATAAGTATAATTGTTGAATTTAAAATAATGAATCAAGAGCCACTCTTTAATCATCTAGTAAGACATTACCACAAGGGTGCCATCTATTCTCTATACGTTGAACTAGATCCCTAGAGTGGATAACCACCGACTATTGTTTTCGGTCGCAATTATGCGCCAAATGAATCGACAGTGAATTATTTAATTAAATTAAATTTAAAAAATTTGTGACCAAATAAAAAAAACTGGATCAGAAGACCATTGTTCGTAGTCGTCCTTGTCGATCACTTGAAAATATAGCAACAGTAAGGGAATCTGAGGCCGAGAATTCAGGAACTTCCATTCGGCATCATGGACAAGGAGTAAACATTTCCAGAAGAACTTTGCAACGAATTTTGATACAAAATCTACATTTACAAGCATACATGGTTCAATTGGTGCAAGAACTGTTAATGGTGTGCGATATCGCGAAATATTTACGTTTTTGTGGCTCAAATTGGATGTAATTGATGTGGAGGACATGTTTTCCAACAAGATCGTGCGATCTAGCTGGACTTTTTTCTTTCGGGCTATGTGAATAAGGCTGAAACAGTTGAACATCTTAAAGAGGAAATACGGTGCGCTATTGATAATAATAATTATAATGCACACCCTTTAAAATATTATTATTTTTATTTAATTTTTTTTTAAAATACATCTAGCTTGATATAGCTGTAAATAAAATGCAATTTTACTACAAAATATCTACCAATTGGTAGGATCAACTGGAGCTCGACGAAATGTGGTTTTAATAGGTAGCGTCCTATTACATACAATATATGAAATACATTTAAAAAAGGTATTTATTAAAAAACTAAAATCAATTCTTGAATTTGAAAAAAGAGAAATAATAACACATTCTTTATAAAAAATGGCCCCACCATCTTCTACCCTATTTTAACATTATAACTGATGAATCTGATGAGCCAACGTTTAAAAATCCATTCTCCATATGATTTTTAAATAAATTACAAATTATAATGGAAAATATTTAAGTTAGTTTTGTAATTTTTAATAATGCTATGATCATTTATAATTGCAAAATTAATAGTTTTAACTTCAGATCACGTATGTAGTTTCGAGAATTTTTAATAATATGAACTCAAAATAAATCTTTAAGATCGTACTGCATAAAGTTTAACGCAAGATTTGAAAATAATTATTAGCATATAATATTGAATTTTCCAGCCTAAGCCGGTTACTTTTCCATGTATCTTTAAAAAAATGTTAGCCTGTTCTCTTTAGAACTGAACTTTGAGTCATTAATATTGCGTGCCTATAATTTTGTGGATCCTTGAGATATTAAGCTAAAACTTGGGTCACTTAACATTAACCTATAATTCAATACGTTTTTATTATGTTTAGCAGATAATAAATGTCAGCACAAAAGATAAAATTATTCACATCGTATATCAAAGTATAGTTATGATAGATGTCATGATTAAGATAATATAAGAAAACCAAAAAGAAGTTCACTCTAAACATATTGCGGGATAACCTGACATTAAGAGTATTGGCGAAGAGGTAAGACACTCTGTTTTTATCTATATAAACTAAGGAAGGGGATCAGCGGGTTCCAGTGGAAGATCATTTATAAGACTGAACTCCGCCGTTCTAAATGCAACTAAAATTACTTGTATTATATTTTTAGATAAAGATAAATACAATACAATACAAATACATACATAGCATAAAATTGTAAACAAATCATATGTTAATAGTTTATTCACTCGTATAAGAAAATTAATTTCAAGTTTATATTTGATAATTCGATTGATAGAAAATCATTTTTCTAGTAGCACATAGCTGAATAAAGGCTATAAAGCGGTACCAGGGTTTACTCAAGTAAAATATTAATTAAAAGTAACTATATATGAACCTTAATAAATAATACAAGTCATTCAAAATAGTTTCTGCTAGCACATAGTGTATTTATAATTAAAAATGTAATGTATCATATTTACAACTTAAAAATAGTTTAAATACTTGAAAATAAAATAAACTTTGTTAGTTTCGACACAATTTAGCTGGTTATTATCAAACTAATTATTAGTTTGATAATGATCAGCTAAATTGTGTCGAAACTATAATCACTAAGAATAATAAAGTGGCAGAAGAATGAATCGAGATCACACAGCTGTGGCGAGAATATGGTCTTCTTGATCAGAAGAAGAAGGCGACATTGTCCAGCTAGAAGACTTCCCCGACGTAGTAAGGCCCGTAAAGATCGGCTTCTGAGATGAATGGCCACACAGGGAAGGAAGTCCGAAAGGATATTAACACTATGGTGGAAAAGATGCTGCTGATGTATGGCACGTTAGTAAATAAAAAAAATAATTGTGGAGGAAATGTCCGAAGCGAAACTTACGGCTGTACAAGTCAAGTGCGCGGTGATAACTGTAGTAAACCCGGTAGAGAAAGAGATCAGCATAGCACGAATTAGCAGACATGGTAATAACGATGTCCGAATTGGCTGTCCCGACAAGAAGAACATAGAAAAACTGAAAGGGTCCTTAAACGATGAACACTTACTTGATGAGACGAGGGAGCCTAGAAAACCATGGATGAAAATTTCAAGAAACGGTAGCGATTAAGAGAAAGTTCCAAAAAGAGTACCGGGACGCGATATGATAACAATTGAAGAATTCAAACGGACAATGACAAGTATCAGGCAGGACATTTTTGAGTGTATGCGGGCGTGCATTAGAGAGGGTATTTTCCCAGTACTGGAAAGAAACGGATGTTAGATTAATCCCTAAAACGTGACGGATATGGGTAGTTTTAGGCCGATTTGTTTGCTACCATGTCTGGGTTAGATTCTGGATGGCGAAAAATCAATTCGGGAAAGGGATTGCGAAATAATAGCTTACGCGAACGTATTTAACCTTCATAGATTCATTAATAGGACGCTGAAACATATCAAAAATTTGAGGCGATATGGTTAAATTAGAGTTCAACGTGGGAAAATCAACTACACTATTTTTCATGAAAAAGGCAAGGCAGCGGATACCTACTTTTAAAATGGGGCAATCGTATATTCATTGCGCGGATAGTATTAAATATTTGAGAATTGTAATTAATGAGAAATTAAATTGGGAAAACATTGGGTACCAATGTTGCTGCGAAAAGGAGCACAACTGTGGTGGATTATAAATTAACTTACAATAAACGCGGGACGCGATGCGGACTATCTACCTAGAAGCGATTGAACTGACCATCACCTACGGTGCGGCGGTACGATATCAGTACTTGAAGTTAATAAATTACGATCGACGCAGAGGATCATGGCAATAAGGGCGGCAGCGGCGTATAGGACTATCTCAATGGAGGCGGCAGCGGCGTATAGGACTATCTCAATGGAGGCGGCATTAGTGATAGGAGATATAATACCCATTGAGGAATCGGTTCGCGAGGCCAGCTCGCGGTGGTAGGCGCGGGGAAATGAATCTAGGGGGAAGTAGAATTGATATTGAAAACAGGGAGTAGAAACTGCCATACACCCAGCTAAGGACCGTAGTATAAGTTTCAATTAAGTAAGTGCGGAATTTATGAGAGAAAACGAAATTTACACAGACGGCTTGAAAATAAAAAATCAGCGCGAAATTCATTGTAGAAGATTTAGACTGGGCGAAAAATTCACACTTTTCCAAAGCGAACTAGTAGCCATTATGACAGCGGGCGATTTCATAAACCAATAGGAGAGCGGCGAGTGGCACGTGATATCTGATTCTAAGGCGGCACATCATACACTTAGTTCAATGCACAAGCGAAGGAAGCCACCAGAATGCCATGACAGGATATTCCGAATGTGTATAATAGGGCACCGTTCTCCTGCGCGAAACATGTAATTCGGGGTGACGCACTAGCTACACGGAATAATGCGTTAATAAATTCTTCAAAGGGACGAGTTTTCTTTAATTTCTTTAGGTCGGTCTATGAAAGGCGGGATATTAGAATCGCGATCATGGTGGAAATGACTCAATTAATGACAGGGGCACGGAAATTTTGGCAAATATTTGAAAAGATTAAGAGATCAGAAACAGAAAACTGTGCCTGTGGAAACAATATAGATAGCATAGAACATGTTATGTTTTCTTGTTCGTTTACGCAGGAACAGCGAGATATGGCAGATGGGGATCTAGTCCTGGCTGGGCTGAAGTAGCCAGATAGTTTAAACGAAATGGTCGGATTAAGACAGGAATCTAAATTTTGGGAAGTTTATAAATCGTTCGCGATATCAGTAGGGAAATTGACCTACCCGGTTACATGTTTGTGTTCAGGTTGCCTGCGCGTGACACATGAGTTGGGCTCACTTCCGATGGAAACCAATATAAAGAGAATAGGGCAGCGGTGGCAAATAATCATGTAGCCAACGGTGGCATGGAGAAGAAAAAACCGATCATGCAAAACAAAGGTAGCAGCCAGTGGCATAGACGTACAGGTAGGAGGAGAGAAGAAAGAAGAGGAAACCGACATGCCAAGAATCTGGTAGTGTATTTAGCAGCCGTTAGGGGCATAGACGTGGAAGAAGGAAAAATGAAGAAGTAAGTCTTGCATGTAGATAAACCGGAGATAGATACAGCAGCTACCGAGGTATGGGCGTACCAGAAAACAGAAGAATGAAGAAAAAGAAAAATTAAGAACAAATATTTTTAAGAAGTGTGAGGGTGGAATAAAGTTTACGAGATGCGGGTCGGTTTATTTTTCACGACCCCCCTACTTCCCAAGCGGGTAGATTTAATTAGAATAAGTTTGATTTAATTTTCATAGACGCAACTGGACTAAATATAAAGTCATATTTAAAATATTTATAAACTCTAGATCGACCTTTAAAGTTAATATTTTTATAATAGCCTATTTTGTTATATCTTCAAGGAAATTTAGTCGTTTGAAAGACATGTATAAATGTTTTAATATTCCTTAACATTTTAAATTCCCGAATAAATTCAATCGATACGTTAAATAATTATGATTACATAGTAACTGAACAATAACCAATAATTATCATTTATATAAATCTTAGTCAGTTCCAATTAAAATTACATTCAATTATTATTCCTCATTATGTTTTGATTTAATTATATGTATATAATTCTAACAAATAATATCACATGCCACACAACTAATTACTTCTTGGGAAAAAACAGCTAATAATTAGAACTACATTCTTTGCAACCTAATTTATTTCCGGGATTTATAGCAAATAATTTACGTCATTATATTTTCAGAAATATAATATAAGAAGTAAAACGTATTTCTAAAATACATATATTACTAATTTTGTATTAAAAAAGTAGTAATAATTTATTTTATTCATGCTATTATTTAAATATACAGGGTGTTGGATATAGATAAGTTGTATTAAATTATCATATTTTGTTCTTAGGAATCTAAGGTTCAGCCATTTTGCACATTAACCGTTAATGTGCAAAATGGCTGAACCTTAGATTCCTACGAACAAAATATGATGATTTAATACAACTTATCTATATCTAACAGTTTACAATTGAGCCGAATAAGTCTTTACAGTTCTAAATTTAAAAATACGAAAACATTTCGTGAATCTACAACATTTTTACAGTTCTAACTAAATATTAAATCAAATAAAGCGTTCAGTTGTTATAAATATAATAAATTTATAACAACTTATTTTATTTGATCTAACTGAAATTTATTATTGATGATAATAATATAACATATTATTTCAGTTATTATAGCCATAATTACTTAATAAGAAGTATAAAAACTAGCAGTACCACAACATAAAAAATTAACCGTTAATGTGCAAAATGGCTGAACCTTAGATTCCTACGAACAAAATATGATGATTTAATACAACTTATCTATATCTAACAGTTTACAATTAAGCCGAATAAGTCTTTACAGTTCTAACTAAATATTAAATCAAATAAAGCGTTCAGTTGTTATAAATATAATAAATTTATAACAACTTATTTTATTTGATCTAACTGAAATTTATTATTGATGATAATAATATAACATATTATTTCAGTTATTATAGCCATAATTACTTAATAAGAAGTATAAAAATCAGCAGTACCACAACATAAAAACTAAAATATGCCTTAAACAGTTACTTGTCCTTAAAATTTTGACAGAATTTACTACTTGTCATACGAAAATTAATAAATGATTTTGTAACCTTAATAAGATTCATTTTCATATTTTTAAATTATTTATTATAAATCATTGATAATTATATGTATCCATTTTTTTAATTATGGTTACTATGATAATAATAATAATAATAATAAGCTTTATTCCAATAAAAAGTAGCCAATATAATAATATATAATATAAACAATGATATGAATACTACTAGCCGCCACTTGATATTTGAAATCGTCAAAAATAATGGAATTTAAATCACAGCACATAAATTCCTCTACTGTATACGGTTCAATTTGCCGTAAGATTTCATGCAAACACTTTTTATTTCTTAGAAGATTAATTTCAGCTCTAACAAATATTGGTAAATATCAAAAGAATATACAACGTGTCCACATAAGTATGCAACATATGGGAAACTTTTTTATTATTAATTTCTCAGAAAATTTTATTCTTTATAAAAGTTGGTGCTTGATCTTAAACATACAAAAAATACATAACAAATGACATTCAACGCTATATTAGAAAGGTAATGAACAATTTTTATAACTTTTGCACCTTTTAAGCGTATTTTATCAAGTATCCTTAGTTTTGACATATCTGTATAAATTATGGCAGAGCGAGTAACTTTACAAGACAGAGCAGAGTTGGTGCTAATATGTGACGATAACTATAAAATCTGCAGAGAAACAGCTGAAATTTTTAACGGCAGGCACCCCGAAAAGAAAATCAGTTATTCACAAGTGTCAAGAATTTTAAAGCAATTTAAAAGGGCCGGAAAATTTGAATAGCATTTTAAAAAGAACGTACTAAACCAGTGAGAAATGTGGATAATTCGTTAGATATCTTGCAAAGCCTAGTTAAAAATTTTGAAATAATAATAATAATAGAATTAGGAAATAAGTTGAAAGCATTTAAACCAAGATATGTTTAAATTTTGCAAGAATATAATTAAGACAATCGTTCTAGATTTTATTTTATGGTACAAAGTGAAATAGAAATTTATAGAACATTTCCTAAGAAGATTCTATTTACGGATGAAGCTACATTTACTACAAATGGTGTAGTTTTATCATAAAACTGTAGTTGGCGGTCAACATAAAATCCAGCATTCGGAATTATCTACAAAAATCAATATTCACGAAAAATAAATGTTTGGTCTAAATTTTTGAACCGAAATATGACAGGGTCCTACATATTTCGGCATAATTATGAAAGAAAGAAAGATATTTAGAATTTTTAAATATGGAATTGGAAAATTCATTTTATATGTCACCTTTGGCTCCAACAAATTCTCTTTGGTTTATGCAGGATGGGGCACCTGCACAAAGTGCTCATGTCGTACTTGAATATTTAAATGAACAATTTAATGAGAAATAGATTGGAAGACATTAAAAATTTCCATGGCCTGCTCGCTCACCTGATCTAAATCTAATTGATTACTTTTTATGGGGGTGGTTAAAAATCAGAGTTTATTCTGAAAGAAGAACAAATTTATCTATTGAGAGGGAAGGGGATCACATCGAATGATTGTTATTAAAGGAATAATATCGTTAAGGTTGTTAATTTTAAAGAAATTAATTTTTTTGTTGATTAAAACCGTATGTCATTTGTTTTGTCTTTTCTATATGTTTAAGATCAAGCACCAACTTTTACAAAGAATAAAATTTCCTGAGAAATTAATAATAATAAAGTTTTCCATTTGTTGCATACTTACGTGGATATGTTGTATATTTAATTTATGCAAAAAACATACTAATTATTATTATTATTATTATTATTTACTAAACACTTAAATATAGTGTCCTTTCTAAAAACACTTACATTGCATATGTTAATTGACTTTAATAAATAGACGCTGAAATGTGTTCACTTTATAATTCTTAAGATACCTTATTTAAAAAAAAAATATCATGAAAATAGTTAAGTAAATTATATTGCATATAAGGTTAAAATTCCATTATACTTTTCTTTTTTACTAAATTGCGATATCTATACATACACGTTGATTTTTATTGCATGTTTCCTAATTTAAATTTTCACTTTCATTACTTTCCTCTACTATAACTTTTGTTTTAATGAATTCTCGTTATATGAGAAAATGTTTAAATTTTCTCTTACTTAAATAAATGGAGTGCAAGTAGTAATTAGAAAGTAAATTAATAATTTATATTTCTGTAATTACAAGAAAATTTATATTATGAGTAGCGACTAACATTAAACCAAAATATTAAATTAATTTAAATACTTCTATTTAGCAATTAAATATAACTGCACATTTTATTTTCATAGATAATTACGGTAATTTTATTTATTTGTACTTTAGTAATAGCTTTGTAAGTTGTGTTATAATTGTAAATAGATACGTTAGTTTTTATCTAAATTTCGCTATATTATAAAACAATCTTTCATTGTTGTTTGTATACATCGAATCTAATTATAAATTGCATAAATAAATTCTAATATCTACTTAACATAGTATAAAAACGTTACTTGTTAATTTCGGTTCTATTTATAGACCCAGATGTACTAGATCATCAATTGATGACTATTTTTAAATTACTTAAATTTTGACTTATCCAAATAAGGATTACTTTGACTCTTATTATTATTTATATTTTATTCATTACAAGAACAACTCTTTCAACAGATGTGTTACGGCAAACATAAAACATATTTAATAAGAAAGTTCGCACAACATATTTAAAATAGTTTTAAATTTATTACAAATAGCAATTATTATTTAAATTTGCTGTGTATCATGCGCATTTTGTTGTTAAATATATAAAATGTTTACAAGGAAGTCCATAATTTCAATTTCCCTTTCATTCTCACATACTTAACATTCTTCTTCACCGAAGGATGCAAGCAACTATTACATTCGATGCGAACGCTACTGCGTATATTAATTCGATAATCTAAAAGTGAAAATGCAAATACATAATTCAGTATCAATTATAATTACAATTTCGTAAGAATTTAGTTTCACTTTTTCTCTCGTTCATTGAATTTTCTGAGCATCTGTCTAATAGAAATTTATTTATTAAATTGATCATTCACATCGAGGAAGTACTTAACATGTGATATCATCAAGATAGACGAATGAGCAAAGTAATAGTAGATGATTTCTCGAATAATTGTATCTAATTATTTAGTGCAATTAACTATTTTAAGTATGAAGGTCTTATTTATTACAAGCAATAAAGATTAGATAAAATCAAATGCTAATTGATAATCTACATAACTAGAGTTTTTTTTAAATTAAATTCTGTGACATTTTCCTAATGCTGAAATGTAAAGAAAAAACGAACATTGTTTCAAAAATTATGACTTGAAAATATGTCAAAAGAAATTTTACATTAATTAAATTCAAGTATAATAACAAGTTAACAAATAAATCCAGATTTATTATATATATGCGACCCTGGCAGCAATTTATTTAGAAGAAAAAACAATGCATTTACCAATCTTTTGCGGCTTTATACACCCATTCATTCGTTTCTAATTAATTATGCAATCGAGCAGTGTCTTTTCTAGCAACCAATTAATTCAAAGTCACCTCGTAAACACGATAGTTAATTCCAGTAACTCGTTTCGCATGACATGGGTTCCAATCAATGCGAATCTTGCTGATCGACAAGAATAATACTTCAATAGGAAAATCGTGAGCGACGGTGATTTGTTATTGGTGCTTAATTGCCGTTGAGAAATTTCCAATAACTAAACACTATAACAAATTAGTGACAGTTGAGGACTAGGTAATTATCAAAATTAATTAAAATAGCGATGACAAATAAATACTTCCATTGCATAAAATGTGTTTATTCGATTGTATGCTTATTTTCTGTTTATAAAATTTATATTATAAATAAATTGTAATGTAATTGTAAGTGGATAAAAGAACATTTATTTTTCAACGCTTTTAAAATCATTCATTATGAAATAAACATATTTTGCCCTTGATTTTCGCAAAATATATTTTAAATTTATTTCTTTATATAGGGAAAGTATTGTTTTCGTGAAAATTTTTGGAGTTTTTTTAACGAAATATCCGTTTTGAGGTACACTGAGGCCATTCCACTCACAAATTTCTGGAACTCATCATCCTGTCCCAAGCGGCATAATATAAAGATGTTGTTTTAGCGTATCAAGTTATCGTTTCTTGAAATATATACGCACGGGGAATTACTTCATGTGAAATGCGACATAAACAATAATATCCATTTATATTGGATTCAATCTACTAATTGTATTAAATCTACCGGAATGTTTAAAAGGCCGCCTTAATAAATTAAAAATAATAGAAATTAAATATAATTAAAATTATATTTCTTACTGTTTCTTCCTTATTTTAATGAATTACAATACAATATTATTAAAAATTGTAGTGCAAATAAATGAACTTAAATTTTTTAGTTTGAATACATTAATTTAATGTTGAATTTTGATTATATTTCATAGAATATTATATATATATATATATATATATATATATATATATATATATATATATATATATATATATTATATATATATATGTATATATAATATATATGTATGTGTGTGAATGATAACAATAACAATAAAATCTTTATTTTATGGTTAGATCATTTCAGGTTAGGTTAGGTTAGGTTTAGGTTAGGTTAGATTAGATTAGATAAGATCAGCATATGTGAATATTAATAATAATATCTTTATTTTATGGTTAGGTCAGGTCGGGTTAGGTTAGGTTAGGTTGAGGTTAGATTAGATTAGATTAGATAAGATCAGCATATGTGAGTATTAATAATAATAATAATAATAAATATATTTAATATTTACTTGTTAATATGTTTAGGTTAATTAATATTTCTAGATGAACTTGCAACAGAATGACTTAAATAAAAGCACTATTTGTGTTGTTTACAGTAAGTTACAGCCTCTGTATATCACTGGTATACTGCATTCAAACGTGGACGTAGTTCGCTCACGGAGGAAGTTAGAAAGGTCGTTCAAAATCGATCATCGTGCCAAAAAATATCGATGTTGTGCGAAAACTTATTAAAGAGGATCACCATGTAACATATCACGAAATCGAGAGATGTTTAAGCATTAGCATGTTCGGAAGTTGTGTGCGCGTTGGATTCAACATTTGTTGACAGATGCTCAAAAAAATGTTCGTGTCGATTGGTGCCATAAAGAAATAATTTTGATGTTTCTATTTGAAGTAAAGCCAACAAAAGTAGTTCGTTCTCGATGCGTTAAGAAGCAAATTGTGGCAACTGTAGCTTTCGAAAATCAAAAGACCGTTAATTCAACGCCTGAAGTTTTCGATAAGTTAAGGAAACCAACTCAAAAGGACGATCATTTTGTATCACGACAATGCGAGTTCATACACATCACATGAAACAAACGAGTATTTAGAGACATAAAAGATCGAATTGATTGGTTGTCCGCCTTACGGCCCCGACTTACCACAAAATGAGCATTTCTTGTTCCCAGTAAATAAAGATCGACCAAAGAAGCGGTTCAAAACGCATGTTCTATCTTCTTTTCGGACAACTTACTTTGAAGGGAGGCTCAATCGCATGCAGAAATGTATAGATCTTAAAGGCTATTATTTTGAAAAGCAATAAAAATATTTTTGATAACATTCATTTGTTTATTCTTTCTATTCTCAACACATAAATAGCAACCCTCATATTTCTATTCATCATAAAAATTTTAAATTGCATTTGTTCCTATATGGAATGATTATTATTTATTTTAAGCATTTTTGGAGAACCGCTTCGAAAGTGTAAGTATGTATTAATTATGTGGTAATTGACTGAAATTGTTGTTTTAGTAGTAATAAAATTTAAGAAATATTGTAAGTAAATAAGATCATTTCTAATACCATTGAGTTCGATTCAATTAATAAATTATTAATTACATATGGAGTGATAATTGTAGTACTTCTTTATGAATTCATATTTCTGTGTATACATTAATATTATTAATGTTGGACAATACTATATATTAAAAATGAATGTATAATTTTTAAATTATCTTAAATAGTTATATAATAAATTATCCATGATATTTATAAAATACATGCAATTGCGGTCATAACATTTCCTCTTGAATTAATAAATTATCGTCTAGGTATGTAAGGTCAAACACATTCTAATATAAACTTAAATGTCAGTTTATATGTAATGTGAAGAACCCCAAATTATGCTAATATATTTTAAAAGATTAAGAAATTATTAGTGTTATCCTATTTACAATTGAAAATTTTAAATGGCTTGATTATTATGTTTCTTTTTTTATTTCATGATTGTATTTCTATTTATATCAAAGATAAAATTTGCATAATTCGTATATTGGTTATAAACGCTAATTTATTGAACAGGTATTGAACTAGTATTATAAGTGTCACATCCAACTAAACAATAGTATTTTTAAATTATAAATAATATTAAAAGTAAGAACCGCCGATCCCGCTGAGTTATCGTCGACTAATTCACTAAGTAACGTCTTCTTTGGTCATCTGTCAATTTAATTTTTAAATATGAAAAAATAACATTTGTTCTGCCGAAATCGATCATTATATAAGAAAGTTTTAGGTAATTGTGGAGGCTTCTACTTTGTCATACATTATATATATGATTAAAAATACGAGTACCTTATTTAATACCACATATTATATATGATATACAAGTTAATATAATTCATTTTCACATATTTATACAAATATGCATATATGGGCAAAAGAAAATGAAAAAAGCGTGTAGTTAAAAAATAGTAGTAGTAGTTAATGAAAACTGCCCGGAAACAATAGCCAAGCAGAGGGTCTGCGAAACAGTCTGGTGGAACAACAACCTCGAAAAGATGAGAATCGAGGTTCGAAGGCTATACAACAGGCCCAAAAATAACCAGGACTGTGACATCTACAGAGGAAAACTCACACAATATAATAAAGAAATCCGAAAAGCCAAAAGGGACTCGTGGAAGAAGTTCTGCGAGGAGATTAGCGACACTCCAGCATGTTCAAGAATCCACAAAGTCCTGGCTAAGGACGGCTGTGCTGCCAAAGAGGTAGGCCTCCTCAAGAAACCGGAAGGAACCTACACAGAAACAATAGAGGAATTATTAAAAGTCCACGTTTCACTTTTCATAACAAGCCAGACAATCCCAGTAAAATACCTTAAAGGCCTGACCGAAAGGACTGGAGACCCATGATAGCCTATGGAGCAGTTACCCATAATCTGATCACAAGGGAAAACACACCAACGGCTAGAAAAGGAGCTGAAGGCTGACGCGATTACAGCAGTGCCAAGTGATGTCATAGTGAAAAAATACAATTTCGAAAGGAAATACAAGGTACCGATCCCAGAAAGAGAAGACTGGGCCGAAGGCCAACCCACCAAAGCAGAATCAAATTGGTTCACGGACGGCTCAAAGACCGACAAAGGGGTAGGAGCAGGTATATACGGCACAAAACCCGAGACAAAGATTTCTGTCAGTCTCATCAAGGACACCACGGTGTTCCAAGCAGAGGCGATAGCTCTTCACCACTGTACAAAAGAAATAGCAAGACAAGACACCAAAAGTAGGTCAATTGCTATATTCTCCGACAGTCAGGCGCTGCTAAGAACACTAAGCTCCATACAGGTCGAATCTAAGCTAGTATGGGACTGTATATGTACTCGTAATGAACTTGGTAGTGATAAAAAAGGACCAATCACATGGGTCCCAGGACACGGAGGACATCCGGGGAATGACAAAGCAGACAACTGGCCAAATCACGCTCGTGCGGAATCTCTAAAACCGCAGTCAAACGATCCATAAAAAATGGGTGGAGACACAGGCCCAAACATGGTGGACGAACTTACCACTGCAGAGACAGGCGAAATAGTTCCTTAAGAAACAATCGTCAAAATTCAAGACCGAACTTCTGAACCAAGATGGGAAATTGGTCAAAACAGTAGTAGGTCTAGTGACAGGACACTGCAAGCTCAACAAAAATTTGAGCAAAATAGGCCCGGTGGAAGAATTACCATGAAGATTCTGCTTAGAGGAAGAAGGGGACTTGTTCCACATCCTATGCCATTGCGAGGGCCTATCAAGGATTAGATATCAAAAGATAGGCACTACAAACTCAAACTCGGATACCTATATCCAAGCCCCTCTGGCAGGGCTAATAGGACGAATCAAAGAGGAAAAGTTAGAGCTAGTCATCTGAGATAAATAGGGATCCACAATACATCTGAAAAGGTCGCGGTGGAACAGGTGCTGGTGCCACCCGTATAACATATACAACATCTACATCTAATGTTAAAAAAGGTACTCGTATTTTTAATCATACAGTCGTCGATGCACATTTTTAGAATATTTTCCAATCTGTTCACTACAAAATTTTAGATGGTTTCCAAAAATGCTAACCTAAGAATTATGAACGAACTTTTTTCCTGTATTTATATAATACTAAATAGACAGGACCCAAACAAAGTCGGCATCGATAAACATGGTTATTTTTAATAATAGTGTCACATTTAAGGGATGTTGAGCTATGAAGTAGGAGAAATAGGGAATAAGTGAAGTATCTGACGGATTTCTCTCCATTGACACTTTACTGTGCATGTAAACATACACACACATATAGAATTTAAAATGATAATGAGAAAAATTAATTTCTGCAAGCAGTAATCGTTATTTGCACTACAAGAATGCAAGAACTAACAGCTAATACTAGAAAATACTATTCCTCTTACTAAAGCACCGCCAGGCATTAGACTACATAACTCGTAGCACATGACTTAAATTAAATTAAAACACTTGGTAATTTCCTTCCTTCACATTTATTTTTATATGTCAGATGTACATTTCGAGTACCATGTACTCATTATCAATGACATTGATAATGAGTACATGGTACTCGAAATGTACATCTGACATATAAAAATAAATGTGAAGGAAGGAAATTACCAAGTGTTTTAATTTAATACTGATAACTTCACACAACTCAAATCAAACCGTGAACATGACTTAAATCACATTAAGTATAAATAACGTATTTTATGCTGTTAGCTTTCAAATAGTATTTTTAAAATGATACTTATTTTAATAAAAAAGGTGCACCAATAAAAATATTTTAGTTTTTATGTTGTGATACTACATTTTTTTATAATTGTTGTCAATGATGGCCATAATAACTGAAATGATGTATTGCATTATTACAATCAGCAATAATAAATTATAGCCGGATCAAATGAAGCGTTCAATTTTTATAAATAAAACCAATAATATTTTTTGGTAATTTGAAGACTAATTTCGGCTTTTCCATAAACTTTTGAATATGGATATTGTGTATTAAATCTTTATATTTTGACCCGAATCTGAGGTACGAATATGCCTAAATTAAATTGACCAATTAAATATTAATTAGATATAACTCAGTACTCACATAACAATATTTTTATCTATTACATCGATCAAATTAAATTTAGTAACAGGATCCTCGACCAGTCTGAGCATATTCATTAGCGAATGGTTTTTTTCCTTTTAATAATTACGGGTCTATCGGTAATTTGCGTTTTTGAATGTTAGTAAATTTCCATTTGATGCAATATAAAGTTATCATTAGAAAATAAATTTACACGCAATGAGGAAGTCTAGTGAATCAACATTCCTGAATACGTAGTTTGGCATTTGAATTTTAATGCGTGTGTGCGAGTGTAAAGATACGTTTTATTTTAAAAAAGTAAATAAAGAAAATCAAATCTGCAAAAAAAACAAGCTTTGATTTTTATTAACATTTGTATCAAATTTTGCAATGTTGAAATGTGAAAAACGAAAACTGCTTGGCACTTAGGAATTAATCAACTGAAAAAACGCAGTCCATTATTTAGTACCAAATCGAAGTAAATTATTTTCCACTATTGAATCTGTATAAATATGTATTATTTATAATATTATAATATATAAATATATAGACATGGTGAGTTTTTTTAGATGCCGACATAGAAAAACGGTTAAATGGGGAAAGAAGTGTAATTTGACTAGACGCATAAAATTCCACTTTCAAAGTTTTGAAAAAATTCAAGGGAAACTAGATATTTAAAAAAAGTAAAAAGTGTCAATTTTTTTATTTATAATTAAATCACAATATTGCTATTATTATAAACAACTGTAATTGTTTTCTTTTTATAGTATTAGTATAATAGTCCATGTGGCTGGGTAGATATAAATATAAATATATACCTTATATATACAGGGTGAGTCGGGAGGAGCGCACCAAACTCTAGGAGTGTATTATACACGTGAAAATAATGTAAAAAAACTCATTTGTTCTTATCCGATTTTTATTTGTTTTCAAGTTATAGCATATTAACAAATAAACAAGTTATTATACAAAAAAAATTTCTTAATCATAGCGTTCTTTCAACAAATGTTCAAAAATACCGCCATTGACTTCTAAACATTTTCTGCTTCGTTTACGAAGAGCGTTTGTTGATTCATTTCTTTCTTCTTTTATATGGGCTGCAGTATTCTCAATTCGTCTAATTAGTGATTCCCGTGTGTCCACTTTTATTTTGTAGACTTCATTTTTCATCCAGCCCCATAAACAATAATCTAGTGGTGTGAGGTCTGGAGATCTTGCAGGCCAATTAATAGGACCTCCACGACCAATCCAACGCCCTGGAAAACGTTCGTCCAAATGTTGCTTGACTTGACGAGCGACATGTGCAGGAGCTCCATCGTGCTGATAGTACATCTGCATTCTAATATTTATAGGAACATCTTCTAGCAGGCCTTGTAATTCATTTTGTAAAAAATTGAGGTAGTTGCCTCCTGTGAGACGATTCTCCAAAATGATAGGGCCGATTAAATAACTGTCAACCATACCACACCACACGTTTACAGAAAACCGATGTTGAAAATTGCTTTCGACTGTTGCGTGGGGATTTTCATCAGACCATACATGAGAGTTACGAGTGTTGTTAATGCCATCACGGGTAAATGTAGCTTCATCCGTAAAGAGTATACTCGATACATTACGATGATTATTATTTATCCACCGACAAAATTCCGTACGGTTAGCGTAATCCCCTGGTTGTAGGTGCTGTACTCTCTGAACGTGATAAGGATATAAGCCTTGCTCGTGTAGCGTGTTCATCACTCTTTTTTGTGGAATTGCCAATTGAGTGGCAATTCTCCGTGAGCTAGTAGTTGCATCTTCTTCTACTAGATGCAGAATATTTTCTACTTCTACAAAATCTTGTCGAGTAGCGCGCTCAGATGTTATGTTAGCACTGGAAAGCTTACCAGTCTCGCACAATTTGTTGAAAACCCTAATAAATATGTTTTTATCAGGATGTCTTTGGTGTGGAAAACGTTCACGATATTCTTCAACAGCAGCTGTAGCATTTCCCTTACAGAAACCATATAACGGGTGTCCAACAATTATTGCAGTCCCGGGTAGCGATGGAATCAGAAACGTAGGTCGATTCTTACATGTGCCAAATAAATGAACTGACATTTTTTAATTGTCAAACATAACCTAAACGTGCATTTAAACAACACTTTAAATGCACGTTTAGGTTATGTTTGACAATTAAAATGTCAGTTCATTTATTTGGCACATGTAAGAATCGACCTACGTTTTTTATTCCAAGGCCACCCGGGACTGCAATAATTGTTGGACACCCGTTACAAACACCATGTTTGCATATTCTAAATTTGAATAAGTATGTGGCATTTTGCAACACTAACAATCACATTAATTCGAACTTAAACGTTCAGTTACTGTTCACCGTACACTGACAGTTCATCAAAACGTCAGAATTATCAAATGTTTATAAGCCTCGAACATGGCATACTTTGATAATGTTAAAATTCAGATAGAAGTGGAAAGCTAGATGAACATTTTTAATTACGCCATAACTTGAAAACAAATGAAAATCGGATAAGAACAAATGAGTTTTTTTACATTATTTTCACGTGTATAATAGACTCCTAGAGTTTGCTGCGCTCCTCCCGACTCACCCTGTATATATAGTTATATATACAGGGTGGGCCACGAATAACGACCATTAAAAGTTTACGGGGTTCCTGCAAGAGGAAAAATCTGAAAAAATTCAACATTGTACGGTTGATTGCGATCTCCTCATGGAAAATATTTTTGACTTTCTATCACTTCCGGTTGTACCGGAAATGGCTACCAACTTTGTTATTTTAAATGGAACATACTGTATATTATTTTATTTTTAAATTCCTTGTTCGATTGCCTACCTCTCCATATGGGTTTATGTCAACTTAACTTTTACAGTTTTTGATTTAAAAATTTATTTGTCAAATATTGACCTCAAATAGGCGTTTAGAAAAATGCCTATAACTTTTAATAGGTACAAGATAGACACATGTGCGGCATCTTGTTTTGTACCTAATCGATTCCTCTACAACGGAAACAAATTGACATGAGTCAATTTTGACAGTTGGTATTTCAAAAATATCAATATTTCAGCGCCCACTTAAAAACATCATATTTCAATTTTTTCAAATGGAATGACCAATATTTTATCTTATAGGGTGATTCGCAAGGCAATTTGCTACAAAAAAGTATTATACATCACTATATCTAGAGCCAGTAGTTTTTAAGTTATTTCGAAATTTATTTCCTCTCACATTTCAATAATTCCTGTTATATTCACACAGGCACTATAGTAGGCTTCTGTCAATATTTATTGAATCGAATTAGGAAAAATTCGTCCGAATATTATTAAAATGAATAGTTATCCCCAGTTACAACTAACAAATAAAACTGAAGCAAGGAAACTGGAATAAAATAATTTTTAAATAAGTAATTAAATGCAGGAACTGAAAAAAGTTGTCAGAAAAAAAATTATAACAATTGTTCAAAATAATAACCATTAACATGTAAACACTGTGCAGCACGTGTTGCGTCACCCTCTTATATTGCTCGCCTAATTTTTTCTGAATTAAGATTCCGCGTATGCAGCTCGCACCCTTTCTTCCAATTATTCTCGGATATTGTCGGCATTTGCATAAACATTATTTTTTATACGACCTCAAAGATATATGTGGATTTTCAATTGACACACATGTGATTGGTTTTTCTATTGAAAATACCTTCATGAGAGAAACTTGATTCGTTCGTCCAAATTATATTAATTTTAAGCAATAACAACTCACAAAAATCAATTCTGTTTTCTGCATCTTGAGAAAATAATTCTTGCACCAAATTATATTTATAATTATGCATCCGATACATTTTCCAAATTCTTTGGAGTGGGGTTCTGCTTACTCTCAAATCCTCCTAGCAACCTGATGCGCGTTGATTTGCTTGAAAATAAGTCAAAACATTTACTTGAATTTCCTCATTCTCGGTTATTAGCTTTGGTTGATTTTTTTCTGCGTTTTGTTTTCCAAATAGTAGAAAATTTGACTTCGAAACTTTTTTCTATCCATCGGCGGTAAGTGTGGATAAGTTTCGGTTAAAGTTTTGGAAGTTCTCTCAACAATTCTGTTGCACTGGCCATATATGACAAATAAATTCATAATTTCTATATTGGTATAGGTATTCATTTTATTATTACTCGAAAGAAGCGTACACAAATATTAATACGTTGGTTTCAACAAATATTGACAGAAGCCTACTATGGTGCCCGTGTAAATAGAACAGGAATCATTAAAATAAAAATTCTGAGAGGAAACTAATTTCGAAATAACTCAAAAACTACTGGCTCTAGATATAGGGATGTATAATACTTTTTGTAGCAAAAGGTCTTGCGAATAACACTATGAGATAAAATATTGGTCATTCCATTTGAAAAAATTGAAATATGATGTTTTTAAGTGGGCGCTGAAATATTGATATTTTTGAGATACCAACTGTCAAAATTGACACATGTCAATTTTTTTCCTTTGTAGAGGAATCCATTAGGTACAATACAAGATGCCGCTCGTGTGTCTATCTTGTACCTACTAGAAGTTATAGGCATTTTTCTAAACGCCTATTTGAGGTCAATATTTGACAAATAAATTTTTAAATCAAAAACTGTAAAAGTTAAGTGGACATAAATCCATATGGAGAGGTAGGCAATCGAATAAGGAATTTAAAAATAAAATAATATGTAGTATGTTCCATTTAAAATAACAAATTGGTAGCCGTTTCCGGTATAACCGGAAGTGATAGGAAGTCAAACATATTTTCCATGAGGAGATCGCAATCAACCGTACAATGTTGAACTTTTTCAGATTTTTCCTCTTACAGGAACCCCGTAAACTTTTAATGGTCGTTATTCGTGGCCCACCCTGCATATAGTTTCGGGTACTTTGCCCATCATCAGCAGAAAAACTACAAAAATTATTCTATTTTTATGTGATTGTAGTACAGATAAATAAAATTTATATAACAATATACTGGTAAGTAAGACTCATTCCATATTTATATGTTTTACTTTTATCTTTTTCATGGCTAACTTATTCATTTATAATCAAACTTAAAATGACTGTAACTCACTTATTTTTAGAAATAATTATGGCACATGTGATATCGGATTTAAAAAAAGAAAATAATCTATCAAACTATCTATCTATCGAATGAGACCATAACCAACTATGGTTTCCATTTAAAAAATGTAAGTTTACGTCATATCTCGGAAAATAATGACGACACAATATACTTTATTATCCTGCGTAAACTTATTTACAACTATGTCCTATTGGTTTCATAAAACTATACTTCTTTCCCTATTTAACCGTTTTTCTATCACTTATAGTTTCCGAAATCTCTATACAGAACATATAAAACTCACCCTGTATAATGCAAATCATGTACAAAAATTAATTCTTATATTTCTAAGTATATAAAAATTTCTATGATTTAAAGTACCATGTTATTTAATATTTAGATACTTTAGGCTTCATTGTTAATAATTGGTAACCTTTAATTGCATCATTAAATATATAATATATAAGTCAGATTAAGATAATAGGCTAAAAGAAAATGTATTTAGAGTATTTGAAGTTTTTCACAAGAAAACAGATTTCTTTTTGGCATCGATATGTGGATGACATAATTGCATGTTTCAGTGGCACTGCACAATCAATTTTTAAACATAATTAATAATATACACCCTAAAATTAAATTCACATTGGAATGCGAAAAAAATAACCAAATTAACTTTTTAGACTTGACCTTGATCCACAGTAACAATAGAATTGAATTCAATATATATATAGGAAACCCACCAACGTAAATTCTACCATTCCCTTTAACTTTAATCACCCTTTGTCGCACAAATTAGCTGCTTGTCATTCAATGATACACCGAACCTTTTCAATTCCATTATCATCTAACAATCAAGCCACAGAATTAAATAACATTTTAGAAATAGCCAAAATTAATGGATTTCCAGTTAATTTAATTCAAAATTTAATTAATAATAAAACGTTATCAGAACACTATGACCTACATTTATCCTAGACTTCCAAATTCAAATAAAGATCCATTAAGTACATTAACTTATTATGCTAAAACTTCAGAAGAAATTGCTCACATTCTTCGAAAACAAAATCATCAAATCGCGTTTAGACCTCCCTGCAAACTATCCAATTTATTGTTGAATTCAAAAGATAAAATCAACCCCTTAAAGACATCAGGTGTGTATAAAATTCCATGTTCCGAGTGCAATAGTGTGTATGTAGGACAAACGGGCCGCAGTTTTGAAAAACGATACGCTGAACATTTCCGCGCATTCCAGTTAAATCAAAATTCCAGCTCTTTTTCATAAAATTCATAATCTTAAAATTTTACATAAATGTACAAAAGGTACAAAGATTAATCTCCTGGAATCCGCGGAAATTTTCAAACGTAATAGTAATCCCCTCATTAACCTGTTAAACGAGCAAACCGATTTGGTACACACACCGCTTTTTAAAATTTTATAATTTCCTTAATCCTAATCTTTTGCACCTGTTCGCCGTAAATAGTTTTGCTCCCCTCACTCAATTGTCAAAATCTATTTAAATGTAATTTTTTCGTTAATTTGTTCACTTGATAATGACCGTCAAAAGTCGAAACTTAAGTCATACACATTGTAATATATTTATATATTATAATAAATTATAGTGGTTAAAAACATAGTAAGTGTTTTATTCAGTGTTCATTATGATGAAGTTTTTTACTTTAAATTTGATGATTTAATCGGTGAGAAACAATCGCATGTCATTAATTACCTTGAAAGAGATCCTTCAAAAAAGTAATAATTTTACGAATAAAACAATGGATAATGATATTTAATTGTAAATTTTTCTAATTTGTGAGAAAATCTTTTAACTTTGTCCAAATTTTTAATTTATATATTTTAATAATATCTTCATCAGTCGGTGTAATATATTGCAACAACGTCATGTCACATTTCAAGCTGTAGCTGTCGCTATGAATATTAATCAACGCCTCTTGCATATTTATCATAGTTATATCCGACGCATTTTGTCAGGTATTAACTTTCTCGGAAGTTTGTCCCTTAAAAAACATCATGGCTCAAATAATGCACAATGTATTCTATCTTCATCTATAAAGCTACAATATATTTATTATACAAAACTAAAAATTATAGCCCAGTATTATAAAAAATATTTAAACCTCTTTTTGTTAACCTTGAATAACGGATAAATGGCCGTTATTGATTAAATTATTTAAAAAAAATATATTTCTGTAACTTAATTTAGATCCGATCAAGTTAAACATCTAAGAAGACGGCGTAGTGTTTTAACCGTGTTATAGTATCATATTTATATTAAATATTAGAGTAAGTATAATGGAAACTAGCACATTAATTGAAATTAGTAGACTAGCTTGTGCCGAATTTATAAATGGTAAATTAAACATGTCAATGTGGCTTAAGTTGCTAGTTGAAAACTAACTTTGACGCTAACATAGCACAAGCATTTAAATGTAAAAAAATAATTTCCTCAAATGTATACTAAATGACATAGAAATCTGAACAACTAGTATAAATTTATTTTATTTTCATAATATTTTGTACAATTGTAAGAGAAAACATAGTAAAGAAATGAACAAAATTTCTCTTCGATTCAGCGAACTTTATGAAAAAAAATGGTGATGTGGCCATCATAATACTTTCCCTATATTTTTCTTGAAAACTATGCGGTTTACGCAAAAATGCTATTTTTAGTAATTATCGCTAAAAAAACAAAAAAACGCCTCGAGTAAACATCCACTTCCGGTTTATGAATGTTTTCCAAAAGCTTTTCATTTCCAGTTTTTAACGATAAAACCTTACGTTTAAAGTTTCATCTCAATCGGATCAGTCTTTTTTGAGATACAGCACCCACGGACAGACAGACAGACAGACAGACACACACACAGAGACACAAAAAATGTTTTTCCAGAAATTAGTTTAATGGACTCATGGAACCTCAAAACGGATATTTCCGCAAAAAAAAATTTTCAAAAAAAAATCACGATCACAATACTTCCCCTATATATACTTCGTATATAGGGAAAGAAAAAAACATTAATAATGTGTCGATGCATTACGGTGGGCTATACACTCTCTAAGGTGCCTAGGCTCGCTTCTAATTAGGTGATTGATGTCCTCTTGTAGTATCGCATTCCAGGCAATTACTAACACACTTCGAAGTGCTTCTAGAGTTTGAGCGGGAGACTGCAAATTAAGGAGTCTTCGGCCTAGACTCTAGGCCCTAGAGCTATAAGCAATGACACCCCATACCATAACCCTATAAGTGTGATTAATGGGCCTTTCAGCAAAAAATGTGTAATTCTTCTTTCACCTCGTCGTCTCCTGACTCTGGCCCGGCCATCATGCATCCCTAAACAGAACCTAGATTCATCACTTCATCCCTGGTCCACATTAATCGTTCTCTACACCACTCGAAATTTCATGCAGCGGTTTAAGGAAGCACCCAGTGCGGTCGGAATTAAAAACGGCCAAAAGTGCGAAACCAGTGGTAAACTGTTCGCATTCCAATCGGTCTTTCATGTTCTTCATACCACTGCTTTGCAATCGACCTGGTTGTAGAGAAACGATCTCTTAACGTCTCAAACGCCGATGAGCTCGCTCTGTGGTTCTTCGACGTGGTCTATCTCTTCATGTTCGACCCTTGCACGACAACATCTTACTATAGTATCTAAACTTCCGTGCACACTGTCCCTAATTTCTCGAAAATAAAGTCCAGCCTCTCTAAGTCAAACTATCCGCCCTCTAACAAACTCAGAAAGTTGTTAAAAATTTGAGCGTGTTTGTAAATAAAATTGAAATCGTTACTACGACAAAAATGTTAAATTTCACCTTGTGAACCAATAAACAAACAAGTTGAATAAAAAACGAAAACTATATCTGATGCAGATGAATTTTTAATTGTTTATTCTTTTCACCAAGATAACCCTAAATATAAAAGTTTATCAAAATAAAATGACTGAGTGTTCGGATTTCTATGTCACTTAGTATATTTATTTGTATACATACATATACTAGTGCGTCAACAAACGCACCATAGGAAATCAAATGTATTTTTATAAATGTACAATTATATTTCTCTCCAGGTACAAGAGAGCGATGACAGCGTCAAATAAATAATAAAATTCACTTCTTACATTGACATTTCATGGCTATGCATTTTAAATTATAAAAAATAGGCCGAAATTATATTTTTATAATTTTAAACATCTCGCTTTAAAATAATTATGATGTATAATAAATAGGTAATTTAAATGTAATTTATTAATATCTACAAAATTGCTCTCTTGTGTTTTTGCTAAAATGTCCTTGGGAGAAAATAATTGGACACTTATTAAATACATTGAATTTCCAATGATGCGTTCGTCGTCGCACCACTCGGTATATAAATCATTTTATTTATATAATTACACAAGGTCGATATAATTCTATCTAAACGATGCATCGTGCAAGCGTATTTTAATTAGCAATGTTTAACTATGTCTTCTATTTAGCGTTGATTTTAATCTTTATTGCAAGTTGGATATAGTACAAAAAGATAAAGTTATAATGCTTCTAAATTTTCTGAATGAGATTTATGCTAGGGTCATGCATTGTCCTTGCAGCAAAATGAGAACACCATTGTATAGATTGTACTCGTTAACTTTGTGCGATACTGTGCATTTGATAAGCGATTTAAAATATATTGTAATGTTTCTTTTGAAGTAATTATGCCAGTTAAAACTGTACATTGTACCCATTAAAAGTTAGTTCTACAGTACATGGGAACATGAATTAAAAAAAATACCCTCAGTCCCAGTCGTGTAAAAAAGAAAAGATTTTTACGATCTGTAGATACTTGTTTCGACAAGTGTACAAGAACAAACAGAAATTGAAGTTGTATGTATGTTAAACATATTTAAGAAACAAATAACATCCAGTTTTCTTAAATTTGCCTAGATTCCTAGAAAAACAATCCTTGTTACATTTACCAAAAATAAAATACCATTTAATACTAGTAAATTTTATTTATTATATATGTGAAGTAATTAACAAGCAGTATCTTCTGCAAAACAAAAAAAAATGATTCCTTTGAAATCCCACCAAACAGCATCACCTTTTTTGACATACTTTCAAAATTGTTTCAGCCGGTTTGTCTCCTTTACTCCATGATCTCTTGTGTTTTATATTATCGTAAACAGCCCATCTGTTACAGTCCAGTGAGATCATTTTCAAATTACAGATATCAATGCAACGGCAAAACCATACATGTCGAGCTATGAGAGTAAACCTAGGAGTTTTAATTAGAATACACGCAGTACATATGCACAGTAAATATTGATATTAATGAAAATATAATAAATTTAATAAAAATTCAAACATATAAAAGTTCACTAATTTCATTTATATTTTAGCCAATGATGTGTTGAATGCCACTGAAGAAATAATTTTTTTCGGCTACCCTTTATAAAAAGACATTTTTCGTCACCGAATGCTCCAGCGAAAATTTGAGTTCAGTCACTAGTGAGAGAAAATCCCATAACGTTAACTTTCGTCACTAGGGACAAAAGTTACCTATAAATTTTCACCTCCGTCTAGTTGCCTGCTGTCACTATATCGTGTCATTATTAAACGTCAGTTTTTGAGTTTGTGCTGTTCGTAAATTCATCATATCATGATTTCTGATTCAAAAAGTGATTTAGATCTTCCCAATACTCCACCAGAAATAGTAAATCAAGCTGAGAAAACCTATGTGAATTTAATATCATAAAAATCGAAAAAGAGGTATGAAGAAATATATGCAAAATTCATGGAATTTAAGACAGATAATCGCGTAAATTCACATTCACTGTGCTGTTTGCATATTTTGCAAAATTGTCGGAAAATTTGATATTTAAATCATAAGTAATTTAAATATGATCTGTAGTTTTGTAATTTTTAATTCAAAATAAAGTATTTGTTTATATAATTTTTTTTTCAAGTTTGTTAGTATCATAGATAAGGTAGTAGAAAAAGTATAGTGTTTAACTCGTCGAAAACATTTTTTTAAGCTCGCGAACATTACCAAACTCGGCTTCGCCTAGTTTGGTAAACTGCTTCTCTCGCTTAAAAAAATGTTACTTTTGTCACTCGTTGAACAATATACTATAGTTTTATTCTTTATTTGTTTTAAGGCATAGGCATTAAGCACTTGATTGATTGCTAATGGTTAGTGATAGTATATTGAATTTATTAAACTATTTCTATTAATATATTTCTATACATCTCTTATTATAACAATTTCGTAAGGCAAGCAATTGCATAATGTGAATTAATTAGTTATTGTTTTGTTTTTATGTCATAATGGATATAGAAATGCAAAAGGGTTAGTCACCTTTAATTCTATTCCTAAGAGACTCAATGTTCAGCACTATTTAGAGCTTAATTAAACTCTTGATGTTGTTTCAATAAATTGTGAAAAAAAAACAAGAATTTATTTAACCTCTAATTAATATAAAAAGGTTTCCCCAAGGGCTAAATGATTATTTAATTAATCGTCTAGTATTATATTAGGAATATTTTTCAGTATATGATTTCTTTGAAATGTGTCTTATGTATGTTTTGGGTATGTATCTATCTCAAAAAACACCAAAGAATATAAATTTAAATTACTATTCCTCTTATTGTTTTTCCTTTAAAAACTAAATATTAAAGAAAAACATGGAAAAAAAAACAGGAAAGAGTGTCTAGGTATGAGATGAATGTGAGTACGTGGAATAGTGAGAGATTAGTGAAAGAGGTATGGAAAACTTGTGTGGGGGTAGGACATGGTAAATGGAGATTGGAAAGAAAAAAAATGTATGAAAGAGCGGGAATGGCGGAAACTGTAGTGAACGATTGGCTGGAGCAGGGAGTGAATGTATCTGCTTGGATGAGGGAAAAATGGCTGGAAGTAAAAGCGCAAGAACGGCAAGAGAGTATTGTAAGGAGTGGGTACAACCCAATGTATAGAAGATGGCAAGTGTATGGAAGGGTGCCAGAGTATCTATTGAAGGCAGAGTGGACAAGGTCCAAGAAAGTGACTCTGGCAAGAGCTAGATGTGGATCGGACGAAAGAGGAAGGAAGGTATGGATGGGGGAACGGTATTGTAGGTGTGCGTTGTGCGAGAATGGACGGGACACATGGAACCATCTAGGCCAAGAGTGCAAGGAGGTGTGTGATGAATGGATAGGGGGAATAAAAAGGATATGGGAATGGATGAGAGAGGATGGAGCGGGCGTACAGAATGTGATAAGAGTGGGAAAAAGAAATCCGAAGAAAGGGAGACTGAGATGAGAGGAATAGTATTACAGTATAATGATTTATTTGATGTATATATGTATATATGTTTGTAAAGAATGCCAATAAAGGTTTTTTTTTAAAGAAAAACAAATAAAAGTTATAGTTAATAAAATAAATCTAAATAACTTCTTTTGATAAAACCTTCATAAATATATTAGTTTTTCAAAAATAAATCTTTTGTTAAAATTATACAAGAAATAATTCACTGCATCAGAATTGTAGTTTACATCAAGCTATTTTACTTTGATTAGTTCTTTAACAATGTTGTATAGCTAATGTTCTGAATTAACATAATAGGCCCTGAAGCAAGGTAAGGAATGGAGACTAGTGTTCAAGTTTGTATCTTTAAATTTAAATATTTAAATTTAAGCATTTATATAGCTTATAGTGACCTGTAATTCAACAAAATTGAGTATTAAAAATATTGAATGTTATTGACAAACTGTACGATTTATGTGTATATTAACAAAATATACTTGGTTGTTACCATGCTTTTTATTCGAATCCGGTTTCAATCTTCAATATTTCAATATTTTCATTAAATAATGGTGTGTATATTAAATCTATTTGGTTGTTCATTAGGGGGTTTTCCAGATTAGATTTGTTTTTATGGATTTCCAACGATTCTAGGTAGTCAAGTCTTAGGCTTTTTTCGTCGAAATGTAATATTTCCAAAGGATTTGCATCTGGAATATGGTTATGTGCTTGACAACACAAACCACAGGTTCTGGTATAAATAACATTACTGCCGAATTGTAAAAAAAAGAAAATGTCACTTATGACATTTAAAATAGGCTTTGTATATTGTTTACTATTGATATTTTTTTTATTTTTTTCAAAAAATCCTTAATTTCTTGACTTTAGTTTGATATATGGATCAAATTGGATTGTTTACAATTTTATATTCAGAAAAAAATCTCCTTGTAGATCAATAAAAAAAATATATATATACAAGTACATTTTGAAAAAAAAAGTTGATCGTCTTTTGTCAAAAACTAGATGCAAGAAGAAATATCAGTTCAGTTCGTATTAAAGTCTTTTGAAAATGATTTAATACGAATGCTTTATTTATTAAAATCGGATAAAAAATAAGCGAGATACAGCACCAAAGGTTTTTCGTCAGTCGTTCTGTATAACGTTGAAAATATTCATGTCTAACATGAAATATTTCCTTTGAATCACCTGTGATTCTAGAGTATCTTACTCTTTTGTCTCGACGATAAAATTTTCATTTAAGTTGAATTTTCCTCCCAGGTTTTCATGTTGAGGAACAGAAAGAAGTTGCAAGGATTCGGGAGCAGGGAGTCCGGCGAATTTGTAGCGCAGTTCATGCAATTTGGCCGTGCAATTCTGAATACATGTGCTCTGTTTTGATATGGACAGCCGTGTCCGCTTGTTGCCCACCGTAAGCACTCGCAGCACTCATCGAGCTGATACCTTTCTCTTGCTTAATTTATCATGCCTGCCCTACCGGTGGTCGCTCACAAACTCTCGACGATAAAATTTTCATTTAAGTTGAATTTTCCTCCCAGGTTTTCATGTTGAGGAACAGAAAGAAGTTGCAAGGATTCGGGAGCAGGGAGTCCGGCGAATTTGTAGCGCAGTTCATGCAATTTGGCCGTGCAATTCTGAATACATGTGCTCTGTTTTGATATGGACAGCCGTGTCCGCTTGTTGCCCACCGTAAGCACTCGCAGCACTCATCGAGCTGATACCTTTCTCTTGCTTAATTTATCATGCCTGCCCTACCGGTGGTCGCTCACAAACTGGGATAACACCGCCCTAACCCAGCTATGCTAGTACCTGGAGGTATGAGCGAAGTGTTAAATACCCTATTCCCCCAAGGAGGAGGCCACGACATTACGCGGGAACCACCTACGTCTTTTAAGGTGGAAAGTAAGCTTCTTGAGGTGGAAAGTAAGCTTCCCGAGAGGCTACTTAGGAATCGCCTCAACGGATGGATCTCGTTGACGATATTCTGATGGTACTTAGGAACAGGGAGGTGGAGATGCAATTTTCAAGGGCTGGATGAACTCCTTGAAGTGACTGCGCACAAAACGAGAGCAGTCTGGCTCTCTAGGCGGAGAGTTGGGAGGGGTTAAAGTGTCCCCAAAACACAAGCTTTCCATGCAGTGTGGACGGGTACCCCGAAGAAGTATTAAGGGGGGCTGGACGCGTAGGCTCATTCTCCGGTTGAAGCCATGGCTTGGTTGCACCACGGCATGTTTATGTACCACCTGTCCCAGGTGCTGTTGGAGCATGAATGTTTTCCTCAGTACCTCCATCACATTGGCATCATCCACAGATGACCGCTCCTTCTGGTGCCGGGACATATGCGATAATGACCGGCACACTTACCTCGAGTGGAGCTTACACACAACACAACGGTCGACGCATCATAACAGTTGTAGAAGATCGTTATAATTTAAAGTATTGTATTGTAAACTATTGTATTGTATGGTATTGTAATATCGTATTGTAATTTTAATGTTAATATGTATGCTGGAAATAACTATGGAAATAATGTGATGGTTCGCTGGTGTTCCCAGATTTCAAAGGGACTCTGTTGATCGTGCGCGGCCAATCACGTCCCTCAAAAGATTAAAAGGGTCATCAAAAGCAAATAATATAAAAAAGAATGGAGGAATACCTAGCAAAAAATAGACACAGCAAATAACAAAGACATAAAAAACAAGAGAGAAAAAGACGGAGAAGATGAAAATGACTTGAAATAGAAATGAATGGAAAAGATAAGTGAATGAAAAGCCATTGAATCCAAATTCGACTCTCGTAGGGGCAAATTTAGGGGGAGAAATAAAGAAAGAGTTGTTCTGCGGCGATGTTTTTATATAGGGTGGGCCAACTAGTGGTTTCTTTTTAAATCATAGATTGTTTTGACACTAACAGCTTTTTTCCGTTCGAAATCTTGACTGAAAGTCAGTATCAAACCTCCGCGGTATGAAAGGAGTCGATTTACGCTTGAACAACTTTAAGAAATATTCCAAACCTATTTCCAAAGCGAGTACTTAAAAATCATTTTTTCTGACGTGGCTCATTTTCATTTTGGCGGATACGTTACCAAACAAAATTGACGCATCTTGGGACAGAAAACCCACACGTTATTGTCGAGAAGGCAATGCAACCACAGATATTGAGAGTTTGGTGCGAATTGTGGAGTGATGGCACCATTGGACCATTTTTCTTCTAAAATGCGGCTGGGAACAAGGTTTCGGCAATGGTGAGCGTTAAGGAGCCATGTTATGCAATTTTTTTACTGAAATTGAAGACATGGATCTGGATGACCCCTAGTTCATGCAGGATGGCGCGCTATTCCACACAGCCCATGCCACAATCGATCTTTTGTGCACCAAATTTCCAAATCGTGTTATCAGCTGTCTTGGTGATGTCAATGGGCCGCCTCGGAGCTGCGATTTGACCCCTTTGGATTTATTTTTGTGGGGAACCGTGAAGAACCGATGTTGTGCCAACAATTCAGAAACTATGCATGCCCTTAAGGCCAATATCATCCAAGAAATCCGTGAGTTATAGCCCGAAATCATCAACAAGGTCTTGGAAAATTGGAGTGACGGAATGCGCTACTACGAAGCCAGACGAGGCAGCCACTCAAATGAAGTTGTGTTTTATAATTAATGGGAATGTTTGCTCTTACTAATAAAGCCATAATACATGGAAAAAAATAAATTTTGTGCATATTATTGCATTTTTAAAAAGAAACTTGAATCTGGCCCACCCAGTATATCCTAGAAACACATTAAAATAAACTAACTAACGAGTTAATGGTTTCCAATTTAAATTCAATATTTACGAAACCTTTAAGATGCGTTAGAAAATACCTGACGAGAAAGCGAACTTCCATTAGGAAATTTTAGTTGCTTTTTATGATATTGCATAGAACTCTACCGTTAAAAATCCTAAATCAAATAACATATATTATCAGTATTGTTTTAAATCCGACTATTCTGGAAATTAATATATACAGCTATTTATTTTTACCATCATAGATAGTATTTTTAAACTAACATACATTTTTATAAACAGCAATGAAAAGGATAGTGAGCATTTATATTATACTATCATTACATTTTAGTGGATCAGAACATACTAAGTGTTTTATTTAGTGTATATATTGTAACAGTCGCAATCAACATTCTGATCATAATGCATTATTGAAACTAATGAACAGTCAATTATTACACACTGGTAGTCAGTCATACAATTATACTTTCAAAATATATACACATTTAAATATATGTGTTATGATATATTAATAACTTAATGAAAGACTGGTACAGCGTGAGGTTTCAAAAAATTATTTTAATGTACTTCGGCAACTGTTTCGCCAAAAGTATGATACATCTACCTGATGACTCAGTGTCACAAAACAATTTTAGTAGTACAATAAATAATTTTTTGAAACCTCACGCTGTACCATTGTTTCATTAAGTTATTATAATGGAGTTTCTACAGGTAACGGCCTCGTCTATTTAATATATTATATATTAATTATTTAGTAGCTGTAAAGGAAAAATATTTTGAATTTTCAAAAAGTTCTAAATAACTAAACTACCATAGTCATTATAACGGGCAGATAATACGCTTTGACATATATAAAAAAAGAACACAAAGTAAACACATGCGTATATTTTAAAATTATCTTAGTTATTATAAGCGATAATGCAATGCGTACGATAGCAATCCGAGTTTTTATGTTTTTGTATAAAACTTCAATTTGTTTATGAAGAAGGTATGCATTTTTACATTTTCCTATGCTAAGTAAGGGAAAGTATTACGATTGTAATTAGTCCAAATCGAATGTACGTGTGCGTGAACGTTGTATCTGATGAACCGGTAAAGTTTCTAAATTTCACTGTTTTTTTTGTTTTTTATCGTATTATTTTAAAAAAGGAAAAAAATGCAAAACTCTTTGTATGATTGCCGAGAAAAGTGGGGCGAAAGTAATAAATTAAGTGTGCGTAGATATTAGTAGTAATGGAAATATGGTCTTTGTAACCCTGCAAGTTCATATATTTAGAACTAAAATAAACTAAATCACTAGTATTGGGTAACGTACGAGTATATTTTGTTTAAAGCATTAACCTTCAACCTTTAAGTCACGTGGATCACACGAAACTTTTGACATAGCTACACTAAAGAGGTGTGATACACGGATTATGCTGTTAAAACAATGATAACAGCACTAAATGTGTTGTTTTGATATACTATTTTATATAGTATTATAATAATTACCTTTTAATTAGTTCATATTTCGAATTTAAGCATATTTAAGAAATAGGGAAAGAAAACACAACAAAATGTAATTGTGCCAGTGCTATGAATATTTAGCACATGTATCTCCATTATATGATTAATCGATTAATTTGTGATCGAAATTAAATAAATAAGTAAAGTACGGGAAAAACTCAGTGGTATTTTATTTTATTATATTATTCAAAACACTTCATGTAAACTCAAACCATCAATTGTGTACGTTAACTTGTTGCATTCATTTAAACTCTATATCTATAAATTCTTTACTTTAAAACGAAAACTGGTTATTGCGTAATTTAAGATGTTTATATTCGTGGGATTTTTGCCGTACGTGCTTTTTATGGTTTCCGTGAATCGCCTTAGTTAAATTTTAAAAACTTGTAATAATATAAAGAATTTACATTTTTAAAACAACAATAGAAATGTTAATATTATTATATGTAATGTAAAATATGTTTGAACGTGCTGTTTCTCATTTTAGCGTTATTCTCGAGCAGAGTAGTAAATATGTATAATATATACTGAACACGAATTCCTAAAATATTTTACAATAACTCATATGAAATTTAATAGATAAGGAGTAAATGGCAAGGTACGTCAAACAATAAAATAATTATTTGTTGTGTTGTTAATATTGCAGATATACAAGTATATATGATTCAATTAGTGGTACCTATATGTAAGAAAAAGAGTAATATTTGCTGTGTGTATAATTTTTATCTATGTAAATTACCGACTGTGGTATAAGCGAAACCGTTTTGGACAATGGCAGTCTCGAGGATAGCAAGTCACTTACACGGATCAACCAATAAGCGTATAAGTGAACACAGAGATACATTCGTTGAGAAAGAATTATCTTGTTTATTCCGTCGTACATTTAAGAAACACAATACACAAAATCAATTTTGTTAAAAAGCCTCGCCTTAACACATTATATAATTCCATAAACAAAGTAATCCATGAGATGATAGAAATAAAAATGGTAACCTGATAATATATAAATTTAATTTAAACCTTCTTTTCAAAAAATATTTTTTAATATTAAAAAATAATGACGTGGCATAGTACTTTCCCGGTATTAATCACTTTATTAAAACTATTATTATATCAATTTAACATCAGTCTTATAGTATGTCAATAATATTCAAACATCAAATCAAATACTCTTTATTTCAAGGTATCATAAAAATTACATACAAATTGAAATAGTGTCAGTTTTCGATATTTATTCTATTTCAACTATGCACATGTTTTAGTATATTTCACTTATTGCAGTTTAAATAGTGTTCATCCAAAAATAAAATCTACAGTCTAGAGAATATCAGAGAATATCAGAATAAAAAAGTATATTTGAAATATTTAGAAAACCTAGTAATGACAACTCCTTCATGATACATAGAGCATTCATAATTCATCTGTCTGGTTCAAGTAAATCCACGGAACTAAACAAAATTATATCAATAGCAAAAGAGATTGGTTTTTCAGTTAGTCTTATTCAAAATTCAAATTTCATGTTCCGAATGTAACAGCACTTATGTAGGACAGACAGGTAGGAGTTTTGAGAAGAGATACAATGAACATTATAGACTTCAGTCTTTCACATACAACAAGTTCTTCTTCAAATCGTATCTTAAAGTATAATCAGTCATTTCCACATATTGATAATTAAAAACTTTTACATTTTTGCAATAAAGGCCAAAGGATTAATCTTTTGGAGCCAAAGTAAGAATATTAATACTAATCTGCTTAATAAGGGAACTTAGCCATTAATCCGTTCTGTACCACAATGCCGCACTTAATCATATTTAGTTAATCCTTTGTAATAAATCTTCTCTTTTCTAAGTAGATTCATTAAAAATTCATAAAATGGTTGACATCTTGTATTTTTCTTGATTCAACACTTGATAATGACCTGCAAAGGTCGAAACTATAGCTGTGTCAAAAATTGATAATGTATTGTAAACTTTGTTTGTGTATATTATACAATAAATAGTGGTATAAAAACGTCGGAATTATTTTCATTTACCCCTTTTTATTAAAAATATATTTTCTACATTTAGAAGAGTAACTGAGAAAGTATCCAAGGAGAACTACGGGGGCTAGTAGGAAAAGTAGTACCCGTTTGCACCGTGCTGGGCACTGGCGAATGGAGTAGCCGCCGAATGTATGTTAACATGTTGAGTTATATTTGAGTTATGTTCGTGTAAAGTTACCTCTCGGGTATTGGTTGTGCTTTTTATGTGAGTGTTTATAATGTTCAAAAAATAAAGAACGCTGCCAGTTGTGAAGTTAGGGCTGTCACTAAAATTCCCAATGCAAGAAATGTGCGATATTCATCGTCAATTGAAGTATGTGTATAGAGAAAATTATCGAATAGTTCGATCCTTTAGGCTCAATTGATTTGCTTTTTTTCTCCGAATATGCACGGAGGCAGTAGTATAACTAAAGGTTGCATTGAAATATGCAATGGGAACATTGCCATTTTAAATGATAAAAATCAATCTTATTAATGCGTTCATGATGGTTGAAAATCAATTAAAGAACGCCTTAGAGAAAGGCGCAATATTTAGATTTTTCTACAACATAATGCTTTTACTCAAGATATGATGGCTATTCGCGAGATAATGGGAAGGCGCAAACCGAAAGACAACGTTCTACAAATGTAAATGCAATTCAACAATAGATTTTAGAAGCTTGGAAAAGTTTACCTCAGGCTAACACAGATTCGCTCATTTTAAATATGCTAATCAGAACAAGAAATAGCATTACTAATATTAACAATAATAATTTGGTTGAAAATTCATCGTTTCTTGTTATAGAATTTATGTTTTCTAAACATTTGATTATAATAGATGAGTGCTTAGTTGGCATTTATTTATTTATAGCGGCCAATATATATATATATATATATATATATATATATATATATATATATATGAAATTTGTAAATGAAAAATAATTATTTTTCTGAGCATTACTGCACCGTTATCTCACAAAACATATGCAAGACATAACAGCTAATAGTTAAAACAACTACTCCTCGTGCTAAAGCACCCCCAGGCATTGAATGATATAACTATTAGCTGCCGTCACATGACTTAAATCACATTAAGTACAATACGACGTTTTTTGTGTTGTTATCGTTTCTTTAGGCACATCACGAAATTATTAAGAAGGGCAATCCCTGGACACGTGTTTCGCTGTATCACAGCTCGTCAGCAGAGCTATGCCCTTGTTGCGTGGGTCCTTCCAAGTGGAAGGCCCGCACGAGAATGAGTCGATTTAATAAAATCGAAACATTTCCGTTGGAATTAGAATCTCGTGACGCGTCTAAAAAACGATATCAGCACAAATAAAAAGGCCTGCTCACGGCATTTAAATGTATAAATTAAATAAAATTAATTTACCGATGCAGATTGTTAGAAATGAAATTTGTAAATGAAAAATAATTATTTTTCTGAGCATTACTGCACCGTTATCTCACAAAACATATGCAAGACATAACAGCTAATAGTTAAAACAACTACTCCTCGTGCTAAAGCACCCCCAGGCATTGAATGATATAACTATTAGCTGCCGTCACATGACTTAAATCACATTAAGTACAATACGACGTTTTTTGTGTTGTTATCGTTTCTTTAGGCACATCACGAAATTATTAAGAAGGGCAATCCCTGGACACGTGTTTCGCTGTATCACAGCTCGTCAGCAGAGCTATGCCCTTGTTGCGTGGGTCCTTCCAAGTGGAAGGCCCGCACGAGAATGAGTCGATTTAATAAAATCGAAACATTTCCGTTGGAATTAGAATCTCGTGACGCGTCTAAAAAACGATATCAGCACAAATAAAAAGGCCTGCTCACGGCATTTAAATGTATAAATTAAATAAAATTAATTTACCGATGCAGATTGTTAGAAATGAAATTTGTAAATGAAAAATAATTATTTTTCTGAGCATTACTGCACCGTTATCTCACAAAACATATGCAAGACATAACAGCTAATAGTTAAAACAACTACTCCTCGTGCTAAAGCACCCCCAGGCATTGAATGATATAACTATTAGCTGCCGTCACATG
>OZ018391.1:45608300-45688742 GCA_963969525.1 Ontholestes murinus | reverse complement strand
ATTAGGACCACATTTTAAAATTAGTTTTAAATATACAGGGTGTCGCATAAAAGCATGGCGTATCATAGTTATGTTTTTTCTTATGGAACACCCCATATTTGATATTTTTTTCAGATTCTACATCAAAAATAAGGGTAACTTTCATTATAAGATCATATGCCTAAACCTAATAATTTCTGAAATATTTAAACAATTTTGGAAAAATTGACGTTTCGAAAAAAAATCATATCTCCCAAATAGGTAAATGAAAACAAATGAAATTTTGTATCAGTACATTAGACTAATGGGGGAATATTTTAGACTATTTGTAGTAATTTAAAATTTTAAGATGTTTTGGTAATTTAATGTATCTCCAGAAACACATTCAAGGTCAAATTTCTTGCTTACTTTAAATGGCACACCCTATATCTAATAGGCCTATCTTGTAGCAAATTTTATTATCTTTCAAAAAGTATAAAGGTATTCTACACCTAATACTAATAGTTTTCAAGATATATCCATTTTTGTTAATTTTCGACATAATAATTATTAGTATCAATTATTGCAATAAGCTAGTGTGTAGCTTTTGTTTATAAACAAAGTCAGTTGACACATTCGAATCATTTGTAACGACCGCAAAAATGAAATATTCCTTAAACGAAAGAATTAACATGATCCTAATAATAGGGGAATGTTATGAAAATTGTCTCTTAGCGGAAAGAGTATATCGCGAAAGGTACCCTGATAGGAGACATCCTAATAAGAAGACATTGGAGGAAGTTTTAAATATATTTAAAACCACAGGCAGTGTCAAGTATCTGAAAAAAACGAACTTCAACACTGTAACTAAGGACGAGGAGACACAATTACAGGTACTTACTTCTGTAATAGATAATCCTAGCACGAGTACACGTATAGTAGCTCGTGAGACTGGGTTAAGCAAGGCGAGCATATCAAGGATATTAAAAAAACATGAATACCACCCATATCACTATGAAATTCACCAGCATCTGAATAATGCGGATTTCGAGAAGCGGTTAGATTTTTGTTTATGTGTTTTAAATAAAATGGCGATGATGAAGATTTTTTGAATAATATTTTATTTACGGATGAATCATCTTTTAATAATAACGGATCTTTTAATCGACGTAACTGCCATTATTACAGCACCGAAAATTGCCACAAATTTCAAATTACTGATCGACAACATCGTTGGAGTATTAATGTATTCGGAGGCATTTTGGGTAATTACGTCATTGGACCTCATTTTTTCGATGGATACTTGGATGGTCCCATATTTTTACAATTTCTCCAAGAAGAATTTCCATTATTATTAGAGAATATTCCACTGAATATTCGCCAAAACATGTGGTTACAGCTCGATGGTGCGCCACCTCATTTTTCATTGGCGGTTCGTCAATATTTAAATAGAATATTTAATAGGCGATGGATTGGAAGAGGAGGTCACGTAGCTTGGCCACCTAGATCCCCTGATTTAACCCCCATGGATTTCTTTTTATGGGGGTATATTAAAAATCAAGTATACACCACTCCTCCCACAACTGTTGAAGACATGAAGGACAGAATTAAGGATGCATTTAGATCAATAACACCCAATATGCTAAGAAATGTTAAACTATCGTTTCAAAAAAGAATTGAATTATGCATTCAGTGCGATGGTGGTATTTTTGAAAATTTGTTATAAAAAAATAATGTTGTTATTATTTTGTTAATTTCATTTGTTGTTTTTCGTTATGTTTTTTGAAATTCTAAGACGATATTACGTAATCATGTACATATGTGTAAATAAATTATTCAATTAGTGTGTTAATTTGGAAATATCTCGAAAATCATTGGTTGTGTTAACTGACTATTGCAATAATTGATACTAATAATTATTATGTCGAAAATTAACAAAAATGGATATATCTTGAAAACTATAAGTAACAGGTATAGAATACCTTTATACTTTTTGAAAGATAATAAAATTTGCTACAAGATAGGTTTATTAGATATAGGGTGTTCCATTTAAAGTAAGCACGAAATTTGACCTTGAATGTGTTTCTGTAGACACATTAAATTATCAAAACATCTTAATATTTAAAATTCCTATAAATGGCCTAAAATATTCACCCATTAGTCTAATATACTGACACAAAATTTCATTTGTTTTCATTCGCCTATTTGAAAGATATAATTTTTTTTCGAAACGTCAATTTTTCCAAAATTGTTTAAATATTTCAGAAATTATTAGGTTTAGGCATATGATCTTATAATGAAAGTTACCCTTATTTTTGATGTAGAATCTGAAAAAAATATCAAATATGGGGTGTTCCATAAGAAAAAACATAACTATGATACGCCATGCTTTTATGGGACACCCTGTATATTTAAAACTAATTTTAAAATGTGGTCCCAATACACCTACATACTCCTGCGAAAACGGATTTTGAAAAAAATAAACCGTTTAGCCGTAAAGCTACTCGGCGCGCACGCTGAGACACCCGGTATATATATTATTGCATATTTTTAAAAGCTGAAATAGACGTAAAGAATTGTTTAGTTCTTCCGTTTAAAATATTAGCAAACTTGTAAATTCTCAGTATTTAAATCAAGTAACTTTGGGGAAAACAATATGTCACTCTGAAAATGAAACCAGAAATATACGGATCGGTCGAATAGAAAACAAAAGTGATTTGAAGGAATGTCAAATGAACTTGATTATATTAAAATATGTTGATAGTCAAATCTATTGGATTAAATTTCTCAGGTACTTTGCTGCTACATCAGCAAGTGAATGGTATACAAAAAAAATATCGGTTTGCCTCTACTATATAGAGATGCAGCAAATAACATTTTGTATTCATTATGTAGGAAGTGTAGTTTGACTGGGAATTGGTGCTTACCTAAGAAATACTTCTACTAAACGTCAACCTATAAAAATGCATCGTACTCATTAAAAGCTTTGCGAAAAGATCACTTCCACAGAGAGGAATCAAGAAGTTAGTCCAAAACATAAAAAGTTCTGCAATACAGTTATAATTGAATTGAGGATCAGCATGAGGAAACCTTAGATTGTCACTTTTTTAATTTAAATTATAGTAATAATATTTATAGTAGTATATATTTTAGATTAGTTTAAGAAGAGAAACAAAGCAAACAATAAATAATATTAATAAACCGAAATAAATAATAGTGCGTGATATTTTTAATTAATTCATTAATTATAAATAGATAGTGTATAAGTGTGTATATATTGTAATTTATTATTATAAAATAATATGAAACTGAGAAATACAATATATTAAATATATTATACAGGATTAGGAGAAATTACCAGAACCGTCGATTATTTCAAAAGATTCAGGAGTTAACAAAAAATGTCTTTTATAAAAGTTGTAATGCTTTTAAAAATCTAGTTATCTGTAATGTTTATTAACCATACATTATATCTAAATTCATTAGTTTCTTAGATATCGATGTTTTAAATTATAACGAATAACAATGCGATATCCGAACGTAATAGTAGCTACCTGACCAACACAAATTAGTTGTGGCCTTGGAAAATAATCTGAAAGTTAAGTTCTGTCATAATTAAACAAACAAGTAAATTTCATGACCATTTTACTTACTGAAATAGACAGAATTGATATTTTTATTTTGAAGGGCTATGGCGATAAACAGAGATGATATCAGGAAGTATGTGATATTTATAATAATTTTCATCCAGACAGGCAAATTAAAAAAATGCAGTTTTTCGAACTGTAGAGCGTTACAGAATGACTGGGAGTGTAAAAAACGACCAAGATCTGGAAGGAAGAAGTGCTACCGTCGATGATAAAAATTGGACGTTCTGCTTTCAATACAAAAAAAACTCAGGCAATCCACCAATTACCTTATTTCGGATCATGAAATTGATCAAAAAACTGTAAAAATCATTCTTTATACTGAGAAAATGAATTTATATCATTGTCAGTTATATTTATTAAAAATAAATCAGTTTTCCACGATATTATACTTATTGTTTTATGTTAACTGATTAAATCGTTTATTGGAATTTATTATGAGTTAACTGATCAAAATGTCATGATATCTAAGAAACTAATGAATTTAGGTATAAAAATGTTCAAAATTGACAGGACTGTCAAAATAAATAGTAAAATACGGGGTGTTCCATTGAAAAAATGTTACCGTAATTAACCACAATTTTGTGAGCCACCCTGTATATTCCAATTTATTTCAGATAAGTAGATTTTTTAAAGCCTTGCAACTTTTATATAAGACATTTTTTACTAACTCCTGTATCTTTTAAAACAATCGACCGTTCTGGTAATTTCTCCTAACCTTATATAATGTGTGTTTTTTCTTTTTATATGCTTAATATATAATTTCTTATCATTATAATTGCACAATATTTAAATTCTATATCGAAATTTTATAGGAGTAACATATATTTGCATTAAAAGCATGTGTGACATGTTGCAGAATTTCTTTTGTTTACTTTTGTATGTACTAACTGTAATGGCTCTCCTCGTATTGGCTAATGGCCGATATAAAATTTGCACGACCGTTACAATTGCGAAATTATGAATTATTTATTACAAGATGGGAGCGGTGCTACAATGCAATATATAAGATACTCTCAAACATTTATGAAACAATATAAAAGTTTGTATCAATAATACAGTTTTTTCACTTCGAAGTTTTTTAAATAAACTTAAAATCACTACACACAGAAATGTCAAATTAAAATAATTATTTAAATATTTTGTAATTTGATTTACATATTTCATTCAATTAACTAAATAAGCATTTCATTGGGAAATAAATGTGGACAGGTGTTCGATAGCCAAACACTACTACTAGTAGTATTATTCTTTTATGGATATTTATTAACCTAAATATTACATTGCTATTACAAAGGATTAAAGCTAAATCCTCCAGGCACGGCCAAAATTCCCATACGTAATAATAATATTTCCGTCTTCTTGACGGGCACGCGGATTTAATCCCAATTCTTCAGACCACTTCAGCAAATTTAATCATATATACTACTTGCAATTAGAAAGTCTATCATATTCTTCATTCCTAATCTTTGAAAAATCCACTATACCTATATATTAATATTTTTTTTACTGTAGAACAACGTGTTTCTACATTCCTTTGAGTATTTATGTGCGTGTAAATGAGCATTATTAAGTTATATACATCTTAATTGACATTTTGACAATGATTATTGGATGAAACTCCTACTACATTTCTCTCAGATATTAATATTGAATATTTATTCCATCATGTGTTTTCTATATCTACATTTTATGTTGTGCATAATGAAGTAAAAAGCCCTCTTAGTCATTTATATTCATCACAATATTCCCGCACCCAATGTTTTCTCTTGTAATTAACACCAAGGTCAAAATTGAAACACAGACGTCATAGGTGTACACTCACCACACCATTAAACTAGTTATAGTTCGGCACATACCATATAGTAAATAATTACTTAAACGAAGTAAACAATATCTATGTTTATTCGGATAGGAGAATATTTGTAAATATTTAAATACCGCAATTATTGTTCATCCAATATGTAAAACTAATTCAAGTGAATTTAATTTATTTAATGTCCACATTAATTATTTCAACTATCAAACAGAACAATTGATATGCGAGAGTATTATGGCTTGAAAAGTCAACCATGCTTACAAAAGTCCTTTTGTTGTTGAGCCATTTTTGTTGAGTCAATCATTTTTAGTAGTAACGTAATGCTTAGCCGTTTTTTTTTTTATTGTGGGGCGTTCCATTACGTCTATGATTCATTGTAATACCATCGGTATGGCCGTGGTGATAATTGTAATTTAATTTTCTCTTATAATTATAATTATATCAACTATTAAAGCAATATTATTAATTTTAAAACATTCCTTATTAAATATCAATATTAATAATATAAAATACAAAAATGTATAATAATAATAAAGTCGTAAATATTTCTTTATCATGAAATTAACTATGAAGGATCACTTGTATTTATAAGAGTTCCGTAGTATCTCAGTACTCTGCGCATAAGAATGTTAAATGAATAAAACTAATAGCAATAGGCAATACAATGTTATAATTTTAGAAATTTAGTAATAACCCTTGAATATTTCGACAGTATTTTTTTTTATAAATTATTAAATGCAATTCAGGATAATCTAAAAGTACTTTTTATCGGATAATTTGTTGGCTATTGCAAGTCCCCAAAATTACAAAAATTATATTTACATTGCCCTTATATGGTAATATTTTATAACAAACCATTTGCGAAACTGGTATTTTATGCATTTCTGTTAATCTAATTATTTTTCTGAACGAAATTCAAACGATACTTATCACACTGGTATAACTACTATAGTCGTACGTCACCAACTATCGCTTCAAAAAACGACGAAAGTTTTACAGTGCGTTCTTTTTCTAACGCATTTGGTTTACTTTATCAGACTGAATGTTTTTGCGTCGTTTCTATATATAGTCTGTCCGTTGGATCTTCCGTCGTACGTCACAAACTATCGCTTCAAAAACGAGGAAGTTTTACAGTGCGTTCTTTTTCTAACGCATTTGGTTTACCTTATCAGACTGAATGTTTTCGTGTCGTTTCTCGAAGCGATATTTTGTGACGTAGGACGGAAGATCCAACGGACGGACTATAACTACTGCCATGCAGTTATACTTACAAATCAATTTGCTAAGGCGTTTTAAAAAAACTAACATTGCTATGGTAAATTTTATAGGATGTTTTAATTGTTACCATAAAAACACTGATATGGTTTTTGCTTACTTTCTTATTATTAAGACTAAGCGGCAAATAAGGTTTAGTGTCCGGTAACAAATTTCGGTAATCAGATTATTTTATTTTTTTAATGTTATTTTTTGCAATAAAATTGAAAACAGTTTTAAGTAGAGAATGAAGAGGCATTTCAAACGATATGTCACATACATACCATTTTAAAAATTGGGGGTTATAACTGTCACCCGAGGGAGGTTGAAGGTAGGAATCACATTTTCACGGTAAAGAATGTCAATTTATAATATAAATTTGATATGTTTCGGGATTTTCTATAAATATGTACAGTAACCGAAATAATGAATTTATTTCATTTGGCTTTTCCACACTGTATGTTCTTATGCACTAGAAAAATTGAAAAAAAGTTGGTTTATGTCATTTAGTCATATACGGTACTATTTTAAATATATTCTATATTAGGAATATTTATTTCCCTTACAGACATAAATGCTGAGTCAAAAAATTAATAATCAATCAAATGTCTGCTTTCGAGACATCATTAAACATTTTAATGGGAATAAAATTAATTCATTAATTTCCAATATACTGCCATAATTACAATAATCTGTATATAAACATAATTTAGTATTGTCTAGTAATTCAGTGCAATTCAGTGCTTTGTATAATTACTTATTTAAAACTGTAGTTAATAATTAGACTAAAATTAATTTTTATAAATGTAATGACGGTCACGTATCCTTTCACACTAATACTTACACTGTTATCAATATTAATATGCTGATTTTAAGCGTAACACGAATTTTGTTAGTTGAAGGAACTTGTATATTCAGTTTATACCAACCTCACATAATAATTGCACGTAAAATGAAACGCGATTTAAAGAGTGGCCATGACATATACGACAACCGTAATGTAGTCAGACAATCCATTGACACCATGGGAATAATAAATTGGCTCTCTAAAATTCAGGTTCCCTCGAAACCCACTTAATTGGTCAAACTAAAACTTAACAATAATGTAGGTAAAAATAAAGTTAATTAAAAAAGCAATTCTTCAAATTCCAGAAATTATTATAAAATTCCTTATGGGATTAGCATAATAATATGATTTAAAAACTCCAAAGTAAAACTCCGTTCTCCAGTCTTCGACTGCGTTACGCTGATTAGATCCAAAGTAGATAGGGCACAATAATTTATATCATTAATCACATCTATAAAAGCATTATAGTTCTTCATGTAACGTTGAAAACACAAATAATGCTTAGTATTCTAGAATTTCAATACAATATATCATCAAATCATATCATCTTACACAATAATGAAATATAATCTACTGAACGTCTGACTTTATACCTGAAGTGGATTACTAAATTCTACAGAAATAATTACGTTCGGGATTAAGGAAAATACCCACTTAGAGCATAATTTAATAATGTATTGAAGTCCTGTGCGTTGTAGAATATTAACTAATAATTAGAAAAAACACGAAAACATTTCGTAAATCTACAACAAATTAATCTTATTAACACTACAAAAAAAAATCACTTATTGAAACAACTAATTCTCTAGCCAATACCTCGACAGACATTGAATGATACAAAAGTAATTTCCGTGTTACAAATAGCAAGGCTATCAAAGCAACACTAGTTTGAACGTATTTATTTCTGTGAAATAAAACAAAAATATTTTTGTAGTAAAAATTTATTATTCATTTTATAATTAATAAATAAATAAAATAAAAATCTAAGTAAGAATAAGAATATTTAAGCATGTATGTTATGCAAATAAAACTTGTTTAATTTATATATGTTAAACAATTTTTATAATTTCAATATCTGTTAAAAAATCATTTTTAGAAGTTATTCAATATTGATATATGTTGTACTGAACACTGCTCTGTAGTTTGAAAGCTCTTCAATCCAGGCGCTGCCGTCAAAATTTGTACTAGGAAGTTGTTGCTTGTTTTCACTTTTACTGAACCTAATGCAATAGATAATGCTTTATAAGACGCTGTTTCGCATTCTTTAGAAAGTTCGGATTGAAACTCAACCAGCTCATATTTCACGATTATGTCACTGTAATTGTACGACATTTAAGTAACATAAAATTTCCTAAATTTGTCTCTGCATGCTAATGTGTGACAATGCGATCAGTAATAATTAGAAGTGCATTTAATTATACATTTATGGCAACCCGATTTTTACTTGTCATCTAACCTTTATTTATATATAATGTGTGTTTCGGTGATATTTTTATATTTCATATATAATTGAAAATTGTTTCCGTGACTTTGAGAGGCGTAATAATAATTTTAATATATATTAGCACTAAAATATTTTTATTGGCACACCTTATAAAAATTTAAATAATTAATACATTTATCCAAACAATTTCCTTGCTAAAATCATATTACAAGGGACATATCTGCTTGCTTCAAATATAAATAATTATAAATCATTACAAATATTATACATAATTTACATGTTTAAACAAAAACGGCGAAAATAAGCGTGTATTTTCAATCATCTGGAGTATTTTATATATTTTTGTGGAAACCGAACAAGATATCACACATTATTAGGAGATAAACTTTTAAATGAATTAAACTTTCTAGTATTATTTATTTCAATAAAAAAATATTTTAGTTTTTAGTAGTGTCACAGTTTTTAATACTTCTTGTCAATCAATAATAGTTATAATAACTGAAATGTCTTGTTCTATTATGATAATCATGAATAATAGATTTCAGTTAAATCGAATAAGCGTTCAATTGTTCTAAATCAAATAAATAATATTTTTTGGATCTTAAAACTAATTTCAGCTTAACCGTAAGTTAAGTTTTGTTAAATCATGATATTGAGATCTATGGTTCAGCCATTTCCCTAGTTTAAGGGAACATCATGCGTGTATTATTTAATATTAGTATGATACGTAAACGTGTAAACCAGAGCCAAGTACCACCGCATTAAGTTGCGCATTTGCACAAAAGTCATGGGTAATTTGATTTATACATGCGAAAATTGATTATAACTATGACCAATCGAATGACGTAGTAATGATGCAAATTATACGAGAAGGCGTCACGAGGTCTTACTTATCCATCTTATTTACAATAACATTCACCTAAAATTTCCAGGAAATACCTTATACGGAATTTTCCATTACCAACTGGTACTCGTGTAACTATTCGAGACACAATAAAATATCCCAGTTCAAATACCTCAACATTTTCAAAGTTACGTGAAATTTAAATATGTATGATATTTACTATTACATTACTATACGAAAAATATTATCATCCTGATTTTTTTCGAATCCGAATTTTTAACGGGAAATATATGTACCAGGTGCGTCGACAAACGCACCATAGGAAATTCAATGTATTTTTATAAATGTGCAATTATTGTCTCCCTAGGTGAAGCAATTTTGTAGATATTAAATACATTTAAATCTATTCAATAATATCTATTTATAGTAAATGACAATTATTTATGAGAAATAAAGTTTATTTATTTATTTATTAACGGAGGCCAATTCATACAGTAACATACATATACAAAATAAAATTGGACTAGTTACAATAAAATAAAAATAATTATATGTATATAAGCTGTTTTTTAAATATATATATATTGGATGTAGTGACCTGTGTAAACTTGTTGTATGCACCAATAAACTATTATTATTATTATTTTAAAGCGAGATATTTAAAATTATATTAATATAATTTCGGCCTATTTTTTATAATTTATAAGTCCAACAGCGAGAAATTAATTAATATAAATAAAATAATTAACACAAAACTGATTTAATTACCTTTAAATTAAAACAATATTAACAGAAAATATAATAATATAGTTCAAATAAATCTCCATTCGCCGCTTGGCAATAACCTAACCGATAATAAAATTCACGTTTTACATTGACATTCATTGACATTCCATGGCTACACATTTAAAATGATAAAAAGTGGGTCGAAATTATAGATTGAATAGGTGATTTAAATATAATATTTTAATATCTACAAAATTGCTTTTTTTTGCTAAAATGACCTGGGGAGAAAATAATTCCACATTTATAAAAATACGTTTAATTCCCCATGATGCATTTGTCGACGAACCACCCAGTATATTTCGAGGTCCTTCAAGTCCAATTCGACATGTTTTTTGTTATTTTGAGTTTAACCTTTTATTCTTTGTCTGCGGAGCTAAAGAGCACCGAAAGTACACGTACAGTGCCGTCTTTTATCCAGATTTTATTAAAAAATGAAATATCCAAATTATAAATAACAATAATAGGTAATTAATTAAAAACACTTCGTTTGTTTCACTAAATTTTTATATTCACTCGACTAATTTCGCCTTTTACAGCATTTTCACTCTTGAAAATGCTGTAAAAAGCGAAACTAGTCGAGTGAACATAAAATTTAGCGAAACAAACCAAGTGTTTTTAATTAATTACCTATTATTCTATAATGTTTCACCACGAGGTAAATGAGAAAATCATTCATGAAAAATAAATAACAAATAACAACAACGTTTATTCCTAATTTATCAAAACGTATAGCAGTTACATGAAAATTATATAAGAAAAATTGATAGATAGTATTTATTTATCCATTGTACTAAAATAAAATTCAAAATACATATATAAAAATACTGTTAAACAGTTTATAAAGAATGGCCATTTTATGTGAGAAGCAAGACTTTTTTTATAGTCTACGAAGTAAGATAAGGAATAGGGAATGAATATATATTCTTATAGTGTGAATTAATACATTAAGATTATAAACCCTTATAATGTATTTCTGTATTTTTAAAATAAAATGTGGATTTTAATAGTTAGTGACAGATAGTGGTGGATGTAGAAATGTCCTTTTTTGTTTTTACTTTCCCTGCATAGAATATATAGAGGATGTATTGATATCGCGAAAAATGTTTGAATTTTTTTAACGGAAATATCCGTTTTAAGCTCCCCTGAGATCATTCCACTAATTTCTGGTTTCATTTATTTAGACGTAGAAAACATTTACTATACTTATTTTGAATTAATGTTTACAAAATTAGTGCAAATAAACAAACAAACTCGAACAAGAACTCTGCAAAACTAAATTTTATCAATTGCTTAGAAAACTTGCCTATAGCTAATACTAAGGTAACAATTGAAAACTAAAGATGATTATTTAGTTATTGAAATTGATTTCAATTAGAGATTAATGACTAATCGATATGATAATAATATATTACAAATTCAAATATAAATAGAGAATGTTTTATTCGGAATATATATTTAAGTTTCTAAAATATGATCTTAACTCATTCAGAATAAAATTATATTATTAAAGTTATTAATAATTTAATTGGAAATATTATTTTACTAATTAAGTCACATTTACTTTGCCTTTGAATAAGAGAATGTTCGGTTGAATTACTATTGAAATGCAATAAAAGTGGGCGTTCCTTCTAATTAGCATTCTTACTTACTATTCACGAGGCTTCAACTTCTCTCTCATAATTAATTTTACTAATTAGTGTTCACGAACGTCCGATCAAGGTTGCCAGTTGAATGTTCGAAAGATGTCTTAGATAATTAAAATTTACTTTGTTTTTCTTTAAATCTTAATTTAAGTTTAAAACTTTATCAGTTCTAATCTAAAAATTGCATGAAAATAAAATCGAACGACCAAAAGAACTGGAGTATCTAACGATTCAAATAAAGTTAGGGCTGCCGACCTTGTAAATAAGTTGAATATTGAATTTATAAGGTGGATAAATGTTGAAACTTCATGATATATTAAAATAAAACAACACAGTTCATTGTATTTATCAACCACTGTGTGATGAAATATATTACAGTGTTCAACAATAAAAGTGAAACCCTCCAAATTGTTTTGTTTAATTTGATTTAAATTATTATTATTCATTAAACTTATTATTACAGAATTTATTAAATTTATTAATAGAGGTGCTTCTCGATTGGACCAATTGAAACTTAACTTAAATTTAGTTGTATTTATAAACAAGACTCTGTGATGGTAAAATATTAAGTGTTACCTATTCTTTTATTAATATATAAAAGGTAATTTACAGCACAAATTTATTCGAATATTTTACAATGGATAATTACCATGATTATTCATTTAATCCTTTAATAATTACACAGGAAAAAATAGTAACACTTACTTTCACAAAATATTTTTTATTCGCTATATGTATACATTTCGAGTAAGCTATTGATAATGAGTGCTTTGCACTCGAAATGTATACATATAGCGAATAAAAAATATTTTGTGAAAGAAAGTGTTACCATTTTTTCCTGTGTAATTATCAAATCTATCTTCACGTAACTCTCAAAAACCACGTTTCTAATCCTTTAATGTCTATTGATATTAATAAAATAAATAAATTTCAAATTATTTTATATATTTACTGCAGAATTAAGTATAGTATAATTACATAAATTATATAAAGTTGCATAAATCTTGTTGATCGTTTAATATATTTTCTGTTTTCTTTTTATAATTTTCAAAGTTTTCCAAGTTATTGTGGTTATATTAAATGTTTGGAGCATGTTGATGATGTACTCTTTTGTAGGAATAATTTTTATGATCTTCTATCCTAAATGATTAGCCTATATTGTTTTGGGCAGTCACCATACGCCAACATCTACACCCTCTACTAAAAATGTTATTCCTGGTGTGTCTCGCACCCCACAAAAACCACCATAGTATTTAAGAAATTAAATGTACATTCTTCTCCTGAAGAAGCCACAATGTGGCGGAACAATTGTTGGAGGTTAAATAAAAATTTGAAAATCAAACATATTTTATTAATTAAATATAATATCAATTTTTAAATGCCTAATCAGTTCAATAAAACTGTCATTTAATTAAGTAGCCGTTTCAGATACATTATTCAAGTCTCCTTAGTTTTGTATACACTGTCGATCAGCTTGAATAATCACTAAATATACATATGCCATGAGAAATTGTTTGAAAAGCCATACACCCATATAATTAAATGCAACTACAACCTTGGAACAACAAATATACGCTTATATAACGATAAGACCCGCGGAAAATATGAATTTATTACTGTAAAGTATCTAAGTAATACAATTTATCATTTTTAACTATTGATTTTTATTATTATCAATTAATATTTCTAGATATTCATTTTAAGGGATTTTCATTAATGTTAAAAAAAGGTATTTTTGTTTTTTCAATGCATGTAATATTATATAATAAAATAAAATTAAATTAAATATGTGTGTGTGTTACATCATAAAGAATCTCAAAATAGAAGATTTTTCTTATCTTATATACTGTAATTCAAAGTTAAAGGATTTTGTTTCAAGGGGCAGCAATTTCGTATATATTAAAATTAACCAATTTTAATAATATAGTTATATATCATAATTAAATAATTAACTACTACTATTCGACCTGCTATATTGGACGTCAAGTTTGGGTGATCGGTATCATTGATATACAATTATGGGTACTTCCGAATCAAATAATAAGCCGAGTTGCAGATTATTTCATATTATTAAATATGATATGATGTGATTACAAGCGAGCTTAATTGAATAATTTACCAATACCTTTAATTTAGGATGAAGTCTCTTAGTGTATGGGTATTATTGGCCAAGTTTCAGCATTTGATTGAAGTATCTTTTAACCAATAAGTAACCTTATTAAATTTTAATAAATACAACTCGACACGATATACACGTTGTCCCCTGAAATTTTGAATACTGGCATTAAATGCGTTACTTGTTGCTTAGTTACCACGTTCGTGACGTATTTTAATGGACTGACCAACAGGAAATAATCAGTAATTTCTAATTAAAGTGCAACATATTTACACAATTCTGACGTAACGAATAACAAATAACTACAATGTTCATCTTATTCAATGTTCGAAAACATCTCTTTATTGAGCCAAACAATATCCCAGACGATCAAAAAATTCCTGTTAACATTTTGAACCTATGTAAGTCAAATTGACATGCATATTGCAGCAAGAACCATGGCAACCAATAATAATCGAGATACATTACATTACTCATATTCAAAATTTCAGGGGACAACGTGTATAGTACTTACTATATTATTAATGGTTCTGAAATTAAATCAAAATAGGAAAATAATGACCATTTTAGAATTAAGTATTTATTTTAATTCAACGATGTTAACTAATATATGATGTAAATTAACTTCAAAATACTAATTAAAATTTCTAAAACTTCTGCCACCATTACAGACAGAATTGCAAACGAATTTAATTATTTAACGATATTAATAATCCTAATATCAGCATCTACATCTTTGTTTTGAAAATGATACTTTCCATACTTTCTTCAAACAAATCATTGTTGATTTTTTCTAAAAATTCGCGTGGAATTTTGGAAAATAGGTTCATTTTAGACGATTATCCGAATAAAGCTCTATACGGTTCCATTCTTATAGCTTCATGGTAAGTTGTATTCATTCCCCATTGAACGAAAAGCAGACCAGTTGCCCAATGGGAAGTATTATGTTCGCGCATCCAAGCAGTCAGACAATCTTTCATTGTTTGATTGCTGCTTTCAACAGAACCTCGACTTTGTGGATATCTTGGCTTACCACTGATGATCAGGCCATACAGACCTCAATTCTAGGATCAAACCTGCAATAAATTCTCTTCCATTATCTGACTATAAAACATGTGGGGCCTCAAAGTTTGTACTGAGGAGTTCTTTTGCTACTTCTACTGCCCTTTTAAAAGTAAGTGGCATCAAAAAGCTGTACTTTGTTATATGTTCTTTATAATGTAAAATAAATTTATAATCGCCGTCAGGCAAACTTTGAAAGTCCACGTGTTCTCTTTCATTTAATTCAGAAAGGGTCGTAGGTCGAACAACCATATCTGCTCTTTTTTGTCTGTTCCATTCATCTCTCACACTGTTGTATAAACAATTTTATGAGTGACATTAATACATTAGCATAGTGCTCTGAAACTTTTTTTTTGTATTTTTTCACCTTTATGTTCACAAGCTATAGGCATATCATTGATAATCGACAATACATGTCTTCTGGTTGCCATAATTTTCTGATCTTTAATTTTCGACACTTTCTTAACTCCTGCAAAGTTCACTAATCTGAAAGTCCTCTAAAACGTTTATTACATGCTTCTCGTGGTATTCGGTCGACATATGATTACTTCTGTAGTAGTTGATTGCCGACTACACGTCGAGTGAAAAAATAATCAAATTCTGTATACATACATTAGAAATAGAATGTATACCTTGATGGGTGAGTTCCGATTATTGCGAATTTATTTCAAAAGTTAATAGGCAAATAAGGGTTTGTTAAATTTATTAATACCCAGCTGTTTCAGTGGATTTAATTGTCTCCCCTTGTAGGTGGTTGGGGTAAGTTGACATTGTCTCCTCAGTGAAACTTTTCTTGCGTTTCCGTATTTGATCTTCAAAGCTTCGGTCGTTTGTCTAACATATAATTTTGAGCCATCACCATACTATACTTGTTAGAACAAGTAGATACCAGATTTTTTATTTTTTACGGATTTGTCTTTCGTTTATTGATCGATTTATGGATTGCAATGAAGTATTAATATTTAACGAAGAACAGATAAATTAGTAAATCAGCATAATTTTTGTAATTATCCCTAACAATACTTTTTAATATTATGTATTCTAGAAGTCTATTTTTGATTTTAGTGTATAAAATAATAGATAATCAATATTATACAACGTTTTATGTTCACTAAAAAGAAAACTAAAAGATAATGACGATAAACATATACTGTATTTATCTGTGCCAAATGTAATACTTATTTATTTTTGACTTTCTTTACATTTATATTGGTGGCAATGATAACTTAAATATTTAAAATAATATATTTCATGAAAAACCTTGTGTGTTATGAAAACAATGAAGATTCAGTCATGGCCAAAATCTTCAAAACAAGCAACAATTACACATAAAAATTTGCATATTATGTTATGCATATATGTACATATATTTTTTTAAAGGTAAAAAAAAATCAATAAGATAGACGAAGTCATCATCTTATTTAATATCTTAATATTTTCAACAAAACAATTATTATTCGCGTACATCCTATGTTTATTCAATGTAATGGAATTATAAAATATCATGGGCTATTATAAATTATTTAAATAATTTACAAATAAGAAAAATTATTTAATAAAAATATAAAGAATATATAACATTAAGTCTTACTAAATCTCCAAAACCAATAAGTATTGGAAAAAACTAATAATCTGTCTAATTGCTCAACAGATATTGAATTATAGAAAAGTAATTAGCGTGTTACAAATAACTTATTTATCAAAACAATACTAGTTTGAATGTATTTATTTCTATAAAATATATTAATAATTAAAACGATAATCTTTAAGTAAACCAATTATTACCAAAATAGATAGGTCCGTGGCTGTCGTTGGCAGGGAACAATAATTAATGTTTACTTATTTTATGATGGAATTTTTATGGTTAATTATTTTTTATTTCTCAGAAAATTTTATACTTTATAAAATTTGGCGCTTGATCTTAAACATACAAAAAAGACAAAACAAATCTCATTCGACGCTATATTAGCAAGATATTGAACAATTTTTATAACTTTTGTACTTTTTAAGCAAATTTTATCAAGTATTCTCAGTTTTGACGTATCAGTCATTAATACTTATTATTAACATATAATTAACTAGTAATTTATTAAGAGTTGTTGTCTCCTAAATTATGGCAGAGCCATTAACTTTACAACAGAGCAACAGAGCAGAATTGGTGCTAATATGTGGCGATAACTATAAAAAATGCAGAGAATCAGCCGATTTTTTTAACGGCAGGCACCCCGAATTTTAAAGGAAAAATAGAATTGTATTTAAAAAAAAAGAACGTACTAAACCAGTGAGAAATGTGGAGAATTCGTTGGATATCTTACAAAGGGTGGTTGAAAATCCTCAAATATCTATTAGAAAATACACCAGAAGCTTAGGATTGGGAAAGTCAACAGTACATAATAAGTTTAAAGCATTTAAACCAAGGGGGTGGTTACAAAACAGAGTTTATTCTGAGAGGCCTTTTGGAAATTTAGAGGATTTGGAAAATAAAATTAGACATGGTATTATATAAGATATTTAAATAATCATCCCAATATTCTTGAAAATGTAATCAGAGATTTTTAACAGAAGAATAAATTTATGTATTGAGAGGGAAGGGGATCAAATCGAGTGATTGTACTTCAATTAATAATATCGTTAAGGTTGTTATTTTCGAAGAAATTAATTTTTTTTGTTGATTAAACCGTATGTCATTTGTTTTATCTTTTTTGTATGTTTAAGATCAAGCACCAAGTTTTATAAAGAATAAAATTTTCTGAGAAATTAATAATAAAAAAGTTTCCCATTTGTTGCATACTTACGTGGACACGTTGTATATGAAAAAAGGAAACAAAAGAACATTCTGTTTTCGAGCTTTCCCTATTCCGTTTAGTAACCCTAGATACCATTTTTTAGAAAAAAAAAATATGTTAATGTGTATGTGTCTGTCTAAGTATTTTAATAATGACAAGAATTTGAAAACAAACTCTAAACTTATGGTGTTTTTTTTTGTCGAAAGAACTAAAACGTCGTAGACCGTGTTTACAAGTGTTTACTCGTAACAGCATTTTGCCTTTATTCTCAAATTATTTTCAATTAAACAAAAATTTAAATAAATTACATTAATATTTTGGTTTTTGAGAAGAAAAATGAAAATGAAAATATTGTCAGTAATATGGACACAATTAGTGGGGTTCATTTCCAAACTTCATTTTTATTTAAGAACAGATTTTCAATAGTATTGTACAGTGACAGTTCTGCATTAATATTATAGGCCTCGAAGCAAGGCAAGGTATGGGACCTTCGTTTACATTATTATAATGTGTTTTATAATCTTGTGTTTATATCTTTAAAACTAAATATGGTTTTCAATTGTAACTTTAAATTTAAGGGGTTTGATTGAGATTTTAACGACATCAAAAAATTCACTCGAGGATTTATATGAGTTATCTTACATTCTTGTAATAATAATTTTAAAGAAGAATCAAATAATTAGTACCGAGAAGTAAAATTATGCCCACAACTCCATTTTTACTCTCATGTTCAAGTGGGCACAATAAACAAATATAACTATTACATTACAAAATATGAACAAACGTATTAAATGCTGATTGACTTAATGTCAATAAGTAGACGTTTTAAAAGTTGTGAATGAGAAAATAAGATTTATAATATATTTATCGTTATATGCGTACTTAAACATTTACATATCTGCATAAAAACAAATAATTGCATATTATTAAGCAAATATGTTTCGAATTTAAAAAGTGAGATTCTCATTTCCTGCTTTAACGCTTTGAATCAAATCTCAAATATTGTTTTAATTTATATAAAATTAGACCATTCTTCTGCATAGCAAACAAGAAGTAATTAGGGTGTAACTGCGGATTGACGCTCTGTATGTTTCCTTGTTTTTATTACGGAATACTGTCACTTTTATCGCATAACGGAATACTACAAAAAACGGTACATCAGAGCAAATAAACAAATGTTTCTTCCCGTTTCTAGAGAAAGAACGCCGGTTATGTCGAGAAAGTGCGAAGGTCGCGATCTCGAGCGTTCGTGTTTGTTTCATTCTGTTGTTCACTGTTTTTTGAAGCGATTTTCTAATCGCGGAGGCCGAATAGTTGATCTCCGAGTTTTTAGTTATTCTCACTACTAAGTATGTCATTATCTATAAAAATAGTTATTGAAAATTTGTGTCATTGGTGAATTTTTAAATTGGATCACGCAATACATGACGATATACTAATATTATTTTTGATAAAGTCATTCTGAGTTAACTTAATAATTGCGCAATCATTTCCGATGACTTACTTTCTCAGAATGGACCAAAAGCATCCGAAAGTGCTCCCGTTGGGTACCTCTCCTGTATAAGTTATGGTCATCGTCACTTATTTTTTGGGCTCGGGAACCCGTACACTACACAAAACACACTAGAGCACCATTAAAATTGTCTTAGACACTTTTCTAAATCGACACAAACACGAGTTCGCGAAGTTTTTAATTTCTTTTAGTTTTCGAACGCACAAATAGATTAATTCTTTTTTTAATAAATTGGTAGCAAAAGAGTAGACGCGCACGCGTTAGCGACGACAGCGACTGACTGACTACAATCACCTGTGGCTGGTGGCCGGTTGGTGCGGTGTAGGTGAATTTAGGTGCCACAGAGTGTTAGTGGGGCGATCATTAGATTGTTAATACCAGCACGTGTGCACCTCTGACGACGACTGCCTATACTAAAGGCGAACCAATGCACGTTCTTGTTGCACACGCTTACCAAATAAAACCTACATTCAAGCAAAGCAATGGTTTGCTTAATTCCAATCTATTTATCGCTAATAGTATAGTAATTCTTTCGAACAATTGACACCAATCTGTATTTAAAAAGGTAATCCTTTTCATTTTCTAATAAAAATGAACCAACAAATAGATGTAATGAAAGAAAAATTATACTATTCTACTCATTGTGAAATAGCTTGAACCCTAAAATTACTATATATTGATGTCTTTTTATTTTTTAATAATGATATAAAATTAACAGTATTGTTTTGGGGTTTCATATATTTAAAAGAGGTAAATTGATTATTATATTTATTGCATAATGGGATTGCATTATATACCGTGTGTCCCGATATATTACTCCTATACTATATTCTCATATAGGTCAGTCATTATTAAATCAGCATAGTGCCTAATGCACATTCATTAATTTCTTCTCTTGCTTCAGGATGTGTAAATTTCATAAATCAATAAAGCCAAGGGAATGATAATTAAAAGGTGACAACGTGACTGTACACGACATTCTGACATATTTAAAAATGATGTTGCAAAAAGACATTTCTTATTTATAACAATAATAATAGTTACATAAATGTTATAGTTGATCTTGTTATAAAAATAAGGGAGTGGGCAAATATGAACTAAATAAAAGAATATAACCATGCAATTATAAAATATGAATAAAGACGATTAAATGCGGATTTCCAAAGCTTGTGGTGGACGAACAAATAAGTCAATTTAAAAACATTATTTGTTATATATTATTGATTTTTGAGGCTTCTACTTCATGTATACATGTCTAATATAAATGAAAACACACTTTTGTTTGTATCTAACTTACCAGTAGTTAAAATAACATTTAGTTTTCATAATTGCACGTTAAGTTGCCCAAACTATAGTCAACGTTAAATAAAAAGTATAATAGAAATTTAAATATTGTTTTCATATATATTTGTTATATATGTACTTACACATTTAAATATAATGATAATTAAAAATTACATATTATTGTCATGTGGAGGTTTTTACTTAAGGCTCAAAAACCTGTATTCCTATTTCTTGCATATGTTGCTGTATATAAAAATTAGCACTATAATAAAACATTCTCATCATCACCGTAGAAATTATTAAATGATGTAATAGCCGAAGCATACTTCGTTCTCTTTATTGAGTAATACTATCACTTTTATGACATAAAGATCCACCACTTATATAGGACATCAAAAGTTAAAACTTTTTCTTCGCATTTTAGTACAGAACACCAGCTATGCGAGAAAGTACGAAGGTTACGATCTCGTGCGCTCGTTATTGTTTCATTGTGGTATTCACAGTTTTTCGCAGCGTTTTTTTAATCGCGAAGGCCGAACGAATACGCGGTTTATGGACAGGGCCTTAGTTAAAAATCATATGGCCATCATTTTATTTTTTCAGTACCTTCCTCAAATCACCTGCCATTTTTTTTTTCAAAATGCTAATTTATTATACAATTATTTCTTATATAATTTTCATGTTACAATTAATGTTTATGTAAGAGTTAAGAAGTCAATATTTTTAATATATTTTTAGGAATATTAAGAATTTTATTAAAAATAATTTTATATAACTTCTTATTATTCAATGCACGATATTTTACCAAGAGCTATTCAGCTTCCTTGTCTGGAATAAACCAATTTATTAATTAAGTTTAAAATCTCTAGTGGTTTTGAGGTATAACACCCTCAGCTACACATGCAATAATAATAATTAAAATAAATTAAAAAATGGTGATGTGGCCATCATAATACTTTCCCTATATTTTTTCGAAAATCATGAGTAAACATCAATTCTATTCAATTCATTTATTTAAGTGCCACTATTTACAAACATAATACATATTAAAAAAATAAACAATAAGTACTCATTTGTAGTGGATATGAACGTCAATTTAAAATTTAACAAAAAACATCGATGGAAGTTTATGGTCAGGTATTGTTGGTTCCAAGGATATGTTCGTGCAGATGATTTCTCAGTTTTGCCTCTGTAATATTAGAAAAGTATTTTGCAAACGAGTTAGCTGTACTAGTTATAATGTCAACATATTCATTTTCTTTGTGAATGGGTTTAATAATATGACTACCATTTAATTCTTTGTTTATCATTTCCCATACTGGTCTTGGTTTAGTCTCTGCATTTAAAATTTTATTAGCGAAATAGGCTCTCTTTATTTCCTGAATAAGTTTTTTTTTTCTTTTGTAATTTGTATAGAAGTTTTAAATCTTATGATTGATAGTGTACCATAGTGTTGAATAAGTCCTTGAGTTTATTACCAGACTTTCGATCAACCTCATTTATCCACCTCTTATTATTATTTTTGCAATTTTTCATAAGTTTATAAGGACAAGATATGGTATAGTGGTGTTTAAATTCTTCCATGGATTTATCAAATGCAGAATTTATATTTCCAGTTTTAATTAATTCCCAGTTTATTTTCAGAAGGCGATTTTTTTATTCGTTTATATTTTCCCTTGTGATTTGTCTGGTAAATTTTCGACGAAATGTCCTTTGTTTCGTATTTTTGTTTATGTCTAACTTTATCATTTGGGCAAAATGATCTGATATGTACAGATTTAAATTTATGCATGACCAATGCTTTGATATATTGGTTACTATACAATTGATTTCGGTTGATGTCGTACCCCTAGTTGTTACTTATATCATGAATAATAAAATGTATTAAAATCCTTTAGTTCGTTGTAGAAAATAAAATAATAATTTTAAAAATACGAAAACATTTCGTGATTCTACAACAGTGAGTCTTACTAAGACTTCAAAACAAATTAATTTGAAACAACTACTTCTCTGGCTAATACCTCGACAGACATTGAATAAAACAAAATTAATTTGCGTGTTACGAATAGTACAACTATCAAAGCAAGACTAATTTGAATGAAGTTATTTATATTTCATTATATAGGGTCCGCCAATAAGGGCGCGTGAACTTTAAAATTGAATAAAACAAGTTGTGTGTGAGGTAGAAACAAAATTTATTTTTCATTCGAAAGGGTATTCGACCCCATTAAGTATGGAAGATAACATCGTTCAAATGACCACCGCGGCTCCGTTTGGTAGCCCGGATCCGGGAGGTCCAATTTTCGATGACTCTGGAGCACATATCGGCCTCAATTTGAGCGATGGCGTTGCGTATGTTGACTTTGAGGTCATCGGTGTTTAGAGGCTTGTTGGCGTAGACCAGCGACTTGAGATAGCCCCAGAGAAAAAAGTCTAAAGGCGTTAAATCGCACGATCTCGGTGGCCAGTTGATATCGCCTTCGCGCGAGATGACCATGTCCGGAAATCGCTAGTGCAGAATGTCCATTGTGGCATGGGCTGTGTGGCACGTGGCGCCGTCCTGCTGGAACCACATGTCGTCCGTGTCCATATCATCCAGTTTAGGCCAAAAGAAGTTGGTTATCATCGACCTGTAGCGCTCTCCATTGACGATTATGGCCGCCCCAGCTTCGTTCTCGAAAAAGTACGGACCGATGATGCCGCCGGCCCAAAATCCACACCAAACAGTGTTGGCTGGTTGTTTACTGAACCAGTAGACTCGAATTTGCCCACCAATCGACGGATAGTCGACTCTACAGGCCGATCATCGCGACCGTAAAATGGGCGAAGTGCGCGGAACGTTGCTCGAACTGATGACCCATTTTCATAAAACAATTTAATAATTTGCACGTGCTGCTCGACACTCAAACTTGCCATGGTGATTTGCGGTTATATACTGAACAAATGACAGCAACTTTGACAGCTCTACCTCGAACAACATGGCCGCACCCTTCCGGCAAACTTCGCGCGTCCCTATTGGCGGACTCTTTATTTATTGTTACATTTATTTTAGTAAGTGTTTTTATTTGTATTTAAAATCAATTTTATAATAAAGCTGTACTGAAGAGGGCGAAAATTCGAAACACGTGTCTGCAGATGATTATAAACTTGAATGCTAGATTTTTTAAATACATTGACAAGAGTTTTACCTATTGCTATTCCTAGTCCTCCATTATTATCATCTATGATAGCTTCAGAGTTTGCTCCGAATTGCCATTAATAATGATTTCTTCTTTTTGGAATAATTTATTTTTATGACACCGACGGTCGTTCTCTTGTCGGACTTTTTAGTATGCGACTATCTGTGGATGGAATCACAGCATGGCCGAACCTTTCACATTTCCAGCCACAATATTTTTATATCTGCATCATTACTTCTTCTATATCTTTACAAGTATCCTGCAGTTTTTAAACTGAAACTTGACTTCTAATTGTTATTGTGGTAGTTGATGCAGCAATCTTAAATTTTCTGCGAATATCGGCTCAAAATAAGGTTGCATTTTAATTTCATAAACATATTCAACTATTTCATTTAATTTAATTCTTCCAACCATCCTTTAAATTTTTTATTGTTTTATTGGTAGTCCCATATATTTTTTATATAAGATCAAGTGTCGAGAAAATCTATAGCTTAATGTTGTTATCAATTCTTTATACTCTATGTAACTTTTTTTTACTGACACAGCGTCAGTTGCCATACATGCCAGAGTAAGTTATTTACATTTCTTATATTTATTTTAGTAAATGTTTTTAGTAGTAGTAGTAGTAGTAGTGTTAGGCTATCGACCACGTGGTCCTTCCGCCATGTGTCATTTGTGTATTTGTGTGTGTGTAAATGAGCTTGTTACTTTTAAAGGATCGCCCCCGTCACTCTAAAGCACCATTAATTGTATCCCAATGGTGAATGGTACCGGTCACCCATCCGACTACTGACCCGAATCAACGTTGCTGCACGTCAATTCGGGGCCGTAACCGATGCGCCACCACCGGCGTGTAAATGTTTTTATTTGTGTGTAAAATCAATTTTATAATAAAGCTGTAGTGATGAGATCGAGAGATCGAAACACGCGTCTGCAGATAATTATAGACTTTAGTATTAGATTATTTAATTATTTTTGCTATTTTATTTTTTAACTGAATCAACATAAATTCATTTCTTCTAATTTGTCATACTATAATCACTCATAAACTGTTTAACTACATTTTATAGTTTTTAGTTAATTTGATAGAAATAAATAAATCAAACTAGTGTTGCTTTGATAGCCTTCCTATTTGTAACACGCAAATTACATTTGTATAATTAAATACCTTGGATCGATGAGGCTGTTACTTGTTGAAACTCCATGGCATCATTTGATAAAACACTGACAGAGTGTAAGGTTTTAAAAAATGTGTAAAAAAAACATTTTTTGAAACATTTCACTGTATCAGTGTTATACTAGGTGAATTCAATACCTGTCGGGGTATTAGCCAGAGAAGTAGTGGTTTCAATCAGTGAATTGTTTTGTAGTTTTAGTCAGACTCATTGTTGTATATTTACGAAATGTTTTTGTTTTTCAAATTATATGTTTCATTTTTGTTTGCTGGGTCTAGAACTTCTTTAGGTTAACATTTTATAGATTTTTATGTCTATTGTTTGTTATAATTCCTATTTCTATATCGGATTTTGTATTTAATTAGGTCCGTGAAAATTGTCTTTATATTTATAAAGGCAAAAAAAAATCAAAAATATTTCACCACAGGAAATTTTTTAATGTGTTGTTATAGTGAACTCTACAGGTTTCTTTGAACATGTGATTAAAATGTATCATTCACCATTGGGATACAATTAATGGTACTTTAGAGTGAAGGGGCGATCCTTTAAAGTAACAAGCTCATTTACACACACACAAATACACAAATGACACATGGCGGAAGGACGACGTGGTTGATAGCCTAATACTACTACTACTATTACTACTAAAATGTATTGCTTTTGTATTCAATGTTTTTCAGAAGAAATGACTAATAAATTTATAATGGTAATATATTGATTTAAAGTAAATTCTAATAATTTAAATGAATTATTAGAAAAAAAAATATTTTAAAAAACTGCATTGAAAATACCAATAACATGGTTTACGTGTCGATAGCATAATTCTATACTAATTGATTCCTAATATTGTTAAAAATTGGGTTGTCTTAAGTCATTAAGGTACCAATAGGTATCTATACTTTTATTTTTATCCAATTATCTACTCTAAATAGCATTTTATAGGAGACACTTCAATTGTCATTAAAAAAGTAAATGAATCAATTCAGTAGATGTCGTAAAGTAGTGGCCGAAATATTGAAAAGCAAACTGAGGAATATCGCTGATTTACTGTTTTACTTCAGAAATGGGAAAACGCAACGCAAGTTAATAAAAAATTACGTAATGTGTACGGTAAATATTGCTTATCAGAACAACAGTACCAGAATTGGTTTGCCAAATTTCGTTCGAGTAAATTGAACGTCAAAAATGCGTCGCCTTCAGGAAGGCCTCGAGAGATTGCAGAAATATGAAACATTTTTCAAACCACCGTGGAAAGACATTTTAGTTTCGCATAAACTCAAAGAAATTCATTTAATAAAGCGCATAAACGCCAGCGACAAGCTCTTAAAAAACAATTCTCAAACATATTGTCACTGGCGATGAGATATGGACACGTTGTACGAAAGCGTTCAAGCCCGGTGAACAAGTTTGGTGGGAAACCTCACACATGTTTAGTAACCCGCCCGAAGTTGATGGAGTTTGGATGGGATTTGATGAACAGACCATACTCAACAGGCGCATGGTATAGTCCGACTACTATTTGTTTCGAGAGAAAGTTCTTTGAGCGTGGTATCATAATATTATCCGAAAGATTGTAAAAGTTCATCGATAAAATGGTCAATATATAAATAATAATATAATAAAATTATTCATTTTTATATAGAATCACCGTTGATTATTATAATAACAATTAACCTATTATTAAAATAGATATGTATTTTTATTAGAGGCTAATATAATGTCATTCTTACCAATACGAACTTTACGGATTTTGTGTTAAACTATTATAAAATGATATTGTACAATGTATTAAAAAATAAAATAAAATTATATGTATCTGATATAAAAATGGTGTCCACTGTTCCGAGGAATTAACAATAAAAATTTGCATCCGCGTTAAATTGCAGCTAAATTAACCAAGCAATTAAAATACGATGGTTACGGTAGATCGCCAGTAACAATCGGCCTTGTCAGAATGCGTCAATCAAGTTTACGTATATACCTAAGTAGGCAAACCAAAATAACAAACACAAACTAAATTATATAGTTGAAAACAAGAATGAAAATTCAATTTTTAAAGTCTAATATACACAGAATTAATTTAAATTATATGTAAGGTTAATGCCTTGGAACCAACAGTGATTTCTCTTCGTCATCTTTAATCGTCCGGATTTGTTACAGAATTATTGCGAATCCTTGTTATGAGATGTCGGTCTGTATAGTAAAGTAAAAGATATCGGTGATGTTTACAATATTTTTGTACTTTTTTCCAAATACACAATCGGTTTTTCTCAGCTGGCGCCGTGATTCTTGGTATTGCGTATTTGTGTCACAGATGTGGTTTAGGTATTGAAATATTAATTTTCTAAAAGACATATATCCTTGCCTGAACGTATATCATATTGATAATTAGAAAAAACACGAAAACAGTTCATTTTACAGAAAGAAATACGTTCAAACTAGTGTTGCTTTGATAGTCTTCCTATTTTGTAACACGCAAATTACTTTTGTATTATTCAATGTCTGTCGAAGTATTAGCTAGAGCAGTAGTTGTTTCAAAAGTGGTTTGTTCTTGTAGTCTTAATAAGACTCATTTGTTCTAGATTTTACGAAATATTTTCGTGTTTTTTCTAATTATTAGTTAATTTTCTACAACGTAAAGGACTTATATATTTTATATCATATTGGTTTAGCCTTTATAAAACTAAAGTGAGGTAATAAATTAGTAATTCTCTACATTATTATTAACATATCGTTGAATCGTATGTAATCAACTCAAAAAGGAAATTCTTTATTATTCTTTTAAATTAAGACAAAAGGGGACGAGTAAGGGATTGTCGATGATCCAATTATACCTTTAGTGAGTAGGTTTGCTATTTGCATACCCATATCTCTTCCTCTAATTCACACAACTTCATTTCATAATAGTGTTGAGTTTAGTATGGAAACACAGTCCCAAAATAATATTGTACCTTACTTAAATCCTTTAGTATATATTTTTCTTACGTTAAAGGTTATTTAAGGTTTCTTCGTGATATCTGGGTATATTAAGTCTTACTACTTATATAAAACTAATCATTATCTTGTTAAAATAGATTTTCATATAATGAGATTACATGACATATTGAAAAATTACAAATAAAATATACTAAAATCTACTGAAACAAACTATTTAGTATTGGATTTTTTAATTTATTTTTTGTATATGAGTATACAATTGTATCAGTGCATTAGAAGTAATCGATTCTACAGAAATCTCTTTTTAAAATTAACATCAGTAAATTTCTTAATCAAATTAAAAAAAAACATCGAATAGCTTTCTATACACAATGATGTGAATTAGAAAGATATTATACCGTCCTCATTCACGTCTTCCATACGCAAACCTACTTTGAAGAAATAAAAGATAGTGATAACCAGACTCTTATGCAAGGAGCATTTTTCCGTTTGCAAAATTATTTACCTACTTTAACTTAAAAATGCATGTTATAATACATATACTTTTAAAATATATGTCAGAAAAAGGCAATACGAACGAATTAAATATATTAAAATATAAATAAATATATTTAACTCAATGCGTTTCTCAACATGTAAAATGCTCTAATAGCAAAATACATTAACTATTTCAATTATTTTAGTTCACTTTCTATGGTTAGAATGGCCCGATTTTTTTGTCATTTCCACAGAAATCGAGCGTGATTAATATAACCCAAATTCTTGCGTTTTCGCTTAAATTTCAGCAATTATCAGTTAATATAGTTTTTATAGAACACTCGACTATTACCATAATTTCGCCAATTTAATAATTAAACACGATTTAGCCAAAATTATTCCATATATTTTATCGTTTCAGTTAATTTGAAATTATTTGGATATTGTAGACTGAACATAGTCATGAATAAATCTTAAAGTGTAATTTTGGTTTACAAATTATATATTTCTTGAATCTACATCTGTATTATTTATGAGTGTGAGAAATATTCTCATTTACTATTATAACATTTAAATTAATTATGGTCAACTATAAACTTTTTTCAATAATCTTTTGGTTTTTGTTTTAACGGGTTACTCATATTTAGATGCATGTCACCAGAAATGAATCATTAAACGTTAAAATTAGCGCTCTAATTTTTAAGTTAAATAAAAATAAATATAATAATTATTTTTATTGATTAAAGTCTTGTTTCGTTCCATAATTGCTTTATCAGTTTCCTGACATATGTTTCGACAATTACTTGTCATTTTCACCTTTAATCAATAAAAATAAAAATAATTATGCAATTATGTTCCATCAAGAATGCAGCAACGATAGTATTAATTTTATAAAAATAATAGTTTATGAGTATTAAAGAGGTTTCAGAATTAAAAAAATACCAAGGTTCTGCGCGAACCAAATCAAATATAAATTCAATAAAGAATAATAATGTGTTTTTGCACAGGGTATGAACTTAGGTTCAAGGAATAAGAACTTATTCTGACTGACAAAGTGATGTGATTCTTATAAATATATTTTATAATAACAATAAAGATATTTTTAATGATATTACGACAGATAAAACCCTGTATAATTACAGATGTAATTATACAGTGTGCATTTGAATTAATAGATTTCTTTCAAAAATTAGTGTGAGTAAATTTCTTAATCAAATTTAAAAAAGAACAGCTTTCTATGCACAATGAAATGAATTCCAAAGATATTATCCCGTTCTCATTCACATCTCCTACATATATAACTACTTTGAAGGAATGAAAGATAGTGAGGTAACCCGGCTTTTCGCAAGGAACAATTCAATGTTTTAACCACAAATAATTATTGTAAAAATATTATATAACGTGTGGTTATATAAATCTAAACAACACAGAACGACTCGAGTTTCGATGTTTTATCGTGACGATAACTGTGCCCTACACGTTATATATTATTTTTACAATGTTTCTATTCAGTGAAAGTATGGATTACTACATAGTACCGTACGCAACTATTTTCTTCATGAATATATTCCCGTTTACAACTTAGATATGTCTTGGTTATTCCTAACTTTGATATTAAAAATATAAATTATAATTTCCTATATAAGTTAGTTCAATATGCTATGTTTTAAATTCATATAATATCATAATATTTATAATTTTACTATAACATATCCCGGACGTTTATATTTTATTCCTAATTTTTTTTTTTAAATAAAGAAAACTTATAACTTTTTTATACCACTTTTCATTTCACTTTTTGCGACTAGTTTCGATTACACGGTAATCATCATTATCAAACAAGTACTTAAAATCTAAATTACAACCGTTTATATCCTACAAACTAAAACGCTTCAAAGAGGGGGGTGTACAACAGGTCCACCTGGTCGTTTAAGATGGAAATTCCCGGATTAATTTTTGCTTTATGAATTTCAAGGGCTTCCAGTAAATCCATTTTTCTACCTTTCTCGGCAAAATGGATTACCGAAAGTACATCCTTGTCAAAACTATGGTTTGAGTCTAAAAGATGATTTGCAAAGGTTGAATTATTGTGTTTTAAATTGTATGATCTTTGATGCTCTCTTAATCGAATTTGAAAATTCCGACCTGATTGACCGATGTACACACTCAAACAATTTGGACATGTTAGACTGTAAATTCCTGACTTGTACAAATAATTTATCGGTGTTTTTGCATTAAAAATTAAATTACTAAGTTTAGTATTTGATCTAAAAACAATGTCAATGTCTCGTTTTTTAAAGATGTTTCTAATTTTTTGACTTATTATTCCGAAATATGTTAAGATTTTATAAGATTTATTTTTTGTAGCTGGATTGACGGCATATAGGTACTTTTGAATTTGTTTGGATTGATATTTATTAATTAATTTATGAATTAGTGTATCTGGATAGCCATTATTAGTGGCAATTTGTTTAATTATGTTTATTTCTTTGTTAAGGTATTCAGGACTAAGGGGGATTTGAAAGCACGGGTTATCATAGAGTACTGCTATTTTGTGTTTATATGGATGACGAGAGGTATTCGGGATTATTGTGTCTGTGAAAGTGGGTTTTCGGTATATGTTGAACGTCAGTTTATTGTTAGTTTTTGTTAATGTTAAATCTAGAAAATGAATCTTGTTCTCACATTCTGTTTCAACTGTGAATTTAATGGAAGGATGCAGGGAGTTAAGGTACGTTAGGAATTGAGTTATTTGTCTGTCAGTACCCTCGAAACACGCCAGAATATCATCTACATATCTGTAATTTAGATTTTAAGTACTTGTTTGATAATGATTACCGTGTAATCGAAACTAGTCGCAAAAAGTGAAATAAAAAGTGGTATAAAAAAGTTATAAGTTTTCTTTATTTAAAAAAAAAATTGAAAATGTACTACGAAGTTAACGCCGAGAAGATTCAAGAATTCATTCCTATTTTTTCGGAAAAATTCGTAATCTTTAATCACCATATCGGTGAAGTTCGTTTCAATAAGAATTTATTAATTTATGATATGCTAGTTAAGCCTTCAAAGAATAAATAATTCAATTCTTAAATAAATACAATGGCCTGAATACCCTCAATAAAATAGAAAAATACTTTTTAGCATAGGTCGCTGAAACACCAATAAATCGGACGGGTGAATGTACAACCGTAAGCCGTTGCATATAAAAATGGGTTTTTACGGAAAACCGGTGACGTCACGCTCCAGTTGGACATTCCAGAGACACGCCGATTTAAAAAGAGTTTTTCGTAATTAACAAGAAAACTGTCGCTAAATAAAGATTTACATTATTACCACGAAAGAGGGCATGAAATCCCCATCGAAGAAGATGCCAATCGAAGTACATCAGATGTTTTTTTCTCTTCGGGGCAAAAGCCACCCCATTCTCACAAAACCATACTTAAGGGACAACAGGAGGATCCCTTTTTCACTGTGTATCAGTCGACTTCTTGCTGCCACATCACCATGCGATGTTTTCTAAATTCTTAAACTTCAAAATCTATATTCTTTTGTCATTACTTTCCACTTTAATCATTCATGCTATTTCATTTCATTTAATCATCTTTTTACTTTCCCTATATAACATACAGGGTGAGATTCTCACCCTGTGTATAGGGGAAGTATTGTTTCCGTGATTTATTTTCGAATTTTTTTTCCCGGAAATATCCGTTTTGGGGTCCATTCCACTGATTTCTGGAGAAAAGAAAATGGTGTCTGTGTGTCTGCCTGTGGGCGCTGTATCTCAAAAATGAAAGATCCTAGTGAGATATAACTTTAAATTTAAGGTTTAAAAAAAAACTTTTGGTTTTCATAGACCGGAAATAGATGTTTACTCGAGGCGTTTTTTTGTTTTTTGGTGATATTTTTCTCAATATAAAAAATTTAAAAAAACGGTCCAAACAAAAGTTAAAGGGAGTGAAAAACTGTAAAAGTTTTATTTAAACATATTTTTCATAAAATTCTCAACTTTTGAGAAAAAAGTAAAAATTGAAAATGTTGACATTTTTTGCCAATTGCTAATAAACTACTGGAGTTACATGAAATTTATATAACAAATAATTGTAGAGAATTCCAAAGTGAACAAATCCTTCACGATCCTAATCCGTTTAGCGTAAATCAATGTTTAGAATCACTGTTAATAAAATTAGAGTCAGTGATTGAATAGCTGTGAATAGTTGAAATCAGTGCGTTCGTAGTTCCATGCAGAGAAGTAAAGCAAAATTCAGGCCATAAAAAATACCAATGCACTCAAATTAAAGGCTAGTGGATTAAGGATTAAGTTGAAAGTGAAATAATTATAGTCAAGTATGTTTTCAATGATGGCTAAAGCTGTTTTATGCAATCTTTTGTTGGTATTTTAGAAAACATGTAAGACACATCATATTATTATCGATGGTTACTTCAGCTAATTTCCGTGTTAATTTTACTGAATTTTTTATAGAAAAATATATATCTTTAGATTTGATAATGGATTTGACGAAATTGATAACTTGGTGTCTTCTCATCACAATGTTAGTAAACGACGACATAAAACAATACATTCAACTAACGAAAATAGGTAAAAAATTTAACACTAAACCTACCGACATTTTATGTATACCTATTTCTACCAATGGCAGTCAAATAACCGCTATTCAAATTAAACATTATATTCTTTTACAGTTGATTCTAAATAATACAGAATGTAACACAATAAAACACAAAATAATTATCATGTAATATTTAAGAAACATTTATTTTTTCTGTCTTTAGAAATATACGTTTTTAGAAAGAAAACTAGAAACTGAAATATTATATGTTAGTAATATACATAAATATCGTTATTCAAATCAAAATAAAATTTATTCGACGTCGCACTTTTTACAGATGGAAGGTCTCTCCCTCGCAAACTTTCCATAAACATATTTTTTACATGTAAAACAAATGTTTATTGTTTTATTTTTTTTTTGCAATATCCAATTTGACACGATTTCCGTCTTTGACAAATTGTGGTGGAATCTGCTGAAGTTTTCTCTATCCTTTTTGTTTTTTGTTCCTGTAAATATCCGTTATAGGTAGCAAGTTCCTCTGCCAATTGAAATAAGGCTGTTTGCCTATACCAAGACCCAAGCATTTATAGCAACTAAATCCAAAACATGGACAGGCCATCTACGACATTTAGATTTTATGCTGTACTTCCTAGCCATTTGATTTGTCATATCTACGCCATATTTAGTATTATTGTAATAGGAAGACAATATTGGGATAATATATGGAAGTTGAAACGATTTCTGGAGATTTTTTCTGATAGGAATCGAAGGCGTTCTAGGATGGAGATAACTAAAGTAGTATCATAGTGGAGCTGGTTAGAGGGATTGTGTAAAGAATTAAGATGATGACGGGGTTTTGTTAGGGTACGAAGGGAAGCTCGTTCGCTATGGTTGCGTAAGTAAGGCAATATGGGGAAGTATAATAAGCCACCTAGGCTGTAGTGCATCCGGAACTTCATTATTACCTCCCGATAGGGGTACCCATGTTGGAAAGGACTTAGATGATGGATCTGACTAAGCAGCATGCATACCCTGCTCAGCTGTCGTGTCGTGGTTTAGAGCTTCCACTAAAGGGTACGATGCCCTACTTTAACTGGCTGTATAGCCACCAGGCAGGTAACTCACCGCTGTATGTGGTCAAGTCTCGCTGGCAGTGAGCAAAAAGGGTTTGGGCTTAACTGCACAGACCAAGTGAAAAGAGAGCCACAATAAAAAACTCCTCAAGCTAAGGTGGAACAGCATATGCCGAAGTCTGCATGGCTAAGGGGAAGCTGAGTCTTAGTATGCGAACTCCGGTTACCAGGCGACCTCCTCCTAGCCTTCCTGTGGCATGCGGGGTTCTGCTACAGGTGACCGTTTATTTCCCTAGCTTCTTGTGGGATCAAGAACAACCAAATAAGGGCTCGTCCTCCTCAAGGGACAAAACTACGGCAATAGAGTGTGAAATCCTTGCCACGGGAGAGGACTTAGTGCCTGAGACTAACAGGGAGGAACTACTCCTAGCCAGCAGTTGAGAAGAGGCTGGGCAAAAGTCCGAAGACCTCCAGACACGCAAGCGTACGAAAGGGACTATACAGACCTCCACCAGCGGCATTCAGGGGCAAACCAAGGCCCTCACAAGCACAAGCCCGAGTGGCGTCACAGAGGGGAAGCAAAATCCTCAAAAAAGGCACAGTCTAGCTGTACAAGGACCTGGGTGGATCGGAATCACCTGCCGCAACGAAGCTACGGTAACGTGGCTGCATAAAACTGATAGCAGTCCAGAATGGGTGCGATGCCTCAAACTGGAGGGTCTTAAGAAGGGTGATCGCTGGACCCACTCAAGAGGTTACCTTCTCAGTGGATGCTGGGTCCATGGAGTAGTTATAAAATCGTATTTACTTTGTTGGATTTCGTTGCGGCGAAGTACAGCTCCGCACAAAGTTGAAGCAGGGTAAGCCTGATAAAGGAGCAGGCGCCTTAAGCTCCAAAAAGCCCCAAAGGACCCCTGGATCTGGGCAAAAATCCGCCGTTGTAATCCCCAACTGGTCCCGGAGAGGCCAACAAGCCTTCAGGAAGGCAGAAGATGCAGGCTGATGTGCGTCCAAAGGGCAGTATTATGCCCCAGGATAAACTGAAGGATGCCAGAGGTGGCATTCCAAGGCCCAAAAATGAAGGGTGAGTAGCAGTGCCTACAAATCGACCTGCAGCACTCAAAGGTAGCATCAAGTGCATTAAGCAGAAGGCTAGCTAGGGGCAGCGTCCGTCGGTTCACGGAGGAGCGATTAAAGAATACATCGTACTGTCCGGTATGTAATACCCACGTTTATAAACGCAATAAAGCAAGAGGTACTTGACTTGACCTTAGCCACAGCATACGGCGCGCAATTGATAAAAAAAATTGGGATGTACTACCATAGCCCTCAATGTCGGACCATTGCGACGAAAAACGGACTGGATATTATATAACGAGTGCCTATTGTCCGAACTTCAAGGCCTCCAATATAATAACGCTACCATAGAGGAGTTAGAACAGGCCTCACTACACCTAAGTGATACAATCGTAGCAGCCTATGAGAAAAGCTGCCCGGTAAAGAAGGTAAACTTCTCGAGAAACGTTCCTTGGGGAAACAAGGAATTGGATTGACTCAGGTCTTCCACTCGGAAGGCCTACTACGAAGGGATCAACAATCTGACCTAAGAAAGTAGACTCCGGAAGATCCTAACAAAGGACCATACCAATGCGGTCGGCATTTTAAAACGAACTGGCGACAGTCACACCAAAAATCAACAGTAAAGTTTAGAGCTACTCCTAGTGTTTGGACGTATAACGCAAATTTATTATTGCTTATTTCAAAATTCAATTTTTATGTTTTTACAACTGTTTATTTTATTGCTGTCTGTAAACTCATTTTAATTTATTTAAATCTCATATTTTGTGTAGCTGTTTGGAACTGCATTTATTTCTTTATTGTATTCCCGGAAACGTTGCATATTATTAATATTTTCATTGTTACCCAAAAGATGCGGATTTTGGGACTTTTCGGTAATTAGCCGTCTGCATCGGTCATTGCTGAAGGGTCCGCTGGTAAGATCATGAATCTACCTGAATTTCAACCTTGTTTCTGCGCATGTCTCCCTGTTAAATTGTATATTGTGTAAAGTAGTTAGTTTAATTTTATAAATCAGTTTCGATTCACTTCTTAAACTGTAAACATCTTCTGTAAATATTGTTGAGAGTATTAATAAACACGCAGTCCGTAGACGCCGCGCCGGTTCGCCAAAAAGCCGCAGTCTGTTGACGTCGTGCCTGTTCCCTAAGAAGCTGTAGTCCGACGACGCCCCAAGCTCGAACCCGCATCGATCAAAAAGTAGTAAGTCAATCCTTTCTACCACTTTCTCCCTATTTTTCGGTTTTCACTTGTATCAAAATGTCGAATTGGGAATTAAAATCATTAATTTGCAAGAAAATTAAATGCGCCTAAACTCGTGCCAATACCTTTTTCGATAACTTAAATATTGCCAATATCAACCAAATAGTTTACAATAAAGTTAAATCGCGACTCGTTGATATTTTGCCATTAGTGAACAATTATAATGAAATTATGGATAGAATAGAAGAATTAGATGAGGATAACATGGAAACTCATAATGAAGATCGCGAGTCATTTGAAGTCAATTATGAGGGTGTTATTTCTAAATATCAAACATTTTTAGAAGACACATAACCTGTGTTTAACGAGACTTCTAATCCAGTTGAAACGATAGTTAAACCGTTGAATGTTAACTTGCCCATATTAACATTACCCAATTTTACTGGCTAGTATGATCAATGGACTTCATTTTCAGAAACGTTCAAATCACTTATTCATAACAACAATGCCATTGATGGTATTCAAAAGTTTCATTATTTAAAATCATGTTTGAGCGGTGATGCATCTAACCCAATTCAATAACTAAACGTGTGTTCAGGTAACTAGAATTGACAAATGTTTCTCTTATAAGCGATACAATGGATAAACGTTTACAAGTTGATGTTATATACACCGATCTATCTAAGGCGTTTGACAAGGTAAATCATAGTATAATGTTAAATAAATTGTCGAATTTTGGGTTCAATAATAGTCTTATTAACTTCTTTTCTAGCTATTTAAATAATCGGCGTATATGTGTAATTCATAATAATTTTAAATCGTTTGAATATGTAATGAAATCAGGTGTTCCTCAGGGCTCCAACCTTGGACCTCTGTTATTTCTAATATATTTCAATGACATTCTTTTAAAACTGAAATGTAATGTTTTAGCATATGCCGATGATCTAAAAATGTATTGTGTTACTAAGTCAGACAACGACAGTTTCTCTTTACAACAGCAATTAGATATGTTTGCAACGTGGTGTAGACTTAACTGTTTGACATTGAATATAGGCAAATGCAAAGTTGTTAGTTATACCAAGAATAAATCACCAATCATATTCAGATATTGCGTTAATGGTACAGCTATTGAACGAGTCGAAACTTTTAAAGATCTAGGGGTCACTTTCGACAGTCATTTAAGTTTCAGGTACCATATTCTAGACATTACAAAATCTGCTAGTGAGTGTCTAGGTTTTAAAACCATCCATTGTATTAAGTTGCTTTACTATACTCTAATTCGATCAAAATTAGAGTACGCGTCGATAATTTGGACACCACATTATAATCTATATATAAAACTAGTCGAAAGGATTCAAAAACGTTTTCTAAAATACTTGCACTACGTAACAACTGGTAGTTATCCTGACCAAGGCTACTCCTATCAAGATCTATTGAACAGTAATTGTCATGAATCCTTGTACCTTAGACGCATAATTGCAAATGTTAAGACATTACACAAAATTGTTAATAATAGATTGGACTGTGCTTTCTTGCTTTCCAAATTCTCATTTAACGTACCATCTAACTTTACACGTTCAAATAATACATTTTATATTAGCGCTTCAAATACCAATATTGGTTTACATTCACCAGTCAACGATATGTCTGGCAATTATAATGCGATTAGTGAATATTGTGATATTCATTATGACAAGATTGACATTATATTAAAATCTGTGAGACAGCAATTTATAGAACCACCACATATTACATAAATCAGTCTGTTTTTTTTTCTCATTCTCAGACAGATATGCATATCACATTTCACTATAACATGTAACATAGTTTTATTTTACATTATATATTACGTCAGTTTAGCATAAATGATTATTATATAAAATTTAGGTTATTGTTTATTTCATTTTATACAAATTTAATTTATTATTTTGTCCTGTAATTGGAATTTGTATTCTGTTGGGCAAATAAATATTATAATTATTATTATTAGAAAGCTGTTAGAGTGTGTACACGCTAACATAAGAACCATATAAAATACTGTACCCACTGCCGACATGTGGGACATAACAATGTGTTCAATAATAATTATTATTATTCAAATTTGATTTTAAATTGCATAGTGCATTTGAGCTCCAAAATAAGTCCAATGAACCAAATACATTAGAGTCATTATATGATTTTCTTAAAAGAAAATGTGACATCCTTGATATGTTGCGGTCACAGAAAATTCATCTTAACAAACAAAACATTATATCTAAACCAAACAAAATTTCACATCTAGTAACGAATAATAATTCTAACACTAGAAAAATTAATTGTTCCTTATGCAATGAACCACACTTAATTTATTTATGCCACAAATTTATTCGCCTATCATCAAATGAAAGGTTGTCTAAATGTAGGGAATTAAATATTTGCAGGCAAGGTATTCTAATAAACAGTGTAGAAGTGCACATATGTGCAAAATTTGTAATAGAAAGCATCATACCATGCTGCATATTGAATCGACTGTGACTGAACCGCCTCAATCATCCTCTACAACTTCAAATAATGCAACTTGTAATAATAAGCACACACTTTTATCAACAGCATGCGTAAATCTAATTGATAAGTACGGTCGAAGTCATAACTGTCGCGCTCTTCTTGATTCAGGTTCGCAATGCAATTTTATTACAACAGAAATGTGTCATAAGTTGGGTACTTCAGAGGAGCATGTAAATATTTCGATCACCGGCATCAATCAAGCAATATCTTGTATTAATAAAAAGACTCAAATTAAATTAAAATAACATAATTCATCATTTGAGTCAAATTTATCGTGCTTAATCTCTGAGAAAATAATGGATCGATTACCGCAATTTTCATTTAATACGTCATCCTTAAAAATTCCAAAAAATAATAGACTAGCGGATTCGTCCTTTAATAAAACCGGTGAAATAGATATGCTTATAGGTGCTGAATTATTTTTCAATTTGTTATGTGTAGGACAAATATCACTAGGTAAAAATATGCCAACATTACAAAAAACCAAGTTGCGGTGGATAATTGCAGGGCCTATTTCATCTGAACTTAAAAACATATCATCTAACTTAGCCTTAAATAATGATTTTCAAATTTCTAAGTTTTGGGAGATAGAGGAAGTCAATACAAACAATTGTCCCTATACTCACGAAGAAAATATTTGCGAGGCTAACTTCATTGAAACCACTACGCGATCAAGCAATCGCCAATTCATAGTTACCATACCATTGCGTGATAATGCAAATAAATTAGGATTTTCGCGACACACATTTTACTCTTTAGAGAGAAAGCTTGCTAAAAATCCGGCACTCCGTGATTCATATATTAGCTTTATGAGAGAGTATGAACAACTAGAGCATATGAGTAAAATAAATTCAGAAGATTGTCAATCAGCACTAACCTTTTACTTACCTTACCATCCTGTCTTAAAGGAAGACAGTAGTAGCACCAAGCTCCGGGTAGTATTCGATGGGTCAGCACAATCAGACTCCGGGTTATCCCTTAATTCTGTTCAAATGGTAGGACCCCCTATACAGCGCGACTTATTCTCTATTTTACTAAGATTCAGGCGATTCGAATATGCGCTAACTGCAGATATTGCAAAAATGTATCGGCAGGTCTTGGTAGCGCCTAGAAACAGGTCTCTCCAGCGGATTTTATGGCGGGAATCGCCTAATAGTGAAATAAGGGAATATGAGCTAAAAACAGTCACATACGGTACTGCATCCGCTTCATTTCTTGCCATTGGCTGCTTGAAACATTTAGCGATCGATCATAAATTCGATTTTCCCAAGGCCAGCTTGGTCATCGAGAATGATTTTTATGTCGATGACTTACTAACGGGGGGTAACACTACTTCGGAAGTCAGACAATTGCGCATAGAACTTATTAATATTTTAGTTAGTGCAGGATTTAAATTACGTAAATGGCTGTCTAATCAAAATTCCGTTTTACCATATGCCTCTCAAGCCGAATCTGAATCACTTATGATATCAGATTCATCCGCAGTATAAACATTAGGATTGTTATGGGATTCAACAACAGATTCATTTAAGTATACAAAAAAACTATTGAAAATAAACATGTGTCAAAGCGAACCATTTTAGCTTTTATGGGTCAATTATTTGACCCTCTAGGTCTTCTAGCGCCGCTAATAATTACGGCCAAGTTAATCATGCAATCTTTGCTTAAACTCGATTGGGACGAATCTCTTCCGATTGATATTCATAAAGTTTTTCTACTGTGTGTTTCTGTTGTTTTGAATGTATGATTGCTGCTATATCCATTGGTTTTGGTCTCTGCCATTGTCTTATTTGTAGTTTAAGTACATTTGTCATTCTAGATTGGGTTTTGTTCCGCGGTTGTTGTCTAATTGATGGATATTGATTTCTCGGGTTAAATTGTACTTGTTGTAAAGTAGACGGAGGTTTTTGAAATGTATTCAAATTTCTCATTGTCAATAGGTTAATTCTTATCTGTGCGCCATAGGGAGCCCACAAACTGGCTCTGGTCCTATAGGAGTGGCATTTGCACCTCTTTTTGCGAGTTCATCTGCCACTTCGTTGCCTTTAATATCCCCGTGCCCTTGGACCCACATGAGGGTCACCAAGTTGTTCTTCGCCAGTTGGAAGACGGATCTTCAACATTCCCAGACAGTCCGTGAGCCGTGTGTATTTTCTAGGGCCGTGACTATAGGCTCGAACAGCCTTTAATGCGGCTTGGCTGTCTGAGCAGATGTATATATGCGCGCCATTTAGGTGCCTATCCAGACATTCTCTGGCGCACATATCAACTGCAATTGCTTCCGCTTGCAGAATCGTGTATGTCGTACCCAGTTACTGCGCCAGTTATATTTCGGGAAATTTGAAATGACCCTATTAATAAAAGATTTCATTTTGCACGTGTGCAACAGCGAACTAACAGAGAATGAACACAATTAAATAAATACAGATAATTAGGGTAGGTAGTATAATTCACGATAAAACGAGATCTAAACCATCATCAAACATATTTTAACTTTTTAGCGTACATAAATTTAAATTAATAGTTCCGATGTTTGAATGTTTCAAAAGCATTTCACATTTTAAATGGTTTACTGCTTGGAAGAAATTATTAATTAATTAATTATTAATGCTATGTTATTGTAATATCCCTCTCCTGTTTAACTATTGTAGCACTAGTGCTACAATAGATATATTGTAACACTAGTGCTACAATATATAGATAGATAGATAGATAGATGTTATATGGGTGGCACCAGCGCCTATTCCACCGCGACCTTTAGGTCTATTGTGGATCCCTGTTTATCTCAGATGACCAGCTCCAGCTTTGCCTCTTTGATTAGTCCTATTAGCCCTGCCAGAGGGGCTTGGGTATAAGTCTCCGCGCTTGGGTTGGTAGTGCCCAACTTTTGATATCTAATCCTTGCTAGACCCTCGCAGTGGCATAGGTTGTGGAACGAGTCCTCTTCTTCCTCTAGGCAGAATCTGCATGGTTCTTCTTCCACCAGGCCTATTTTGCTCATATGTTTGTTGAGCTTGCAGTGTCCTGTTATCAGGCCTACTATTGTTTTGACCATTTTCCTGTCTTGGTTCAGGAGTTTAGTCCCGAACTTTGGCGATTGTTTCTTAAGGAACTGTTTCGCCTGTCTCTGTCCTGGTGAGTTCGTCCACCAGGTATGGGCCTGTGTCTCCACCCATTTTTTTATGGATCGTTTGACTGCGGTTTTGGAGTTTCCGCAGGAGGGTTCTGGGCCAATTACTGCTGTTGACGAGCCTTGTTTGGCCAGTTCGTCTGCTTTGTCATTCCCCGGATGTCCTCCGTGTCCTGGAACCCATATGATTGTTACTTTTTTGTGACAGCCGAGTTCATTAAGAGCACGTATACAGTCCCACACTAGCTTAGATTCGACCTGTGTGGAGCGCAGTGCTTTTAGCAGCGCCTGGCTGTCGGAGAATATAGCAATTGTCCTACTTTTGGTGTCTTGTCTTGCTATTTCTCTTGTGCAGTGGTGAAGAGCTATCGCCTCTGTTTGGAACACCGTGGTGTCCTTGGTGAGACTGACAGAAATCTTTGTCTCGGGTTTTGTGCCGTATATACCTGCTCCTACCCCTTTGTCGGTCTTTGAGCCGTCCGTAAACCAGCATGATTCTGCTTTGGTAGGTTGGCCTTCGACCCAGTCTTCTCTTTGCCAAATTAGTACCTTGTATTTCTTTTCGAAATTGTATTTTTTCGACATGGCATCACTTGGCATCGCTGTGATCGCGTTAGCCTTCAGCTCGTCTTCTAGCCGTTGGTGTGTTTTTCCGCGTGATCGGATTATCGGCGCCTGTACTTGCATCAGTCTGTATGATACGGACCTGGCTTCTCCTTGAATAAAGATGTGTAATGGTGGTATGTTCAAGATGGCTTCTAGGGCTGCTGTTGGGGCGGTGCTTAGGGCTCTTGTTGTACTGAGACATGCTAGTCTTTGTGTACTGCTCAGGAGTCCTAAGGCCCCCTTTTGCTTTGTCCTAGTCCACCACACCACTGCTCCATAGGCTATCATGGGTCTTATCACCCTTATCACCCATAGAGTCATTTTAGGGTTTAGTACGCAATTTTTCCCGCACATTCTGCGACACCTGCCCAATGATATTGTTGTGCTTTTTTGGTGGCTTTTGTGATGTGTGGTCTCCACGTCATTTTGGCGTCAAAGGTTACTCCCAGGTACTTTGCCTCCCCTACAAAGGGGATTTCCGTACCCCGAGTTTCAGTGACTTTAGGCCTTGCAATGCTCGTCTTTTTGTGAATACGACAATTTGTGTTTTTTGTGGATTGATTGTCAGTCGCTCCTGTTTGCACCAATTGTCTACTATGTTTAGGGCTCTTTGTGCTCGCTCCGAAACAACTCCCGCGAACCGGCCCCTGATGACAATGGCTAAGTCATCCGCGTACCCTAGGCAGTGGATATCCTCTTTGAACAGTTTTCCTAGAAGGTCATCAACGAGTGTAGCCCACAGCAGTGGAGATAGCACTCCTCCTTGTGGGCAGCCTCCCCCTGCCTTAGCCTTAATGGTATGCCCCCCAAAGTGGATATGATTGTCCTTTTCTCTAGGCTGGCCTTGATCCATTGGCAAAGGCTTGGCGGGACTCCTTTACTCGCATGTGCCTCCACGAGAGAGGTTGTTGTGACGTTGTTAAACGCCCCTTCTATATCCAGAAATGTGGCCATGGCTATATCTTTGTCTTCCATTGACTTTGTGATGAGCCTGTTTAGGTCGTCCAGCGCCGAGTCCGTCGACTTACCCGGCTGATATTGCCTGTTGTTGAGGGGATCTTTTAACAGTATCTCGTCCCTTATGTACCTATCAATCAATTTTTCCATTGTTTTTAGTAAGAATGAAGATAGGCTGATAGGTCTGTATGACTTTGGCGTTAGGTCAGCTATTCTGCCTACCTTCGTCAGGTAGATTACCCTTACGCTTTGCCATGATTTTGGTATATATCCCCATGCCAGGCAGGCTTTGAAGATTTTTGACAGGTTCGGCACCAATTCCTCTATGCCCATTTGTAACAGAATGGGATAAATCTCATCCGGTCCCGCGGACTTGTAAGGTGGGAACCTGCTGATGGCCCATTTAATTTTAGTGGGTCTTGTGACCTCCGTGTCTAATCTCAAGTCCTTTCGGTCGGGTCTTTTAGGTCTTTGGCTCGGATTGTCTGGCTTGTTATGTTCTGCCAGAACTGTTGAGGCTGGAAAGTGGACTTTTAATAGTTCCTCCAGACTTTCCTCTATTGTTTCTGTGTAGGTTTCTTCCAGTTTCTTGCGGAAGCCTACCTCTTTGGCAGCACCGCCGTTCTTAGCCAGTACTTTGTGAATTCTTGAAAATGCCGGAGTGTCGTTAATCTCCTCGCAGAACTGCCTCCACGAGTCCCTTTTGGCTTTTCGGATTTCTTTGTTATATTGAGTGAGCTTTCCTCTGTAGGTGTCTCAGTCCTGGTTGTTTTTGGCCCTATTGAATAGCCTTCGAACCTCTATCCTCATCTTTTCGAGGTTCTTGTTCCACCAGACTGTGCTACAATAGACATATTGTACTAGTGCTACAATGGTTGCTATGACAATGAATATATAATATATACATAACAAACGATGTACTACATTTCATAATCAAAAAGTAACCTACAATTATGTTATGTCATTATAGGAGTAGAAAAAAATAGTTATTCTTCATAATAATAATGAATATTAATCAAAATATCATAAAGCCTGTTAGATTAGGCACATATGATCCATCACGTACCATTAATAAACGCCCAATTCGAGGGTCACTCTCACAAACTACTACCGTTGATTGAATAAGAATACGTAATGCCAAGAAATTAAAGGACAGTAATAAATTCAACACATTAGTGTCGCTAAGGATCAAACATGAATGTAGACTGAATTATATCGGGAAACACGAAAGGAACTGCTGCGGCGAACGTCTAAAGATCATACTAACCTCAGAATTACATATATAAGTGGAATTCTAACGATTGTCAATTCGGAAAATTAAATTTGTCCAACTATAATCAATTACTTCTACTATGAAAACAACGTTGGCCTTCGTTAAAAAACTAACACATTCTTTAACAATATAAGTTACTCCTCCTTTGATGAAAATGAACTGAAATATAGCTTCGTGATTCTGCTTATTCAACTAAACTCTTTACTACTCAATATAATATTTTACGACAAGATAGAAATGTTCAAGCTACTAATAGAATTACCGGAGGGGGTGTATGAAATTATTGATGTGTCTCAAATACGACATGTGCCGTTAATTGATTTATATTACCTAAATATGTTATTAATACGTTTTCATTTTATACTATATATATATTTACCTCCCGATATATCTTCCGAGGAATTGAATACTTTTTTTGAAATTGGCAACTTAAATATCCCGTCATATACTGATACTGCGCTATCTTTATACAATAATGCAAAACATATTGCATTTTTCCAGTTTATAACTATATTAAAGCTTAAGCAGTTTAATAATAGATTGCAAAATTTAGTTTTATGTCACTTATGTGCCAGAAGATTTCTTTCGGTTATCTTAAGCGTGGGCACATCAATAAATTAAAAAAGTGAAACCCATTTCAGTTAAGAAAATATTAGGTACAATTTAAAAAGGCTAATTGCTTTAGTTTATATGAGAATTTAGAAAATGATGACTGGATATTCTTAGAATTATATAATGATGTTAATGAAGCATGCGAGGCATTTTATGTTAAGTTGTACGATATTATTAACTTTTCTATACCTTTATCAAAACTCTATAACAAATCACATTTTTCCCCTTGGTTTACTATGGAAATTAAACGTAATATTTTTTTTTAACATGTTCATTGTAAGTGGTAGATTTCAGGATCTAATTTCTATCATAATGAATTTAAAAGATTACTTGAACTCATTAAATGTTAAGTTTCAAACGCTTATCAGGATTACTCAAATAAAATTGAAAACAATCTTAAAACCAACCCGAAATTATGGAAATTTATTCATTCATAAAAGGTACAAGCAGAATCCCAGCTGAACTAAAAAACGACAACACCACATTCTCAACGCCTCAAGAAATTGTAAATGGATTTGCTAGTATGTTTTCTAAAGCTTATACTGGAAAGAGCTATATTAAACCTAAAGACACATTCACGCTTTGTGAAGCACCTATTATCTCGGAGTCCGATGTAATAATGAATTTCAATCGGCCTAAAAACTCACAGATATGTGGTGACGATGGCATACCATGTTTTATAATTAAAGACTGCAAATATGTATTTGCAAAGCCATTAACTCTTATTCAGTGCTTCCCAAAAGTAAAGGATAAATTTTGTAAAGTCGTAAATAAAAATATTTCAGAAAAATGCTTCGACACGTCAATTTTTATTTTTAAATTACTTTCCTGACGTACCATTCTCGCCCTCACCCCTTCGTCTCTAAGAGGAGGTAACCCCAACTTTAAAAATTCATATAGCAAAGTACCCTTTGCGACACAACAAAAATACAACAAAAAACTTATCAAAATCGGTTGATAAATACCAAAATGTATTCAAAGAAGGGCGTCAATATTCGAGTAGGCGCTGTTGAAGCGGGCATCAATATCGTTAAATCAATTGCAACTTGTTTTACTTATGTCAAACACAATTCAGAGTTTTTCGTTATTGAAAAAATAGTAGCGAAAGAAGATTTTTGAAACAGAAAGAATCGAAGTTTTAATGATGATTTGGTTTGGAGATAGAAGCCAGTCGAATAGAAAACAAATTTCGCGATCTCGGACATGTACGGGATCAGTCTAAGGCCAGACGTCTATTGGCCTTAAATGAAAACCGACAATTGGATGTAAATTTTAATGCTGCAAGAAAATCCATATTTAACCCTTACAGAGGTCGCTTCACAAGTTGGTACGTCAAAACGTAGTGTCCGGATTATTTGGAAAAGACAAATTTGAAAAATGAAGTGTACTTGGTACAAGAATTGTCCGATGATGACTTTGATCGACGAGTACAATTTTGTGAGGCAATAATAGAACTCTCTAATGCAAATCCTTGCTTAATTAGAAACATCGAATGTTCTGATGAGGCAACATTTTGTCTGAATGATACTGTCAATAAACAAAATTGCCGTTAGTGGGCCCTTCTAAATCCGCATTGGATGATGGAAACGAACAAACAATATCCTCAAAAGCTTAATATATGGGCTGGTGTGGTGGGTTCCAAAATTATTGGACCATATTTTTTCGTCGGAACACTGAATAGTGAACGCTACATGACCCGATAACAGAATTTGGTTACAGCGCCTCCACATTATGCACGACCGGTTCAAGAATACTTCAATCTAGTATTTCCTAATCGGTGGATTGGTAGACGAGGACATATTAAATAGCCAGCAAGATCGCCAAATTTAATCCCACTAGATTATTTTCTTTGGGCTTTTTAAAAACTAAAGTTTCTTTGCATAGACCTCCAAATATGAAGGCGTTAAAGTAAAGAATTAATGCAGAAATTCACTTAATTACTCCAGAAATGTTAGACAATGTTCAACAAGCTTTTGTGGATTAGGGTATTGTCTCTTCGTTAAGGGGCAGTACTTTGAACATTTAATTAATTAAATTTTTTATAAATAAATGCATTTTTGTAAATATCGCCATTATTTATCAACCGATTTTGATTTTTTTGTTGTATTCAGAATAAAAAAATCTATCAGTTGAGGTATCGCGAGGGGTACTTTTCCTGTATGAAATATAGAGGAAGTATTGTTATCGTGATTTTTTTTGATTTTTTTTTTTGCGGAAATATCCGTTTTGAGGTCCTCTGAGTCCATTGCACTGATTTCTGTGATTTTTTGTGTCTGTGTGTGTGTCTGTCGGTCTGTGTGTCTGTCTGTCGGTGGGCGCTGTATCTCAAAAACGAATAATCCCATTGAAATAAAACTTTAAACTTTATTAAAAACTGCAACTGAAAAGCTTTTGGTAAACATTCATGGACCGGAAGTGAAAAAAACGTCTCGAGTAAACGAGACGTTTTTTTGTGATATTTTTCTAAATATGAAAAATTTACAAAAACGGTTCAAACAAAACTTAAAGAGAATAAAAAACTGAATAAGTTTTATTTAAATATATTTTTCATAAAATTTTTAACTTTCGAGAAAAAAAATAAAAACTGAAAATTTAGACATTTTTTGCCAATTGCTAATTAACTATTGGAGTTACGTGAAATTTATATAATAAATAATTGTAGAGAATTAAAAAATGAATAAATTATTAAGAATAGCCTTTTTGCGTAAATCTCATAGTTTTCGAGAAAGATATAGGGAAAGTACTATGATGGCCACATCACCATTTTTTTGCGGAAAAAAATCACGAAAACAATACTCCCTCTATATATACTATATAGGAAAAGTAAAAAAATTGTCTGTCGGTGGACGCTGTATCTCAAAAACGAAAGATGCCGTTAATAACCCTTTGAATTTCCTTCTTTAATTGGTGTATTCTTTGTGGAAGGATAGCATTTTGAATTGAATTATTTGTTTGTGGCTGAATCAATTTAGATGACAAACACTGACTTTTCACAGCAACTACTATATTGAGGATTTTATTATCGAATATTTGTTTATACTTTTTAAGCTATATTTCGAATAAAACTAAAGATGAAACAAAAATAAAACCTCCACAATAACTATAGTAAAGGAATTATTCTAATTTTATTCTGATAATTTTCGTTCAATAATAGAGATACAAACTGCAATTGAAAATTTTACATGGGAATCCCCTATGATGCGTCTTGAAATGGGACAAGCGGTATACTGATGTTGATATCTTCTTTTATTGATAATTTTGTTCGTAACATAGAATATATGGACTAAATTCTTCAAATTTTCCGACAATTTTGATTATCAGTCTTCCATTCCATGAATTTTGTATAGATTTCTTCATACCTCTTTTTCTATTTTTCTGGTAATAAACCCGCATAGGTTTTCTCAGCTTAATTTACTATTTCTGGTGGAGTAATGGGAAGATCTAAATCACTTTCTGAATCAAAAATTATGATGAAGTTACCACAGCACAAACTCACAAACTGACCTTTAATAATGACGCGATATAGTGACAGCAGGCAACTAGACCGAGGTGAGAATTTTTAGGTCACTATCGCCTCTAGTGACGAAAGTTAACGTCACTAGTGACGGAACTCAAAATTTCGGTGACGAAAAATGTCTTTTTATAAAGTAGTTAGTAGAAAAACGATTGTTTACTTCTATCGGTAAAGGAGATCTCTTAATGCCACCTCGATTATCATGACGATATGACTGCGGTTTTATTTGAAAACTGGTTCGAAAATAAATTGATACCGAATTTGGCCCAAAACTCCGGAATAGTCCAGTAAAAAATCAGAAATATCTGATTATTTATATAAAAATGATTATTTTTTTGAATATAGTAACTGATGAGGCTGTTATATATTGAAAAGTCATATTCACTTGTTTGGTTTGTTAACGGGACGCAAAAGACGTCCTCGTGATGGACTGGCAAGGAAGTAGCACCGGCGGTACTTTCTGGAACCAACACGCACTGGAGGCGGCACAGGGGTCTCTGGCGAGGCCCACCATCGATTAACAGCCGCAGGCTTCGAATAAACAGTTTCTCGTCTGTGCTATTCGCTTCAGTTTACACGCCACGTCAACGAATGGACACCGGCTAGCTGTGAAAAAAAGTAAAAGAAGAAGAGGAAAATATATTACAAAAGATAGAAAAAAAGACAGAGAAAATACACAATATATATAAGAGCAAGAGGCTTGAATCGGCGAAGCCGACCAGGCTGACCACCGTTGCTGATGGCAGACTACTGGTAAAGTGCGGTGGTCGGAGCCTGATTTTATACGGTGATCTTGAGTGCGGTCACGTAGGCCCCGCAATTCCGGGAACAGATAATGATCCTCTTCGCCAAATTCGTCCTATTGTTCCGCACTGGCAGCTGCACATTTTGGAGAATTATCTCGTTTGGATTATTTCAATAATGCGGAATTTATGCAAATTATTGTTAGGAGCAATGGGTAGCTCGTAAAATGGATTAAAATATAATTACGCATTACGTAAACTGAACGCCGGTAACAAACAGCCCTGGAAAACGAGAATATTTTGAAAAAGACATGAAATGAAAATAATAGCTGCATGGCGGGTTTGTCTTCGGTTTTGGTGTCGTGTTGTGGAATATGTGAGTGGCACTGGCTACAAGTGGAGATCCTCCCGAAATTAAGGTGTGAGGGAATTCGGTCGTTCCACACCGGATCTCGGCATCCCTGGGTGGCTGGTGGCATCCTTGCGGGCTGCGACGTCTGGTCCGGCCGGGGATGGACTGACATCCTGGGTGCACTGGCACGGCGCGAACCAAGACGCTGGTGTTGTTCCACTCAAGTAGGGCCTGCATGTCGAACGTCGACGATGTCTATGGGGCGGCTTGAGCTGGAACCTGGTGAACCAGTCCATTGTGGCGGCCACGGCATCGAGCGCGGGGCGGCTGGAGCTGATGTGTCGTCAGTCAATGTATTGGGGCTGCCGGTGCATTTCCGTTGTGGTGGAGCACGGGGCGGCTGGATTGAAGCTGACGGTGGTGGTTGTAGCCAGTGTGTTGCGACAGTTGACTCGGGTTGAAACCTGATGAACTGCCTCTTGCCGTAGTGTGGATGCTGGAAGGCAGCCCCGGGTGACGCGCAGTCACGGTTAATTTACGAAGCATGAAAATAGTAAAAGAAGTAGAGCACGAGTCATCAGGGTGTGAGTTTTACTCGGCCACGAGTTGGGAGCCAAATATTAACGGTGGCGCAGACGATGTCCTGGTGATGACGGACTGGCAAGGGAGTAGCACCGGCGGTACTTTCTGGAACCAACACGCACTGGAGGAGGCTCAGGGGTCCCTGGCGAGGCGCACCATCGATTAACAGCCGCAGGCTTCGATTAAACAGTTTCTCGTCTGTGCTACTTGCTTGAGCTTCCACGCCACATCAACGTATGGGCAGCTGCTAGCTGTCAAAAAAAGTAAAAGAACAAGAGAAAGTGTGTAAATTAAACATGGGGGCCGGAGAAGAAGAAAATATATTACAAAAGACAGAAAGAATAGACCTAGAAAATATACAATATTACAAGAATGGCAAGAGGCTTGAATCGGCGAAACCGACTAGTTAAAGAGAACTTGTCCTCGATCAATTTGACGTAAGAACTGCATTCTTATAAGGTGAGATAGACTCTGAAATTTACATGACTCAACCACAAGGTTTCGGCGATGGGTCAGGCCGTGTATGTCATTTGAAGAAATCTGTTACGGACTTAAATAGTCGCCTCGTTGCTAGAACAAGTTTCACTCGTACATGAAACACAACGGATTCACAAGATCAACAGCAGACCCATGCATTTACATCCAGCAGAATGAGACAGAAAAACTGCTAATTGCAATTTACGCTGATGATGGTCTCATTGCAGGATCATCACAAGATACAATCAACTCTTTCCTGAAATTGCTGACATCAGAATTCAAGATTACGGAAGGCTCTCTTGATTCATTTTTAGGAATGCAGATAGAGCAAGACAAGGTCTTCACAACTGATATTTGTATTACTCTGTTATAATTACTAGTTGTTCAGTTTACGGGGAAGTGTTGAAGTTATAAACTGGTCAACTGATAGCTTATTTTATATGTTTGCAATCCTACCGCGCCTGTTAATAGTTAGTTAGGTATTTTCTATAGTTAGTGATATTCGTCACGCTGATTTCGTGTTCACGTCGGCTCGTTTAATAAATGTCGTTTTAGTGTGTTTCGTCCGTGTTTTATTTCCTAACACTATTACCATCACAGGATCGTTTAGATAAATTTAATAAGCAACGTAATAAGACTCACCCTAGTTACTTTTCACGGTTCAATTAAATATTCTTTACACCTACTGCAAATATTTTGTTAAGAGCGCCAATAATCATCCACGTGAGTCGAAATACGAACATATCATGTTCGTATTTATTTAAGTACTTTTTAAGTTAGAAACAAATTATTTATAAGTTGTATTATATGAAATGTAATTTATTTTTTTAGTTTTTATAGTATAATGTACTTAATGATGTCCTCTTGTGGTTTATCTGTTGGATAATAAACATTTTAGTTGTAATGCTTCATATACAATACATTCGATACAAATTGCAGAAAGAACAATTTAGTTTTGTGGGTGGCGTTGCTCTCCTTTCTTCGAGGCCAATAAGGTTAATCCATAAACAGTGGACAAAATAATCATAACTCGAAAGAAAGTTTGGAAATAACCCTCACAAATTTCGTTCATGTCATTTAACGTAACGCGAAATAACAAAAAGAGTTGCTTAAAAATATTAAGATGATGGTGGTGACGGTCACTATGTGGTAGTTCATTTTAATAGGGAAAAAATAAGATACTTATAAATAACCTTAAAAACAATCAACTTTATAAGCATGTACAGACAAGTGTTTCGATCTCATCACTACAGTTTTAATATATACTACTACTTGATTTTAAATTCAAATAAAAAAATTACTAAAAATAACAAAATAATGAAAACTTACTCTGGCATGTACGGCAACTGACTGATTTTATTATTCTCAGTAATTGTTGTTTCAGTAAGTTTTTGAGTTTATTTGACAGAAAAAAAATACTAATCACGTTTGTAAATTTCTATAAATGAAATACGATAACACTTTCAAATATTTTGCTGTTCGCGACAATTTTCATTAATACTGCATTTTTCCCTTCTTTTGCTCATTCAGAAGTTGATTTTCTACTTCAGCAATATTTTTATGACTTATCCATGTTTGTTTTGACACTTTTCTTTAAAAATAGTTAATGAATATATTAATAGAAATTTAACAGTTTCCTTTATAATCCTTGTGTGAAATAAAGTAGCATCACACACTACTTTGATGGACAACTTATTTTCTTAGTCATAGGCATAAGAAAATCCAATTAAAAAGTCTACAAGTAATCTCTGTATGTAAATAATCAATGAAAATTACAACAAAATTAGATAATTTAGAAACATTACGATTATATATTTTTAGTTAGTATAAATAGAAAATTACAAAAGTTACATTTTAAATATGTTTAGAAATTTATGTAAATTTTCACATTGTAAAAAGCACAAATTTAAAATCTTATTACATAAATTTTATAACATAATAAAAACAGATATTAGACAAGAAAACAAAGGCACTATTATAATAAAACAATACTTAAATAATACAAATTGTTCATAGAATAAATATAAGTACATTGATAATACTGTAGAAATTATTAAATTCATTTAACACCAAACTATCATTTGCAAAAATCTTTAATCGTTAACCTTGCAAAATGAATGAAGTATATTCAATGTATTAAAATAATAAAGAAATTTATCACAAAATCTCAATTAAATACTATCTATTTTAAAAGAAAATGAGAAATCCCAAGAAATAGTACCCATAATGACAAGAAATTGTTAAATATTATGTCTTTTCATTGCAACTTGCTTAAATTCACAAGTTTTTTTTTATAATAAAATTAGAATATGTCTGTTGTTCATATCTTCTCTGACCTATTGGTAGATAAATTTACATAAATTAATTCTTTCTTTATAATATTTTTGGTAGTGAAATAGCTATGAGAGAAATATAAATAATAATTAAATTAAAATTTTAATCCAGACTGGACTCCATCCATAACTTTAGCGGACTCCTGTAACTTCGCTTTTTCATGTGGAGTCAGTGGTTGGTTGACTATATGGGATACACCATTTTCACCTAACAAAACGGGTAGAGACAGGAAAACATCTTCTTCAATACCATGGAATCCCTACAATATAAATGGTATTACTTAAGTCCATTGATTAATTACATATCTACTTTCATTAATCATAAATAAAAATATGTGTGTTTGTATGTACAGGAGAAATGATGGCAACATCACCATTTTTACTTTCCCTGTAGAAGGGAAAGTATTGTGTTTGTGGAATTTTTTTCACAATGTTTTAAAAAGAAATATTTGCTCCGAGGTCCCTAGAGATACAATATTAATAATTTTATATGTGTGTCAAAGTTGTTGAAACTTAAGGTTTTATTCTTTATTGGAAGATCTAAGGTTCTTGGTAAATTTTTTTGAACCGGAATATTAAAAAAAAAATAGAATAGATAGTAAAAGACTAAAAAACTGTTGTTTTTGAGGAAAAAATTAAAAACTTAATTAATCAATTAATTAATTTTATCAAAAAGTATAGCAGTTGCATGAAAATTAAAAAAATAATAAATAAATTGTAGAGTGGAAGAACATATTTAATTGTGAACTCCGCCCCGTGCTTCTTTCGGCCAAAATTTTATGTACAGTTTTTTTACTATTTTTTTGAATGTGTATTATTTAAGAAAGAAGACTAAAGGTAAGTAAATAAATAAAATGAATAATTTATAAACAATAACTTTTTCACATAGGACAATTTCCTATTATATCATTAAAACTAAATGTGGGTTTCAATTAAAAGCTTTTATTGTGATTCTTCTAGTCGCATATAGTTAACCGAATTTGAGTATTTAATTGAGCACACATCACCATTTTTATTATTGTAAACACAACAAATTTTACCTTCACATGAGTAGATATAGCATGAACACTGCAAGTATTTCTTAAAATGGCTGCAGCAATATTAGAAACACTCAAACCAATTGCCCAGGAAGTGTAACCTTTTAGTTTAATTACTTCATATGCACTTTGAACAACTTGTTTGTGAAGTTCAGACCATTTTTCTGTGTCCTTTTCAGACCCAATTTCAGGATTGAGCTCATTTAAACGAACTCCAGCAATATTAACTCCAGACCAGACAGCAACTAAAAGAGAAAACTATTTTAATTAATATAAAATTAAACAACCCTTACAGCATTAAATTTTGCAATCATAATTTTCACTGTAATATTTAAAATATTTTTTATCCCAAAAATTTTAAAATTACTATTGAATCGTGCCAACATATTTCTTGTTTTTCATGTTGATGATTTTATTGTTTTTAAAAAATTAAGTGAAGAGATGTATATAAAGTTGGACCCTGTATTTCCAGTATTATATTTGCATTTTAATAAAAAGCTACAAAATAATAATGTGAAATATATTCTGGGGAAGAAAAAGAAGAAACAAAAAATGCAAATCATTGTTATGGCCGCATAAGCGAAGCGGTAACAAAATAAAGCAATTTAAGATTAATATTAGAATAAACCAGAAATTTAACCTATATCTTTATATAAATATAAATTTTTATAATTGCATTTTATTTACAAACAAAATGCTTTTAACTGTTTGAGTTATATTTTTCCCATTTATTAATTAATTCATAATTAAAAACAAATATTTTTAAACTATTGAATATTGATAATTTATTTTGTAATGAAATTCATATTGTAGAATTCTTTTATGGCTCTTTAAAATTATTCAAAATTTGCCAACTTTATTATATATATATATATATATATATATATATATATATATATATATATATATATGTATATATATATATACCAACATCTTCATTTACAGAAAAAAGGAAATAAATTTTTTCTGTCAAACGGCTATCGACCCGTGGTCTTTCAGCCTGGAGTTATCTGTCTTATCTAAAAGTCATGATTGCTAATGTCTAACGGAATTAACTGTTCTTCAAACGTCATGAACACTAATGTGAATTGTGAAATGCAGAGATGAACTGATGAATGGTGCTTTCAGGGTATTTGTATCGGGGTGTTATACTTTATTATATTATATTAAAAAATAACACAAAGGCTGCATAATCCATAAAGTTACAAATCATTTTACATATCAATTTATAATTATTTTAGAATTCTGGTCTTTTGACAAGTATTTTTAAAAGTTATTAAACATACCTATAGGCAAATCAATACTAGTAATAGATTCTGTTTGGGTTGACTGAAAGGGTCCATCCCAATTTGTGAAATAAACTCCTGAAACATTTATACAACTATTGAAGATTCTCTTCTTGAATAATTACTATTAATTTATCTACTTACAAAATCTACTTAGACCCTCACAGTTAAATGCCCCTTAAAATAGAGTATAATAAATGTTAGACTATAATAAAATGGGTTATTATGTTAGATATAAATACAATTTAAATGTGTATATTATTGAGTTAGTCAATTATTTATGTACAATGCCCAATTTTTTTATTAATTTGTATATAAAATGTTGTTATTACTTCAATGTTTCACTATATTCTTTAATTTTAATTTACTTTTTATTTAAAATTATAAAAATATAATTTCGGCCTATTTCTTATAATCTAAACTGCATAGCCATGAAATGTTAAATGGGCTCACAGCGTCAATCTAGGAGAAATTTGATAATATAAATAAAATAAAATAATAAATTAAATAAACACAATAGTTATTTACGTATTAAGGGCTGTTAGGATAGCCATAATAACCAAGGGAGATGTTTGGAGCCCGACGAAGGAGGGCCCTAAAGCGCGGTTGTTATGGCCCTAACTGCACGTGGTACGTACAACATTTTTCGTCGTACTGCTAAATTCATAAAAAATGAAACTTGAATGTGTATAATTCACAATACTAAAATCGCCGATGACGCCGATTAAATTTTAGTTACGGTCAACATAAAAAAAATCACAGATGTCGTTTACAACCAATTACAAATAACATTTTATCTGTCAAAGTGCAGACAATGAAGAAAGAGGCTTTACTTACAGCGAAAATATTGGCCCGAGCTAAGCAAGCAGATGATAAATTAGTACCAGAAAAGTCGAGGGATAGGTACCAAAACGAAGAAAATTTATTTAAAAGATGACAGCAAGAAAAATATATTGAAAATATAAGCTTTCACAATTGCACCATAATAAATTTTATCTACGATCGTACAGAAAGTAGACGCTTTTTGCATCATTTTTCATTGTAAAAGTAGCTTTTTAAAGCACTAGTGCTTTTTTACGTTTTTATTGCACGATAATGTCAAACTGTTTTTATTGCACAGAAACTTAATTTTTTAGTAATTGATACAGATAACTAATAAATTATAAATAAAATATATATTACAAACCAAATGACAGATTTAAGAACTCTGAAGATTTCAATTAATGCACGTCGAAGCGATTACAATAAAGCGAACATTTTTCCATAAATAATAATGGCGGCCGACATTTGTGCAACTTGTTTACTGGTTGCTAAGTAACGCTTTCATTGGTGCACTGCGGGTAAAATATGTTTTCAATAATTGAATTATTGAAATGACATTAAAATATTACTCATAAGAATATATTCTTTGAAATCCTTTACGATCGAAGATAAAATTTTGTAAGGCACACGTGTAAAAAGTTTCTTTATTGCACTCCTGGCTTTAAAAAAACTCGCTCGTTCCTCGCTCGTGTTTTTAAACGCCAGTTCGTGCAATAAAGCATCACTTTTTACACTTGTACCTTAAATAACTATTTATAACTTTTATCTACGATCGTACAGAAAGTAGACGCTTTTTGCATTATTTTTCATTGTAAAAGTGGCTTTTTAAAGCACTAGTGCTTTTTTACGTTTTTATTGCACGGTTATGTCAAACTGTTTTTATTGCACAGAAATGTCAAATTTGACAGATGAATATATTTCGACGAAAAACTTAATTTTTCATTAATTGATACAAATAACGAATAAACTATAAATAAAATATATAATACAAACGAAATGGCAGATTTAAGAACTCCGAAGATTTCATTTAATGCAAGTCGAAGCGATTACAATAAAGCGAATATTTTTTCCATAAATAATAATGGCGGCCGACATTTGTGCAACTTGTTTACTGGTTGCTAAGTAACGCTTTCATTAGTGCACTGCGGGTAAAATATGTTTTCATTAATTGAATTATTGAAATGACATTAAAATATTACTCATAAGAAAATATTCTTTGAAATCCTTTACGATCGAAGATAAAATTTTGTAAGGCACACGTGTAAAAAGTTTCTTTATTGCACTCATGGCTTTAAAAAAACTCGCTCGTTCCTCGCTCGTGTTTTTAAACGCCAGTTCGTGCAATAAAGCATCACTTCTTACACTTGTACCTTAAATAACTATAAGTAGACTGTTTATAATTTGTATTGCTATTTCGTTTAATTTTCTGTAGTTAAATAAATGTATTTAATTTCCTAAAAGTCGTACACTGTTTTCAACTTGATAATATTTTATTGATAGTTTGTTGATTGCCGCCAACAGTGTACAGCCCTAGGGAAGGAGGCCCGAGGATTGTATGTCGGCGAAGGGCATTATTTCCTACAACGCCCCGTGGTGCCTTCAACATTTTATGTGGCGGAAATATGATGTAATATTCTATTTTCATATTATGTAAACAATTAATAAAAATATAAAGTCAATAAATCAATGTGGCGGTGCATGTCATTGAATGACATATTTCAATTTCAATTCGGAAATTTAAGTTCACGTTGTATAAGAATGCTTTAACAGAGGCAATAAAAACAAGAGCAGAAAAGGCAAGCCAAGCGTTACTGTCGAAGAAATCTTCACTAGTGTATGAGAAGGAATACATTTCTTTTATAAATTGGAGAAGGATATACAAAATAGAAGTAAAAGAAGTTTGCGAAACGAAATTGTTGCCATACTTTCAAGAGATAACACATACATTTGCGCCGAACTCTATGTGAACAAAATTTTCATGTTAAGGAAAAAGTTATTATTGAACTAGTTTTGTTGTTTACATCAATAATGAAAAATAACGCCCTAGGGCGTATTATAAAAATTCTAACACCCCACATTGTGCCAATTCTGAGTGTGAGCGCCAGGGGGGTTTTTAGAAGAAAAAATTAAATTGAAAATTTCAAAATAAAACATATTCGCTCAATTGTAGATCCAGGAAACCCTTTGGACCTTCCAATATTTATATTTTTAACCCTCTGTATTATTCGCAATTAACGCTTAAACTTGATCGATTTAGAAAACAATTTTACGGCATTTCACGCGTAATGTTAAATAATTTATTACATAGATTGTAGATGTACTATCAATATAATATTATACAAAATTGTTTATAACCTAATACTGTACATTATGGTTAAAAAATCATGTCTCTAAATATTTTAGAATTAGAGTTAATAAATTTTGAATATGAATAATATTTTAAATACAAATTTTAACTTTAGATAGTTATACAGGGTTATTCACGCTATACGGCACGGAATATTGTGGCCAAAATACGTGACTTTCAAAAAGTTTCACTTTGGGGATATATGGGGGTCTATTAGGGCTACTTTTTAAAATTACTTTCATAATATACAGGGTGTCCCAAAAACCCTAAAAGTATCAAAGTTGTGTTTTTTTAATGAAACACCCTGTATTTTATTGCATTTTTGGATCCTTCGATAAAAATAAGTGTGTGTTTTAATAAGGTTTGTACTACATAAACCTTAAGGTTTTTGAAATAATTTGAATTTTGTATAAATGTAACCTAATTTTCATGTTTCAAATACTTAAAAAATAATTAAGTTATGCATACCAAATTTACACTGAAATATAACAATAGATCATATTTTATTTTCCAAGTATAATAAACTTGACATTTTATGCCGGGTGTAAAAAAATTGGAATTAAACAAATGAGAACTTTAAATGGCTATAACTTCATTTATTTAAATGGAACGCTATATTTATTATTTTATCAGCAAATGCACGTTTTAATTACCTTTCGAATGGTATATAAATCTTAATTGTTAAGTCTTCTCGTTTTTGCAGAAAACGCCAAAATATTGTTTTAGTACTTTTTAAGTAAAAATTTTAATGTATCTAGTTTTCTGTGGTATTTAAAAACGTCAGATAATTAATTTAGTCTGTCATTTTAGTTTAAAAAGCCTGTCTTTTGTTATAGTTGTCTTATTTTGCATTTTTGTGTTAGATCGTTAGTAATCGTTATTGTTTGAACATCGCTGTTGTATTTTTTGGTAAAAAATGAAGATTTACTCAAAAGAAGGGGTTATTGGCATTATTTTTATTCTTGGAGAATGTCATCAAAATTGTTTATTGGCTTGTCTAGTTTATACTTAAAGGTTTCCCGAAAGAAATCACCCTAAGTCAGCCATTTTTGAGAGACTTAAACCAGTTTAAATAAAGTGTCAGTTATAAAAACCTCAGTATAAGAAAATCTGTGTAAATTTTCATTTTTTACTATGACATACAACAACCATGTTCAAACAATAACGATTACTCACGATCTAACACAAAAACGCAAAATAACACAACTATAACAAAAGACATCCTTTCTAAACTAAAGTAACAGACTAAATTAATTATCTGACGTTTTTAAATATGATAGAAAACTAGATACATTAAAATTTTTACTTTAAAAGTACTAAAACGGTCCAATAAACAATATTTTGGCGTTTTCTGTAAAAACGAGAAGACTTAACACTTAAGATTTAAATACCATTCGATAGGTAATTTAAACGTGCATTTGCTAATAAATTAATAAATATAGCATTCCATTTAAATAAATGAAGTTATAGTCATTTAAAGTTCTCATTTGTTTAATTCCAATTTTTTTACACCCGGCATAAGATGTCAAGTTTATTATACTTGGAAAATAAAATATGATCTATTGTTACACTTCAGTGTAAATTTGGTATGCATAACTTAATTATTTTTTAAGTATTTGAAACATGAAAATTAGGTTACATTTTTACAAAATTCAAATTAATTCAAAAACCTTAAGGTTTATGTAATAAAAACCTTGTTAAAACACATACTTATTTTTATAGACGGATCCAAACATGCAATAAAATACAGGGTGTTTCATTAAAAAAAACACAACTTTGATACTTTTAGGGTTTTTGGGACACCCTGTATATTATGAAAATAATTTTAAAAAGTAGCCCTAATAGACCCCCATATATCCCCAAAGTGAAACTTTTTGAAAGTCACGTATTTTGGCCACAATATTCCGTGCCGTATAGCGTGAATAACCCTGTATAAAAAAATCCCAATTTTGATAGGTAGCGCCGAATAAAAAATCAAAAAGACCCAAAATATGCAGGAGTGGAGATACGAAATGTTGAGGGCAGTTAGAGAAACCATTGAACTAATTTTTGGTGATACTCCCAAACCTCATCGAGTTGGAATTTTGTATATAACTCTATCTAAAGTTAAAATTTATATTTAAAATATTATTCATATTCAAAAATTTTTAACTTTTATTCTAAAATATTTAGAGACATGATTTTTTAACTATAATATACAGTATTATGTTATAAACAATTGTGTATAATATTATATTAATAGTTCATCTACAATCTACAAAATATAAATATGCAAGATCCAAAGGGCTTCATGTATCTACAATTGAGTGTTTTTTTTTTTAATTTTCAATTTCATTTTTTCTCCTCAAAACCCCCTCTGGCGCTCGGATTTGGCACACTGTGCGCCCTAGGGCGTTATAGGGTTTCTAAGATACCAAAAATCAGGGTAATTATTTTCAATTAATATCATAAGGGGGCATAAAACTAATTTAATTTCCTTTAAATTAAAACAATATTAACAAAAATTATAATAAATGTCGAAATAAATCGCCATACACCACTTGGCAATAACTTAAATAATAAAATTCATGCCTTAAATTATTTAACTGATGATATTCCATGGCCTATGCATTTTAAATTATAAAAACTAGGCTTATATGTTTATAATTTCAAATATCTCTCTTTAAAATAATTATTATGTACTAGGTAATAGGTGATTTAAATGTATTTTTTTAATATCTACAAAGTTGCTCTCTTATGTTTTCTTGCTAAAATGACCTGGGGAGAATATAATTGCACATTATAAAAATACATTGAGTTTCCTATATAAATATATTGTTGTTTTGTGAACTAATGTTAAATCAAAGTGTTAATTTTGAATAATAAAATGTATTAAAATCCTTTAGTTCGTTGTAGAAAATTAAATAATAAATTTAAAAATACGAAAACATTTCGTGAATCTACAACAATGAGTCTTACTAAGACTAATTTAATTTAATGAAATCAGTTTAAAATTCATTTTTCATAATTTTTCATGTAATAGTTACATTTAAACAATCTAAAGTACATTTTATCATTTATTAGTTTGTTCAACAGAAATAATTTCATTCAAATTAGTGTTGCTTTGATAGTTGTACTATTTGTAACACGCAAATTAATTTGTATTATTCAATGTCTGTCGAAGTATTAGCTAGAGAAGTAGTTGTTTCAAATTAATTTGTTTTGTAGTCTTAGTAAGACTCATTGTTGTAGATTCACGAAATGTTTTCGTATTTTTAAATTTATTTGTTAATTTTGTTTTTAGTTTTTGCTTCAAGAGTGAATTTAATTTATGGGTTTATTGTTAATTAAAAATTGATTTAATTGACATGTTGTGCCACTGAAACATGTTACTACGTTAATATATCTGAACCAAAAGGTAATATAATTTTTAGGAAAATCAAGTGAGAAAATCTTTTCTTATTAGATTCCATGAATAATTGGACTAAAATGGATTAAGCTCCCATTGTAGTTTGCTGATACAGGGTGACTGACGAAAAACCTTTGGTGCTGTATCTCGCTTATTTTTTATCCGATTTGAATAAATAAAACATCAAATTAAATGATTTTTAAAAGACTTTAATATGAACTGTACTGATATTTTTTCTTGCATCCAGTTTTTGAAAAAAGACGATCACCTTTTTTTTCAAATTGCACTGTATATATATTTTGTACTGATCCGCAAAGAGATTTTTTTTCTGAATCTAAATTTGTAAACGATTTTATCCATTCATCAAACCAAAGTCGAGAAATTGAGGATTAAAAATCAAATACCCATAGTAAACAATATACAGAGCCTATTCCAAATGTCAAAAGTGACAGTGTCAGTCATTGGTACAATACTGCAATGATTTTTAATAATTTTATAATAAAAATGTCGCAAGATTTCCAAAACTGAAAAACGATTTCTGTAGAAGCACAAAATTCTAGTACAGTGTTTGAAATATTGCAACATTTTAATTATGAAATAATTAAAAATCGGTGTAGTATTGTATCAATGGCTGTCACTGTCACTTTTGACATTTAAAATAGGGTCTGTATATTGTTTACAATGGATACTTGACTTTTTATTTTTTTTTTTAATCTCGACTTAAGTTTGATGTATGGATAAATTTGTCTACAATTTTATATTCAGAAAAAAAATCTCCTTGCGAATCAATAAAAATATATATACAGTGCAATTTAAAAAAAAAATGTTGATCGTATTTTGTCAAAAACTGGGTGCGAGAAAAAATAACAGATCCTATTAGTCTTTTAAAAATGGTTTAATTTGATGTTTTATTTATTAAAATCGGATAAAAAATAAGCGAGATACAGCATCAAAGGTTTTTCGTCAGTCACCCTGTATAATTTATTATTAAATTAGAAATAATTTTGGTTTACACAGATTTCAAAACATCATGAATGTTCTAATTTAATTACATGATTGCAATGTGCTTTATTTAGTAAATTTTGAATAATTTCTAGACAATCTTTAATTGGTATATTGGAAAAATTGTTGCTAACGTCAAAAGATACAAGTTTTGACTTTTTTGGAGTTGTGGGATTAAGCGAGTGAACTTTTCACTCAATTATTTGGGGAATATTTGGTATATTTTTTAAAGAGTTTATCGACTTTGATTAAAACACTATTCATATATGAAACTATTTGTGTTATAGAAGAAACCGGTTTATGGGTTTTAATGATATATAATAACTGTGTCTTTACGTTATATAAATTTTTTACAATAATTATTTGTGGCTAAAACAAAGTAAATTTTTCAATTCAGTAAGATTACCACTTAGTAATGATCGCAACCATTCCTTTCATTTAAAAATAATAATAAGGGGATTATGAATTTTGCTCAAAACTAATCACACAATTTCTTATTATGGAATAGATATCGACAAACAACTTTAAACATCAGCTACAGTATCTTCAGTTTCCAAAAAGAGATTGCCCATTGCAACCTACTCTGAAAGAAAATATTAGTGAAGGATCAAGTTCACAAAAAAAGTCTAGCCCTTACTATTAAAAACGTAGTAGTAGAGAATTATTAATATGAAATCTCAGCAAGTATTGCCCTGCAAAGTGAGGTAGCAAAAAGAAAATTAAATTGCGAAATAAGAAAAAAATTACATATTAAATGTAATATAAATTGTAGACTAAAAATGAGATCTTTTTCAATTAAAAATATTTTGAAAAATTTATTAAAACATCAAGCTCTGTCAGTAGAAACTCTCGTATACATGCAATGTTTTCATACACAGAACAGAATGGACAACACAGGAAAAACAGCCATCTTTGTCATTATATTACAAATAGTTACAAAAACATCTAAAATGTGTGCTACCTGAAGTATCAATAATTCAATGATATATTTAATTTACAAACTTAATTCAAAAATTTAATATTAAAATTAAAACATTGCTTATGAACAGCAATGTATTCTTATGTGACAAAATAAATTTAAAAAAAGGGTTTAAATTATAAGTACTGGATGCTGTAGAGCGATTTGAAGATTTCAGTTCTCTTGTAGGAACAACAAACATGGTAATCATGTATTAGTATTGTATTTAAGGAGACTTCTATGTAATTGGAAAATGCCACTCTGTTATTTCATTTCATCTGGTCCAACGAACAGTAAAATTTTACAAACGTTTATTTTATTGGTATTAGAGGATTTGTTTTCTTTAAATATCATTTCCTCACGTTTTCGTTTGTGATCAAGGAACAAATAATAGAAATGCAATAAGGTTACTTGGCGCAACAATAGATGCTCCATTCATAAAAATTAATAGGCATGTCATTTTCATTTGCTATGACGCCCCCCCCCCCCAGATTTACATAAAAGTCTAAGAAATAATTTCATGAATAGAAGAAAAAATACTATGGTACTTAGAAGTGTGCTGGAAAGATATAATCGACTCTTATAATATTGACAAGAAAAGTAACGTTGCTATGCTGGAAATTACCGAAAAGGATACAAATTCGACAGCTTTTGAAAAAATGAGTGTGAAATATGCCGCTCAGATATTTAGCAATTCTGTTTCTGCGGTAATTCTAATAGCAAGTGCTACAAAAGAATTAACGAGTCTATCTGCAATAAATACGTCAATGTTTTTGAAGAAAATTGTTAATATAATATTTGACTTACTAAACTGTAGAGTCGTTAATGATTCAAACCCTTATATGTGCGGCCTCTCCATTAATCGCAAATTGCCAGAAGAGACACTAGAAAAAGCTTCGTCATACTTTCAAGGATTAATCATTTGGCATAATTTTCTTACATTATTCTTCTCCATTTTCTACTGACCTCCGCCTAGCTACGCTTCCCTGTCCTCAATTGCATAAACTGCTTGCACATATCTATTCCACTGCCACTTTCACCCAGACATCCTCCTAACTCTCTTTCCCACTCCTGTCTATCTTCTCCCTCATTTCTTCACACTCATTCATCCAATGTTTCCACTCATCTTTTCCTTCTCCACAGTAGTTGCATCTCATATATTCCTTTCCCATCCTTTTTAAATATATATTAAAGTCAATAATAAATCAAGACCCCACTGAAAACCACTACTAGTAGTAGAAGTGTTTGGCTATCGACCACATGGTCCTTTCGCCATGTTTTTTTTCCGTATTTGTGAGTGTGTGTGTGTGTAAATGAGCATGTTACTTTAAAGGATCGCCCCCGTCACTCCAAAGCAGTATTAATTGTATCCCAATGGTGAATGGTACCGGTCACCCATCCTACTGCTTACCCGATCTAACGTTGCTGCACTCTCGCTAAACGCTAGTTCGGCATAGATGTGGTTATAATGCACGGTTCATATTAAATAAAGGCATATTATTTATCGTTTAACGGATTAATTAATATACTTATAAGGATTTAATTATTTATGAAGAAAATAATATGCTCGTAATATATATATAATATTTATGAAAAATCGCTCATTTTTAAAAACTACTACACCCTATTTTGGTAAATTTATGAGAATTAAGCGGGCGGGAAATCCTAGACTGCCTTGATCTCGTCATATTGCGAGTAGTGCTGACTTTACACGACGAATGCTACAACCGTTCGATATATGAACCGTTATAATGCACATCCAACCCTAAAAGAATTTAGAATAACATGGCAACACAATATGCACATCAGATGGCAGATGCCCATTGAATCCGAATAATTTGCACAAATGGAGCATATGATTGAATTGTGACCACAAGAAAACATTGCTAATATTGAACAACACTGTGTTATTGATGTTAATTTAGAAGGATGCCCTCAAAAAAAAAAATTAAAATCAATAATTTATAATCACAAGTAATTACCTATGTAACTGGATAATATTTAAATATTTGATGAAAAATAATTGCGCCAATTGTGAGAGGGAATGTAAATAAGAAAGAGAAATAAGTGTCAATAGAAATTAGTTGTTAATAATTAATAGGGATTATGGCGGCAATGACAATACCATCAATTATTTATTCAGGCCAGCAAATACTTTTCCTGAAATAATATATTTATTGCTACAATGATTTAATATTCATTATAATTGTTCCAAATGTTGTATATCCAATCAATTAATTAAAGAATTATAAAAATAAGTTCAAGTTATAAATAGTAGCAACCATATATTATTTTATTCTAAAAATACAAATAAGTAATACCAAAATAACTAAAAATTAAACAAAATGGTTGAGAAATAATAAAAATTATCAAGGGCACACATGAAAATTCTTACACTGAATTGAAAAATTGACTATGTTTTAACCACAAATAATTATTCTAAAAATATTACATAACGTGTAGGCACATTTATACAAATTTAATCACTTGATAATGAAGATAAAATGTCGAAACTCGAATCGTGCTATGTTGTTTAGATTTATATAATTTTGCCTACATGTTATACAATATTTTTACAATAATTATTTGTGGTTAAAACATCAGTGTAAGAATGGATTACCACGTAGTAACGGTCGCAGCAACCGTTCTCTTTATTGAAAATTACTTCTTCATGTTTTCAGAAGCCATGAACCTGGTTAAATAATAATCAAGAAATAAATAAATATACAAAGAACAGTTTTATTTAACTTTATAACAATTATTGTAAATTATTAAAAACATATGTAAAACATTTTTATGTGAATTAAACTTCTAATTAACTTAAAAATTGTTTGTTAAACGTTGTCTGCCGCTGAAGTTGTAAGTTGTTATATTAAAAGATGTTCATGTTGTCGGCGTTTAAAAATAATATAAAAATTAATTTAAGTGACATGTAATTGCCTCTGGAAACAATACTGTATTATCCTTGATTAAATATATAAATCAAAGGTATTATTCAGTTATCAATGATAAATTTCGACACAAATTATTTATTCATTTATAAATTTGTAACTGTACCTATGCATATGATGCTAATGTTGCATATATATTCAATTTCTAAATAAGTTCTAAGTAAACAAGTGCAATTCATTGACGCGTTTTTTATAACTCGCACGTAGCATTTCAAAAAATGATTACCGCAGCAGCACTTTTCTGTAGGTCATTTTCTAGGTGACTTGATTAAATACATGTGGATTGGGTGTCTATATAATATTTCAAACAACGGTAAAAACATCAATCGGAAATATACTTTCTTCAGTCACATGACCCATATATGTATAAAAAAAGGTGTACAAACGTACATAACGAAAGAGTTAAAATACGAATGGCAGTTCTACATAGCCACTAATTAAAAACAATTTTTATTTCCAAGGCTGTAACTACAAGTAGCCTTTTTATAAGTGCAATGTTACTATAAAAAAATAAAAATAAATACATTTTCAGATCCCAGAAAAGAGTAATATGAATCTACTCATTGTCATATATGATCTTAATATGCTGAAATTCATAGAAGTTGACAAATTGATTTTCTTTTAATAACAATATTTGGATGAAAAAATGAAATGATACGACAACTTAATATTATAATAAAAATAATAATCAGAACTAATTATTTTGAGTATTTCTGCACCATAGTTTTACATTATAACATTGTAAAAACTAGAAAAAAACCAACAGTTAAACAACTTCTCCTCGTACTAAAGTACCACCAGGTATTGAATTACATAACTGTTAGTTGTCGTACTGCACCTGCAAAACAACATTTAATTTACACTTAATTTTATAAGTTAAATATCGCATACATTTACAATATAAAAAATGAAGTTATTTAAACCTCTTATGAATCTTAAATGTAAATTTTGATTGGCCATAAAATATGCTAAGTATTTAAGCTCCTAGAAATAAAAATTTGATATAATCTAACTCTTCAGTGAACAGCATGGACATCTAAAGACAAAACAAGAACACATTATTACATAGGTGTCCTAAGAAGTTATTTTTATAAGAGGTGGTATAGAAACATAACTTATTGGAAATAATCTATAAGATATTAATTACCATCCAAACATTCCGATCTGAACCACTAAACACTACCAACTGCTTAATATTATTTTCCTAAATAGCAATAAAAACATAAAGCAATCATTAATCACTGTCAAACAAGTTGTTTGTATAGTTTAAAAGTTGTGTATATACTAATTATACAACTGAAACAAATCCACAAGTATGATTAAACCTGTAAAACACCCATTAAAAATATCATTGGTTAAGTTTTAAATGAAATCAGTAATACTTTATATATTTGGGTTTTATGAAATTTAGTACAAATTACTATTAAAATCAGTATCTACTTGTTACTTAAGCACTTACCACTTGAATCACCATGTTCACCGATAATGTATCCATGGCAGCTTGTAGGTGCCACACCCATCTTCTGTGACATTAAGAATCTGAACCGTGAAGAGTCTAAATTAGTTCCTGAGCCAAAGACACGGTTTTTAGGAAGTCCGCTTAATTTCCAAGCAACATATGTTAGGATATCAACTGGATTACTAACTATAAGTAAAATTGTGTCTGGTGAATATTTCACCAGTTGGGGTATAATGAATTTCATGATGTCAGTGTTTCTCTGAACCAAATCCAGACGAGATTCTCCTTCTCTTTGTCTAGCACCAGCAGTTACGATGCAAATCTTGGATCCAGCGGTAATAGTATAATCTGGATAGATAAAAATATACATGTACAATGAAAATATTAATAGGCGGTTTTCCGCAAAAAGCTATACTATATAACTTCATTATTTATGGTCCATTTTGAAGTATTAAAAAAAATTGTATTTATGTCCTCTATTAAATGCACTAAAACGATTTTAATACTAATGAATTAAACACATTTATTGAATGTTTAAAAGTTGTGAATCAACTCATTTTAATAATAGTATTGTAATATGTATTTAAATTTTTAGTAATAGTAGTAGTGTTTGGTTATCGACCACATGGTCCTTCGCCTGTCTTATTTGTGTATTTAAATTTTTATTTAACTGTATAACATTACTTGATATATCAATATATTCATTGCCCTTGCATTTAAGCAAAATGAAAGAATTACCTGTACTTGCTTCAATTTTTGCATTTTTAATGAATGAAGATCCATGCTGCAAATCCATCATTTCTCCTTTTAATTTATCTTCAATACAGTCAACAAGACACACATGGCTTGATACATTCTGTAATCAAATACACAATCTATTTAACCCTTTCGTTACTAGGAACGTATGTATACGTTTTTGTATACATTATATATAGTTAACAGACAAGAAACGTAAATATATATCTTCCATTAAAAAAAAAAGAGTTACAACAATTTGAAATTTTAGAAAATGGCGTGTCTGATACAAAGGCAGGGTACCTCAAAAGTGAAAATTTTTAACACTGGTACATAAACAGTACTTATGACCAACCATAGGAAAAAGAAAATTTCTTAAATTTTAAATAGAACATCAGAATAATTTTTTTTTGTGAACCTCCGCTTTTTACATTTTTTTCAGAAAAACGTCAATAACTCGGAAATGCCACATCGAAATTAAAATCCAAAAAAAGGTTCAAGTTATAAAATATTATTCAAATTAGAAAATGAAAAAATATACAGGGTGTTCCATTAAAAAAATGTTTGCTTTTGTTATAGCGCAAAATTGGGACACCCTGTATATTTGAAAATAATTTTACGGCATAGAGATTTTTAAATCAATAAATTTTTATACGAAACATTTTTTTCTATCTCTTACGAAAAAGGCACTAGGAAAGCCTGACGCACTGTTGCAGGACCCTGTATATATACAGGGTGAGTTTTTTTCGATGTTCTTTATGGGGATCTCGGAAACTATAAGAGATAGAGAAACGGTTAAATAGGGAAAGAAGTGTAGATTAACGAGATGAATAAAATTCCAATTTCAAAGTTTTCAAAAAAGTCAAGGGTAACTAGATATTTTGAAAAAAGTAAAAAGTGTCAATTTTTTCAAATCAATATATCTCGGTTATTATAAAAGATAGGAAAAATCTGTAAAGGACAAAGTTTTAGATAATTTTATGTAGATTAATAAAATATAATCAGAAAATTTTTATCGCCATTATTTTCCGAGATATGATGCAAACTTACATTTTTTTAAATGGAAACCATAGTTGGCTATGGCCTCATTCAAAAGGTAATTTTTTTCTCTTTAATCCAATATCACATACGACATAGTTATTTCTAAAAATAAGTGAGTTATAGTCATTTTAAATTTTATTATAAATAAAAAATGGGTAGCCATGAAAAAGATGAAAGTAAAACAATTACAGTTGTTTATAATAATAGCCTCGTATTGAACTTACGACCGGTTTGGCCGATGTACACTTTTTTGCACTCAGAACAAGTTAATTTGTATATTATATTAGTCTATAAAAAACAAAATCACTCAAAACAATTTAATCACAACTAAAGCCGATAAAGGAAATTCCATAGTCATTTTAGATAAAATAGCCTATATTTCAAAAATGAAAGATTTTTTAAACACTCCGGATATCATCGAACTAAACCACAACCCAACTAATTCATTCCTCAAACAGCTAAAATCAACACTTAACAATTCCCAATCTATTTTGTATAATACTAACAAATCCAAATTAATCCCTATGAATCCTATCTGCCCTAAACTCTACGATTTTGTAAAAATTCATAAAGATTCTTTACCTATTCGTCCAGTAGTCTCATATATTGATTCCCCAGCACATACAATTTCTTCTCACTTGAACTCCTTATATAAAGACTTAACCGATTTTCGAGATCCTTATTCAATTAAAACCTCCATAGAATTGTGCAACAAATTAAAATCCTTTAACATACTACCCAACTACAAGCTAGTATCGTTCGACGTAACAAATATGTTTGCTCAAATCCCCCCTGAAGAATGTATTAAACTAATCGAGGAATCATTCGACAAAAATAATGTAAATGTTACAATAAAAACCGAATTCCTAGATTTATTACAACTGATTTTAGAAAACAATTATTTCTCATTCAATAATACATGTTATAAGCAAACAAAGGGTCTAGCAATGGGCTCCCCCTTAAGCCCATTGTTAGCAGATATTTTTATGCACAATCTTACGCAAAAAATTTTAAATTCAACATTAGGTATAAAACATATCAAACTTTGGCACCGATACGTAGACGATATATTAGCTTGTTTTGTTGGTTCTCACAGACAACTCAATCAATTCCTCGACTTCATCAATAACCTACATCCTAAAATTGAATTTACTGTAGAGACCGAAACTAACAAAAACATTAATTTTCTAGACCTTTCCATTACTAAAACCAATAATAATTTAACCTTCAACATCTTTCGTAAACCCTCATACACAGATGCAGTCATTCCCAATACATCACGACATCCGATTAAACATAAAATGGCCGCGTTTAACTCGATGATACACAGAGCTCTTAATCTGCCACTATCAGAACTTCATCTAAACACAGAATTAAACACCATCAGACACATTGCAACATCCAATGGCTATTCTATACATACCATCGATAAATTGATTAAAAAACATAAAATGAAAAAATATTTAAAATACTTATACGCTGAAAATTCATCATGTTCAAATAATATATATAAGTCAATTACATTTTTTGGTGCGGTTAGTTCGCAAATTGGTAACATACTAAAGAAACATAATATTAATATTGCATATAAACCGTGTTCTAAATTAAAATATTGTATTTTCAACCAAAAAGAAAAATCGCCCGCACTTGAAAAATCGGGAATATACAAATTAACTTGTTCTGAGTGCAAAAAAGTGTACATCGTCCAAACCGGTCGTAATTTCAATACGAGGTTAAAAGAACACCATCGATCTTTCCGACTTAGGCAAGAGGATAAATCTACGTTCGCCGCACATCTTATAAAAGAAAAACATCCTTTTGGCGAGGATGTACTCTCAGTACTACACATTAGCAAGAAAGGCCCTAAGATGGATTTGTTGGAGTCCCTGGAAATCCAGAAAATACGCGCTAATCCGGAAAGTCCAATTCTTAACGACCAAGTAGACCTTGTATACACCCCTATTTTTAATGCGCTCATGTAATTATCGCAACTATTTATACCTGTACAATCGGTTTTTTAAATTACTTCTTGTTTGAAAATGGTACGTGCAGTTACCGAAACTTAAGTCACAGAAATAAATTTCGTGTTATACAAACAAAGTTATTAGTGTGTTTCACTTCTTTCCCTATTTAACCGTTTTTCAATCTCTTATAGTTTCCGAGATCCCCATAGAGAACATCAAAAAAAACTCATCCAAATCACCATCACGAAACAAGATTAAGAAACAGATAATGTAGATACAGAATAAGAATAATAAAATGTATTAAAATTCTTTAGTTCGTTGTAGAAAATTAAATAATAAATTTAAAAATACGAAAACATTTCGTGATTCTACAACACTGAGTCTTACTGAGACTACAAAACAAATTAATTCGAAACAACTACATCTCTGGCTAATACTTCCACAGACATTGAATAAAACAAAATTAATTTGCGTGTTACGAATAGTACAACTATCAAAGCAACACTAATTTGAATGAAATTATTTCTGTTGAAAACTAATATTTTTTTTAAATTTTTTTAGTTGTTATTTATTAGATTTCAAAAGAAATAATTTCATTCAAATTAGGGTTCCTTTGATAGTTGTACTATTCGTAACACGCAAATTAATTTTGTTTTATTCAATGTCTGTCGAGGTATGAGCCAGAGAAGTAGTTGTTTCAAATTAATTTGTTTTGTATTCTTAGTAAGACACTGTTGTAGAATCACGAAATGTTTTCGTATTTTTAAATTTATTATAAAATAAGAAGACCTACGTAAATGTAATAAAATCTTTTATACAAAACACAAAACCATAGCAACAATATTCCAGTAACAGCCCACCAATTAATCCTCTCACTACAAATTGTTAGGCAATGTTTTTTTATTTTATTTTCTTAATTTCCCTTCTAGACATTACATTTTTGAGATTTACATTGTAAATATAGTTATAATTATAAATATACTACTATATTACTTTTATTTTCATAATACTGCACTTGTAAATCAATATTTAATTTACATTTATAAGTATAAGTTCAAATATATTTAAGAGGAAAAAAACAAAATGGAAAGCATGAAAAAAGTACTTGTACTTAAATTGTTGACCATTGAAATTAAATTAAATTAATCGTTTATTAGTGTTATGATTAACCTCGCTTGATCCTGTGTAATTCGGTATAATGTTTTCTCAATGTATTTGTTAATTATTAGTTTTTATTAATTTATCCTATTCTTAAAATATGATATGCTGGCATCTAGTGCAAAGATAATGTTTCAAATGATATTGGCTAATATTTGTTTACACTTGAAATACAAAAATGGTGTTGTGGCCATCATAGTACTTTCCCTAAATTTTACTCGAAAACTATAAGGTTTACACAAAAAGGCTATGCTTAATGATTTATTTACTTTTGAATTCTCTACAATTATTTGTAATACATACGCAACTCGTATCGTTTATTAGCAATTGGCTAAAAACGTCAAAATTTTTAATTTTTAATTTTTTTTTTTTTCGAAAGTTAAGAATTTTATCAAAAATATATTTTAATAAAACTTGTTCAATTGCTCATTTTTTTTTTCTTATAAAAATATCGGGAAAATGCAAAAAACGGCCTCGAGTAAAACACCCACTTCCGGTTTATGAATGTCCACCAAAAGCTTTTCAGTTCCAGTTTTTAACGATAAAACCTTAAGTTTAAAGTTTCATCTCAATCGGATCATTCGTTTTTGAGATACAGCGCCTACGGACAGACAGACACAGACACACACACAGACACAATTGTTTTTTCCAGAAATCAGTGCAATGGACTCAGGGGACCTCAAAACGGATATTTACGCAAAAAATAATTTTCAAAAAAAATCACAATACTTCCCCTATATACGTTACAATCTGGAACTGAAAAGCTTTTGTTGAACATTCAAAAACCAGAAGTAGATGTTTACTTAAGGCCGTTTTTTTGTTTTTTTCCGACATTTTTATAAATATGAAAAATTTTACAAAACTTTTCAAACAGAAGTTAAAGGGAATGAGAAAGTAAACAAGTCTTATTAAAACATATTTTTCGTAAAGTTCTTGACTTTCGAGAAAAAAATTAAATATTAATAATTTTGACATATTATGCCAAATGCTAATAAACCATATGAGTTACATGAAATTTATATAACAAATAATTTAAAAGTGAACAAATTATTAAGAATAGCCTTTTTGCGTGAACCTCATAGTTTTCGATAAAAATATAGGGAAAGTACTATTATGGCCACGTCACCATTTGTTGTAATATTAAGTTGTATCGATTAATGTATGATTATTTACAAATAAATAAGTATAAAAAAATAATTTAAATTATTAGTTAATATTTCTACAACGAACTTGAGGATTTTAATATATTTTATTATGGCTTGTAAGCAACGGAGGAGGTGAACACCACATAATCTTTGAGGATCCAAGGAAAAGAAATCTTAAGATTATGATGCCGGTGGACAATATCCCTCGAAAATACATTTTCACCAGGAAGCTTCAAATAGACCTGAGATTCGAAAACTAAGGAGTAGGAAGCAAGCAAAAAGACAATTTTCTGCAAAAACCTGTCCCTAAAAAACATTACTGCTATAGGTAATATAATGAGCACACCAACAATGGTGCAAAAGCAATCTCTGACAAGAAGAGGGAAAGAGCATACTGAAATCAATCAGAAGCCACAAGGAGCGATTGGCTGTAGAGTCTCAAAAAACTTCATCACAATGAACACCAAAACAGCCAGATACTGTATGCAACTGTCCAGAGAAAACCTACGGAAGGTCGTAAGGCTTCTAACAGGACACTGCAATTTACGATCACACCTGAACAAACTGGAACTACAATCTAATCCTATCTGCAGAGGGTGTAAAGCAAAAGAGGAAACCGCGGAGCATGTACTTTTAGACTGCCCCGTATTATTCAACCTACGTAAATCCCCAATGTGAGAGGGATGTCTAAAGCCATCAGACATCCTCAGAGTTCCTCTTGCTGCAGTCCTGGCATTTGCCAATGTCCTGGGTTGGCTTGAACGTGGCAAAGAATGAGGACTCAGATGGGAGGATGCACAAGGCCCTAGTGTGGCAGAACACTCTGCCCTCCCATCGATTTAAACCAACCAATCATATTTTATAATTAAATATGTCCATTTTGGAGAAGCAACTTATGAATAACTTTTTTTCTCTGGTGGAAAAAAATAATTGGCATAAATTAGAATTTGCTGGTGAGTTATCAAATAAAATTTTAAATAGTCTTAAAGGGTACAATTTTAATGTTATTATGACTAACCCACTGAACATCAAAAAAATATTATGCAACAACTCAAGAATAGACCAATTAAAGAAGTGCGGTGTTTACGAATTAAAGTGTGGTGATTGTGACCATATATACATAGGACAGACAGGACGAACCTTTGAAGCAAGATTGCAAGAACATAAAAAATCAATATACAATAAAAAGCTAACAACTGGATTTTCGCAACATTGCATAGAAAATAACCATTTTTTCCAAAATAACAATTTAAAAATATTGTACTCAGGTAATAAAGGTCGGCATCTTAACTACAGAGAGGGATTAGAGATAAATAAGGCCATAATTAGCGGCAAACAAATAACTAACAATATTGAAGAGATTTGGAAGTACCCGATTATGACGGCCCTTATTACCTGAATTTGTAATCCATATATATTAGTGTAACCTTTTGTACATTATTTATTACTCTTTGATAATGACATTTTGTCAAAACTAGTCGGAGAAAAAATAATAAATATTCTGTGAAACAAACCAAGTGTTTTTAATTTCTAATCAAGATTTTTCAAATATGTTTCACCATGGGTTAAGTGAGCAATTAATTAAATATATGGTGAATTATCCATTTTATTTAAAGATGATTCTTATGTTTACAATAATTAAGATGATTAAATTCAATGGTGTATTATATTCAGAATACATAAAATTAATAATTTTATAATTTTTGATTTTATAAATATACACAACACATTAAATTTTCTATCAGACAAATTATAATAAATTTCATTTATAACAAAACAGTGTTTTGTGATTTGTAGACAAAGTTTACTAATATATGGTTAACAAACAGTTTATTACCTGAGGTAATAAGTGTAAACATTTAGAACAGTTAATTTAATAATTGTACTACATTTGAAACAGGAAAGAAGTTTTCAGAAAAGAGCAGGAGAGACAGGAGGGATGGTAATAGGGAATAGAAAGGTGTAGCCGCTAGGGTACAAGGACGACATGGTACTGATGGGAATGGGAGGGAATGAAAGGGATGTTAAAGAGAGTGGAAAGACACATGGACAGGAGATAATAGCGAGTGAACATTTAGAAAACAAAATAGATGAAGATTTAGGAACAAGGGAAGAATAAAAGAATTAAAGTGGAAGGGGGAGATGATGAGAGAATGAATGTGTCTGGGTTTTATATATAAGTAAACGGGAGGATATGACGAACATGCAAGATGGGTGCAAGAAAAGGTAAGAAAGGCGTGAGGCATCGTGAGAGAGAAATGGGGAAGATGGATGGAGGAAAACGTGAGGATGATGTGTGGCTTGTGCGACGTATGCGTGATACTGTTATACTGAGTGGAAGAAGGGGGGAAAGGAAATATGAAAGGTTAGAGAGTGAACACTCGTGGTTCCCAAGGCAGATGTTAGGAGTCGACTCTGGGATACATACTACTTCAGAAACGAATAAAGAGATTGTGTGGAGCGTGGCAAAAAAAGGGATGGGTATAAAATAAATGTGAGTGGACTGGATGAGAGAAGACTAGGAGAGTGGGTTTATCAGAGGTGATAGAAAGGGAGTGGTTGGAGAACAGGGTAAATGTGGTAGGATGGGTGCACAAGAAAGTGAGAGGTGGAGAGACAGAAACAGAGTAGGAAGAGTGAATACAATGAAGGGTATGAGAGGTGGCAAACACATGAAAGTAGGCCAGGATATTTTGAGGAGGACCAACTGGGGAGAGAAGAGTAGGTAGCCATGGCGAGAGCGAGATGCAGATTGGACGAGAGAGGAAGAAAGAGATGGATGGGTAAAAGATACGGGGAATGCATGTCATGCAAGGAAGGAAGGGATACGTGGATTCACTTGGCGGAGGAATGTAAGGGAGTGGATGTGAAATGGGTGATAGGATGTAGAAGGGTAGTGGTAAGGATCCTGAGAAGGTTGGGTTGGGAAAGGGAGAAGAAGAGAAGAAAAGAGAATTGAAGAGAAAACAAAATTTTGAAATGTTAAGTTACAGCTCTGAATGTCAACTAATTACAGGCTAAGAAGAGGTCATTTAATGTCAACTTTTAGAAAATACATTCTCTAACAAAATAAAGTCGAAGTTTTAAAATGAGTATCCAAAAGGGCAAACAATTTATAGAAAATGTCTTAGATGTTTAAGTAAACTTTAGAAAATTATTGAAGTAACATCATAGGAATATTTAATTCAACACATCTATACTTATTTTGAAACCTAATATTGTAAATAATTGCTAATGAGACGGTTTCATTGATATTTGGCTTTCATTTTATAAATCATACAATTTATATGATTAGGAATCTAGATCTAAATTACATCTAGAGAAAAGAGCAGGAGAGACAGGAGGGATGGTAATAGGGAATAGAAAGGTGTAGCCGCTAGGGTACAAGGACGACATGGTACTGATGGGAATGGGAGGGAATGAAAGGGATGTTAAAGAGAGTGGAAAGACACATGGACAGGAGATAATAGCGAGTGAACATTTAGAAAACAAAATAGATGAAGATTTAGGAACAAGGGAAGAATAAAAGAATTAAAGTGGAAGGGGGAGATGATGAGAGAATGAATGTGTCTGGGTTTTATATATAAGTAAACGGGAGGATATGACGAACATGCAAGATGGGTGCAAGAAAAGGTAAGAAAGGCGTGAGGCATCGTGAGAGAGAAATGGGGAAGATGGATGGAGGAAAACGTGAGGATGATGTGTGGCTTGTGCGACGTATGCGTGATACTGTTATACTGAGTGGAAGAAGGGGGGAAAGGAAATATGAAAGGTTAGAGAGTGAACACTCGTGGTTCCCAAGGCAGATGTTAGGAGTCGACTCTGGGATACATACTACTTCAGAAACGAATAAAGAGATTGTGTGGAGCGTGGCAAAAAAAGGGATGGGTATAAAATAAATGTGAGTGGACTGGATGAGAGAAGACTAGGAGAGTGGGTTTATCAGAGGTGATAGAAAGGGAGTGGTTGGAGAACAGGGTAAATGTGGTAGGATGGGTGCACAAGAAAGTGAGAGGTGGAGAGACAGAAACAGAGTAGGAAGAGTGAATACAATGAAGGGTATGAGAGGTGGCAAACACATGAAAGTAGGCCAGGATATTTTGAGGAGGACCAACTGGGGAGAGAAGAGTAGGTAGCCATGGCGAGAGCGAGATGCAGATTGGACGAGAGAGGAAGAAAGAGATGGATGGGTAAAAGATACGGGGAATGCATGTCATGCAAGGAAGGAAGGGATACGTGGATTCACTTGGCGGAGGAATGTAAGGGAGTGGATGTGAAATGGGTGATAGGATGTAGAAGGGTAGTGGTAAGGATCCTGAGAAGGTTGGGTTGGGAAAGGGAGAAGAAGAGAAGAAAAGAGAATTGAAGAGAAAACAAAATTTTGAAATGTTAAGTTACAGCTCTGAATGTCAACTAATTACAGGCTAAGAAGAGGTCATTTAATGTCAACTTTTAGAAAATACATTCTCTAACAAAATAAAGTCGAAGTTTTAAAATGAGTATCCAAAAGGGCAAACAATTTATAGAAAATGTCTTAGATGTTTAAGTAAACTTTAGAAAATTATTGAAGTAACATCATAGGAATATTTAATTCAACACATCTATACTTATTTTGAAACCTAATATTGTAAATAATTGCTAATGAGACGGTTTCATTGATATTTGGCTTTCATTTTATAAATCATACAATTTATATGATTAGGAATCTAGATCTAAATTACATCTAGAACCAATCAATCAAAAGATCTTTATGTGCACGTCGTCCAAACCTAGGATATGATAATGTTTTCACGTGCTGACTCCATCTAGAGTAGGTTAATTGTAACATAATAATATGTACATATTTTTGAAATTAGATGTGGTTGATGTGCACACAAAGATATGTTGATCTATATATAAATTAAACATGTTTCACTTGTATCATAATAAATTGATTTATTCAATATAGTTATCGTTTTTATTTTCTTCACTAAATTTTCTGTTTGCATTTTCCACTCAGTATAAATAAATATAAAAAAATTATTTTAGTGGTTAATCTATAGTCCATAATGCACTCGAATGATAATCACATAATTTATAAACCTCATACTAACCTGAGTCAATATGCTGAAGGCACATGCCATTCCAACTTGTCCAACTCCGACTACAGTAATTTTATTCCCTGATGAGGTTACTGGAGGTGAAACCTCTGTTAAGAGGGCCTTTTGTGTTGTTGTATTTGGCATTTTCTGAAAATATATACAACTATTAATATTACTGTCACTTAATTATGAATTTAATATATGTAGCATAATATATATCTATCTTAAACCTGTATTACATGATGATATTTTC
>OZ018391.1:45374323-45608100 GCA_963969525.1 Ontholestes murinus | reverse complement strand
ACTAGTGTTGAGGTGATCTTGTGACTACTCACTGCTAGTATTGCTGCCCTACTGTCTGTAAGGATTTGGATGTTCCTATCACGGATGTCTCGGTGTAGGATTTCTTTCGCCCCTTGGATGATGCCAACGATCTCTGCTTGCAGAGTAGTTGTGTGCTTCTCTAGGGGTATAGCTAATGAGAGGTCCATTTATTGCGAGTAAATTCCCGCCCCGGATCCTCTTTTGGTTTTAGAACCATCGGTGTAAATTCGGAGGGTTTCCCCACCCTCTACACTCCCGGTTCCTCTTTTTATCGATACATTATAGGGTCTATTGAAGACGTAGCAGGGTGGCAAATTGTCTGTCTTCCTTCCAAGGAGGGGTGTCTTTTTGACAGCCTCCTCTAAAAGGTGACAGTGTCTGTCAGCCCTGCCTCCTTTGTACCAAAGTCCAACTGAGTTTAGGCGCAGTGCTGCCGCCGTGGCCATCTCCTCTACGTATAAGTCGAGAGGTGGAAGGCAGAGCATTGCTTCCATTGCTGCAGTGGGTGTTGTTCGCATTGCTCCGGTCGTGCTGAGGCATGCTATCCTTTGCAACTGAGTAAGCTGCTTTGCTGAGGTTTTCTGTCTGGCTCTGGGGCACCAAACTAGTGCTCCATAGATTAGCATTGGTCTTACTACCGCTGTGTACAGCCAAAGTGCTATCTTGGGAGATAGCCCCCATGTCTGCCCCACAGCCCTCCGGCATTGCCAGAGGGAAACGCATGCTTTTTTACATATCATTTTGAGATGTGGTTCCCACGTCAGCTTGCCGTCGAGGATCACTCCCAGGTATTTGACCTCTGACGACAATGTCAACTGGGTGTTGAGGAGCATGGGAAGCTTTAGCTTACCTAGTTTCCTTTTTTTTTGTGAAGAGGACCATTTCAGTCTTTGACGGGTTTATAGTCAGAGACTGGTCGTTACACCAGTATTCGATTATTTTGAGGGCTTCCTGCATCAAGCTGCATAGCACCGTCTCAAATCTGCCTGTTAGCAGGATGGTTATGTCATCTGCATATCCTATGGTGTGGAAGCCATTATCGTTAAGTCGCCGCAGTAGGCTGTCAACAACTATGTTCCACAGGAGTGGTGAGAGTACTCCACCCTGTGGGCAGCCTTTTGCAACGATCTTTCTGACAGTGGTATTTCCTACATTTACTGTGACTGCCCTATTCTCCAGCATGCTTTTGATCCATCCACTAACTGTGGGGTTCACACCATGCGTGGAAAGAGCAGTTTCCATTTTTCTGAAGGTCGTTTTATCGAAAGCACCTTCTATGTCAATGAACACGCCCAAGGTGGACATTTTGTTGTCCAGCGATCTTTCGATTTGGTCTACAACAGTGTGCAGAGCCGACTCCGTTGATTTCCCCTGAGTGTATGCATGTTGGTTAGCGTGGATCGGATTCGTAATCAAAGCCGTCTCGCGAATTAATCTTTCGCACAATTTCTCTAACGTTTTCAGGAGAAATGACGTTAGACTAATTGGGCGGTGTGATTTGGCTAGTGTATAATCTATACGACCAGGTTTCGGTATGAAGATAACTTTTACTTCTCTCCAAGCTAGAGGGATGTATCTGAACGCAATACATGCCCTGAAGATTTTGGCTAGGTGGGCTGATAATATGTCCAGCCCCCATTGGAGGAGGGCCGGGAATATACCGTCCAAGCCTGGCGCTTTAAATGGTGAGAAGCTTTTGATTGCCCAGGTTATACGTGTCTCTTCCGTGAGGTGATCTGCCACCTCCCAATCCTCCTTGGAGGGGTTTGAGGGTGTGGGTTCTGACCAACCTTCATCGGAGGTGTTCGTACATCCCGGGAAATGGGTGTTGATGAGAATCTCAGCTGCTTCCGAGAGGTTAGAAGAGTAACTTCCATCCTCTCGTTTTAGGCAACCTGGTTGTCGTGAGGGATCCTTTGAGAGGATCTTTTTGAGCCTTGCAGCTGCCGAGGTAGTTTCAACCTCCTCACAAAAAGACCGCCAGGCTGCCCTTTGTTTTTGCCTTATTAGTTTTTTGTAGTCTTGTTGGATGTTTTTATAGACCATCCAGTCCGACTGTTGTTTAGATTTTTTTGCTTTGTTAAAGGATTTTCTCGCAGCTCTTCTGAGATGGTCGAGTTCTCCGCACCACCAAGGTGTGGCGTTCTCGGAGTCTTCCACCTTTCTCGCAGGGCAGGAGTCCTTATATGCTTTTATAATGGAGTGTTGAAGCGTATTTACATAGGCTTCAATGTCTTCCATTGTATTAAGTTGGCCGGTAGCTTCGCAAGTTCGCAGACTCCGCGAGAGGTTGTCTGTGTAGGCATTCCTATCCGTTAGTCTTGGGTTGCGAAGGTAACGTGTTTTCTTACCGGTTGTATGTGTTCGTGTGTATTTGATCCACCTATGATCTGACATTGAAACCGACGGTGACACATGCCAGTCGTGGATTTTGTTTGAGATACCGCTAGTCGCTAATGTAATGTCTATTACAGTTTGGCTCCGAGTTGTCACGAACGTGGGTTCAGAGCCTCGGTTTAGTATTTCTAAATTGTTACTAATGATAAATTCATGTAGTGACTTACCTCTGTTGTTGGTGTCCACGCTGCCCCACATGCTATGGTGTGCGTTAGCGTCGCAGCCAATGACGAGGTCAGCCATCTCACAGTGTAGCACGAGTTGCTCCATTCAACCGATGGTGATAACGGCAAAACAATTCCAATTTCAGAACAATCTTTAAATATATTTTCTAATCGAATCATTTTTGATATAGGCGAAACCTACAAAAATCGCTTTACCAAACCATTTAATAAAAATGACTACAGAGTAACGATCACAGCAAATTTAATCGATCAAGATCTTTTGACATTCATTAAAGAAACCATAAAACCAAATTCGAACTATGCAATTTATTTCGTTGATAAACAACTTAGACAACCATTCGAAAATCTTTGTAAAAATAATTTTAATGACACTGTTAAATTCTTCATTTGCAACAAACGCTCTATCGATGTTATAAACGACGAACAACAAAAGGATATTATTATGGAATACCACGATTCAAATCACAATGGCATAACTGAGTCTTACAATCATTTAAAAGAAAAATACTTCTGGCCAAACATGAAACAAACTATAACAGATGTAATAAATAAATGCGAAGTCTGTTTACAATCAATGTATGAAAGACACCCATATAAATTGAAATTTTCAGGACCATTATTAGCTAAAAGACCATTAGAAGTTTTACACATAGACACGTTTTCTTTCCAAAATTCTAAATTTCTTACGATCATCGATTTATTCTCACGATACGGACAATCGTATTGGATAAAAAAATGGTACCAGCTTAACAGTTTTAAATAAATTAAGACATTACATCTCTCACCATAATATTCCACAAAGAATAGTGTGTGATGAGGGGCGCGAATTTCAAAACAATACTTTCAAAGAATTTTGTAAAATGAATAAAATAGAACTTCACTTTACGACAGTAAATAATCCAAGTTCCAATTCTCCTGTAGAAAGATTTCATTCAACCATATTAGAAAAATTAAGAATTTTAAAACTTAAAAACCCTAACGAAATTCCGTCAAATTTAATGATTTCGGCAGTTTCAATTTACAATCAATCAATTCATTCATCTACTGGATTTTCACCCTTCTACTTACTATACGGTCCTTACGAAAAAAAATCCAGAATTCGATTTAGATATGACTGTTTACAAACAATATAACGAAAAGAGAAAACAAGAAATTTTACCATTTTACGATCAAGTATACCAAAAGAATAAACAATTAGCACAACACATTTTAGAAAAACGCAACGAAACCCGTGGTGATCCACCTAATGTAGAAAATCGCGACGTTTACGTAAACCGAAACAAGCCTAGCAAAGTTGACCCCAAATACGAAAAAATAACAGTTGAAAAACAAGAATCGAATAAGATATTTGGAAAAACTCAAAAATCCAGAAATACTACATCTCATGCTCAAAAACTGAAACGGCTAAGAAAATCATCTTCTTTACAGATTCCTAATTCTGATTACCGAAGTTCACCACAACCAGGCCCTTTAGGTCAAACCGATTGATAACAACGGCTATTTTCAAGAACAAATCGGACCAGTGAAAATTCTTGATCATTACCATAATTTTCTTTTTTTTTTATAAACACAACACAATTAGAAATAGGATTTGAGCAACTACTAGCAAACGCTGAAACCTTACAAAACGAAGCCTCTATCGATAAACTAACTCTTGAAATTCATAAACAACTTTTATCAAACTGTAAAGAAATCGAATTGTTATTAAGAAAATTCAATTATAAATCTAAAAGAGCATTGATTAGCATTCTAGGGAAAGCAATCAAATTCATTACCGGAAATCTTGATGAAGACGATCTACATAACATTAATGACAATTTACAAAAATTACATAACAACCAAAATTCTGAACTAGAGCAAATAAATAAATTAACTACTTTTGCAAATCACTTATCAAAAAGATATTCTTCTGACTTAGAAATTTTAATGTCAAATATAAATAAAACAAAACTCTTTCTTGAAAATCTAAAATTCATTGAAGATACCAGAACTCTCTTGCAAAATGAGGTATATCAATCAGAACGTTTATTAAAAACATTACAAATGCTTGAAAGAGCAATCAGTCTGGCATGGAAACAAATACCTGATTTAGAATTATTAAATGTCGATGAACTTTTAAACGTCCAAAATTACTTATTAAAAATTTACAATCCAACGCAATTATTGCCTATTGACAACACTCACTTAATACAAATTCTAGAATTATCAAAATTAATTGCAATAGGAACAGATGAAGCAATTACGTTTCTACTCAAAATACCCATCCTGAAACCATTCTCTGCAAATTATTCCCAAATCTATCCTGTACCCAATTACCAAAATACTGCAATAATTCCACCAAAATCATTTTTAATCGAAATCAATGATTTAAATTACTGGACCAATGAGGACTGCCAAACATTCCATACCATTACCGTGTGTCTACAACAACCGGAACTAGAAGACTGTACCCCATCGAACATTGACAAGTGCCAAACTACAAAAATTGTTATTGACTATCAAATTGTCTCTGTGTTACGAAATAGACAATTATTGACCCTAATGAAGAAGAAACAAGAAATAATTAAAGATTGTCATGGACAGCTAAATAGAAAATGGATCCAAGGAACAAATATCGTCAGTTCATCTTGCAGAATTATAATGGGCAAATCAATATACGCGAACACTATACCTACATACGAGATACCGATATACCGCATTCCAAACAAAACATTGGAATTTCACCAGGAAACAAAACTTCTGCTGAGGCACCTTAAAAACCCAGCAATTCTCCAACAAGAAGCTGAGGAGCTGGAACGGCAACCCATACATTTGGAACCACTGGTTCACATCATTCATTATGGATTTACAAGCTTTGCAATTTTGTCGTTAGTGTTCACCATTATCCTGATCATCAAATTCAGAAGCCGCATAGTCGACCTATTCTGCAAACCAAGAAAAATCATTCAAATCGAGATGGCTGATCCAAATCAAGAGGACACTCAAAATATCCACCCTTTGCCAAATTGAACGTGGACGTTCAAACCTAAGGAGGGAGGAACTATATCCCGCACGTGTCATCCGCGGAGCCGAATAAGCAGATTCCAGGGCAGCTGCGCCGCATCTTATCATGCAGTTTTTTCCAAACGCTACATTTTGCGCTCCCACAATTAACAGTATAATTCTAGCTCTTAAAGAGCAAACATGTTGTAATCCATTAGGAAATAGAAAAATAAATCTTTTTTAAAAACATAATTCACAATTTGTGAAACTTAACTATATATATATATATATATATATAAATATATAGTTAAATTTCGTGGACTCGCGATTGTGTTTTTAAAAAGGTTTTATTCCAAAATTTTACAACTAATTATTACATTACATTAAGACTTAATTATACGGAGAATAAAATGGTACGTGAAACGTTACAGTAATAATATATTAATGTCCTATAATGCATGCGTCTAATCTATTTATATGAACTAAAACTACGAACAAAGCATATTGACATCTGGCGGATGATGTCATCCTAACTAAGCATTAATTAATAGAATATATATCTAAATAATAAAATTAATTGTATTAAAACAAAGAAAAGTCTATTGTGGACGCAAGGTCACTCCTCTCCCCTAGATCCGACACACCTGTGGAGTAGAGTCATCGTCTTTTACAAGGGTAGCTGCCCCTCTGTGTCTTAAGCGTCTGTAAACCAAAGTCACTACACAAATTATTATAAATGAATAAAGTATTAGTGTCCATGCACTGGGTTTTAGGGGTATCGCCTAATTATTTATATCGGGTATCGGGGAATACACTGGGAGGTCTTCTAATTAAAGTCTTTTCAATTGTATTGTAAAGTTATTTAGGTTATAGTTCTGGGGTCGAAGCACTCACGAGCACTGGGGTTCCACGCGTTGTTTCCATTTGGGGCAACTTATAGTTCCGGAAGATTAGGTCGCATTCGTTTGGTTGAATGATGAAAATGCTTTCCAGGTCACGGGTCTCTTCTTGATTTGGGCAGGTGATCTTCAATTTTTCTTTTTTCTTAAAAACGGCTAGGAATTGGTTGGTATTGGGTATATTCTCTAAATGATTTTTTTCGATTTCTAATTTTGTAAGCTTGCATTTTTGGGTGGTTCCATTGACCAAAAGCTCTGTTTCACAATCAGCCTGGTAATTTAAGAGCAGGTTATCGCTGCATTGGAATTTCTTGTTAATACCCAAGCATATGTCTCTTAGAGGCCATGTTTTTGAGTTAATTTTTGATTTTAACATTACTTTTACATTAGGAATTATAGTTACATATTCGGACTTATATTTCAGCGGTATAGGGTATATTTTATACAGATCAAAAGAATGTTCATAATTAATAGGAAGGGAGAGGAAGTAATAGATTTTTGATTGTTTGATTTTGCAATCGACTGATATCGCGGATTCAAATTCTAAAATATTTTCCAATTTTAGGTCGAAAGGCAATTCCTCATTATAGTGAACGGAAATCCTTTTTAGTTCGCTAAATAAATCTTGGGGCCTAATTATATCCAGACTAAGAATTTTCAATCTGCAAAATGTTAATGAGTTGATAATTTCTTCCAAAATATTTTCAATTATTGTGTAAAGTAAAACGAGTTTATTATACAGATCTTTAGTGAATAGTACGTGCTGGTAGTCTATCTCCTCTTTATAAATTGCGTGTAATTGCATTATTCTGGCCTTGAGCAAGTTTTGGTTATGTGCGATGTCTCCGATTGTTTCGTTGAAATTTTGAATTAATTTTTCGTTTATGCTGTACCCCAATTTTATTTGGTTCTCAAGATTGTTCTGATTAGAAATTAGATGTTCCAGGATTCCATTGATTTTTACCTCGTCGCGAGCGTCCATATTTCCGCTAATCGTTTTAATAATAGTTCCTAACCCATTAAGTAAACCTCTTTTTTTTCCAGCGCTTAATTCTACTGTTTTAATTTTGTCTCTTATACCGTTCTGCGAATAATTTAATAGCTTCTCGTAATTCCCGAATTCATTTTTAAATTTTGATATATTACTTGTAGTGTCCCTCAAGAATTGATACTGACGATTTAAATTTTCGAATTCTTCATAAACAGGATTCAAGTCGTAATGGTGTACGAAAATATGTTTAGTCCTTTCTAATTTTGCTACTCCTAGTTTTATAGGTAGTAGTCCCGCATTTTCCGAAATATCCCTGATTTCAAAAGAAATCACAGGAGTGATGAAGATTAGTCTAAAAGTAATAAATTGTATGAGTAATTTTGAAAGTTTTAATTTAGTTTGGTTTGGGTGTGCCAAGGTAAATGGTTATTTTTAGATCTGAACTTGAAAAAAATATAACTTAACATTGCTTTTACCACGTCATAATTTAAGTTGTCTAAACCGCAGCCTAATTTAGGGATAGCTAATTTAGTTATCTTTTTATCTGAACAAAATTGTTAAAGAGTAATTAAGGTTTTAAATAGACATTCTAAAGTAGGTTTATCGAAATATTTTTCCTTAGTGATTAAGTAAATTATGAATCTATCATCTTCTTTGAGGTGGCAAAGAGAATACAATTGAGGATTCTGTCTAGACAATTCTTTAATTCTGCCAAATCTTAATTTAAAATCTTGAGCAATGCCTGCACTCATTTTAAGGTCCTAGCTTAAACAATGGGTTAGAGAATAATCTAACGGAGCAAGGAACAAATCGTCATTAATTTCTGATATATTTTGGTTTTCGGCAATTCTTTTGTTGTTGAAGTGATTCATAAAAATTTCAAAGTCTAAAATGTTTTCGCAAGGAGCTTTCTTTGCCCTTGGTCTCTTAATATTATCTAAATGAATTTTACTTGATTGGTTACGATGACTAGTCTGGATTTCTGCTGTTTTACGGTTTTATATCTTTAATTTTTTCTTTCTTATACTTATTTTTCGTTTTGGACTGCTTTTGTTTATTTTTAACATATACGTTATCTGGAATTTGTGGAATGTTTTCTCGAGTTATATATCTTTTTGCAATAGCTTGGGCCTTATTTTCGTTTATAGTTTCATTAATTTTCCTGTACAACAATTTTACCTTTTCTTTATGCATCTGAACGTAATTATTAGTTAAAATGGTTTCTAAATCAATATCCAAAAGCGAGTTATTATCAATGTGACCGGAAGTGATTTCGAAAGGTTTTAATTTGGTTGTAGAATGTAGAGTATTATTATATGCTAAAATAGCGTAAAGGGCTTTAATTTCGACTGGTTCATTTTTGTACATGTCTTGATTGTTCAATAACCTTATATGTTCGACTATCGTCGAATGCACGCGTTTGACTCAGGATTTTATGTAACTCTAGAAGTTCTCTGATTACAGTATTTTTGAATTCGAGGTGGTTGTCCGAAATTATTAAATTTGGGGTTCCGTGATGGCAAAAGAATTTAATAAGGTTAGTTGCTACCTCTATAGCTTGATAAGAATTTAATTTGTACATTTGCGCGTATTTGGAAAAGGAGTCTATTATGGTGAGGAATTTTGTGTTTTCTAAAGCTATGCAGTCTACGTGAATGATCTCGAAGGGTTTCATTGCTGTTGGTGTCTCATTAAATTTTAGTTTAAGGGGTTTTCGATCGTATTTAGAAACGAGACAAATTTCACATTCGTTAATGTAATCTTGTATAGTTCTCCTCATGTTTGGCCAATAACATACTTTTTTTAATTTTGCTTCTGTTTCGTCTATGCCGCGATGATTAGTTTTTCCCTCGTGATAATTTTGTATGGTTTCTAGAATATCATTATCGTCTTCGACGTTAGACAAGACTTGAACATTTAGTCATTTTAATGTTTGAATTTTTATAGTATTTTTGAAGGACGTTGCTAAATTTTTCATATACTGGGCTTTCGAAATAAAGATAATAATTCGTATTAGGGACAATGTATTCTTTGATGAAGTCGACTACTTTCTGATTAAAATTATATTTAGAGAATTGGATATAAATACGCATTTTCTTTTGTTTAAATAAGTAACTAATCTTTGGTTTAGAAGGGGAGTGTTTGACCTAAATTATTAATTGGTTATCGCCAAGATTTACTGGTTTGTCTGCAATGGGAATTCCTACTATAGGGTGCTCTAGGTTAGAATGAATGGTTGCTCCATCATTTGCTTCTTGGTTTACATGAATTGTTTCCGCGGGTTCTACGATTATGGAAGAGGGGTTATCATCAGTGCTTTCAAAATTTTTCAAATAGTCTTCCAGATTTGGTCCGTACTCTTCGTTAATGTTAAGTTCAATTCTAGATAGTGCATCGGCATTTTTATTTTAATATCTGACAATTTCAGCCTCCATCTAACTAATTTTGAATTTGGTTCTTTGATACACATTAACCATTGAAGTGGTTTGTGGTCAGTGATAATTGTAAATTTACGCCCAAATAGATATGGTCTAAAATATTTGACAGCCCAAACAATAGCGAGTAATTCCCTTTCATTAGTGGAATAACGCGTTTCAGAATCGTTTAACGTTCGACTAGCATATGCGATTGGTAAATCTGTGCCAATTTTACCCTGTGATAAAACGGCACCAAGGGCTTGAGTACTAGCATCTGTGGTCAGCAAGAAGGGTTTCGAAAAATCTGGATATTAGAGTAATGGCTGATTAGTCAGGACGTTCTTGCACAAGTTAAAAGAATTTTGGTAGTCTGCATCATTAATATTAATAACTGAGTTCTTTTTCAAACGTTTTGTCATTGCTTTAGTCAAGTCTGCAAAATTTTTGATAAACTTTCGGTAATATCCTAACAGTCCGAGAAATCCTTTAATTTATTTTGTCGTTTTGGGGATGGGATAATTTTGACTGGCAATAATTTTGTCTGGATTTGGTCTGACACCTTCGGATGTAATCACATGTCCACTTCTTTGCGAAGAAATTCCGATTTATCTAATTGAACCTTGAAATTAGCCTCTCTTAACCTTTTGAAAACTTCGTTTAATCTATCGATGTGTTCCTGTAAGCTAGTGGAAAAAATAATTATATCGTCCATATAGACGAGACAGTATTCGTTTTGAATTCCCCTCAAAATATTGTCCATGACGCGCTGGAAAGTAGCTGGGGCATCTTTGAGCCCAAATGGCATTCTTAAAAATTCATAGTGACCGTTTTCTGTATTAAAAGCAGTTTTTGGGACGTCACGTTCGTCAATCTCAATTTGGTGGAAACCTGATGCCAAGTCTAGGGTTGTGAAATATTGACATTTCCCTAATTTATCTAATAGGTCATTTTTATTGGGAAGGGGGTATCGGTCACCTACAGTTTTATCATTTAGTTTCTTATAATCGAATACAACGCGCCATTTTCGTTGACCTGAAGCATCTAATTTTGTGGGAACGATCCATATAGGAGAGGACCATGGGCTAAAGGATGGCCTAATAATGTTTTGTTCCAATATTTCGTTAATTTACTTGCTTACCTCGACTTTGTGCACTTCGGGGTAGCGATACGTTTTAGTATAGACCGGAATCTCATCAGTCGTAATTATCCTATGTTTAATATTATTAGTTAACGTTAAATGATTCCCTTTTACATGAAAAATATCGGCATACTTATTTACTAGTTTTTTAATAACAGCTTTTTCTTCATCATTCATGTGATCAGTTCTAATGCTTGAGAAATCGAATTTAAATTTATTTGTATTCGTCATATTTAAATTATTATTTGTACTAAAGTTTTTCTTATTTAAATTACTATTTTCATTATAATTCCGTTCGTGGGGTACCACATCATATCCGCTGATGGGGGTAACCACAACAGGTCTTTTTAATGTAACTTCCCTATCTATGTCAGTTTTATTAACTACAGTACAAAGGGCTCTATTATTCTTAACTATAGTGACACATTCGGGCACTAAGAAATTCGTAACGTCAGTTCTAGGGATTACGGCCTCACCGTTTTCAATATTTAAAACTTCTACTTCTATTACCTGTTGACTATGAGCGGGCACTAATATTCACTTAGTGACAGGCGGAGCAACAGGAATACTATAATTATTAACATTAAGATTATTATTACTAATTCTAATACTATTATTTTTATCATTATTTTCATTGGATATGCCTTGGTCATTCCGAAATTTAAATGGTATTTCTACGTTAGAGGTTACTATTGATTTCCTTTTGAAATCTAAACAGATATTAATTTTTGTCATGTTATCTACGCCTAACAGGATATCAAAGGAAGAATGAAAATCGAATACATAGCATTTTACTTTTGCAGCAAAGTTACTTTTGAATAATTTTTGTAGGTTAATATTAACGCTGTGAGTTCCGCGGGACGTGCCATGAGCACTTGTTACTTCGAAAGGATCGTCCTTAAATAAATGTTTATTTAATTTTTTTGCTAGGCGAGAACTAATGAATGATCGTGTACTGCCAGAATCTAATAAAACTTTTAATTTTGTTTCGGGGTCTACAATGAAAGGTAAATTACTAAAATTATTATTAATGCTTAAGAATTCAATGGGCGGTTTGCCAAGGCGACTTATACTAAAAAATGATCTTCATTTTTCCCGTTCTGACTAATGATGCTATTACTTCGTGTACTGATATTTGTAGAGCACGTTGGCTCATCTAAATTACGCAATTCTTATTTATTTATATAAATCGTCGAGGTTGACATGGGTGTAGGACTTGGTAAACACGCGGGAATCTGTCGAGGCGGCTGATTGTGGTTTGCATTAAATGGATTAAATTCCGATTAAAATTTTGACTGTAACTATTATAGTTTTGTGGTCTATTAAAATTGTGATTTAGGGGGTTTTGAGGTCTCCCAAACACTTGACTGTTAGTAAGGAACCGTGGTTGTTGTTGCTTAAATTGAGAACTATTAGGCCGGTTCGTGAAGTTATTTTGATTAAAACGATTATTGTTATAATTTGGGTTGCTAAATTTATTATAGTTCTGATTGAAATTTGATACATTCGGCGTATCGAGCGTACTCTGAAAATTCCGCGTAAGAACGTCTTTAATGGTAACTCATCATAGCTTCGTTGATGAATGCGCTTTGTCGCGTCCGGCATTTCCAATGCCGATAAGGAGTTAATTTTAGCGGACAGTCTACTTCGCAAAATTTGAATACGTTCCCCGAAATCTAAATAATCAAGTCCTGAACCAAACAATCGTAATTTCGCAGATCGCCAAACCTTTGCCTTAAATGGTTTCTAATTTCAGGCCATGTGTTTAACTCTATGCGCGAACCTATGGCGACCAATGCTTTGTCTTTAAGTTTACTTATTATCGCTTTTATTAGATATGTATTCACCAACTTGTTGTTTAAAGGTCTGAATTGATCTAGTACGGCGTCGCATCTTGAAATAAATATTTCTGTGAGTTCGTTACTACCGTCGAAATGAGGAATCGTTTCGACATTTAATTTTAGGAATTGATAATTAATATTTTCCATTTTTAAGTTTTTGGTAATTCCTAAATTATCTAATTTATTGATTAGATCGTCGAGTACAAAATTTATTGGATAGTGAACGCGGTTTGGGGAATCGAGAATTTGTGGTGAAATTGGGTCCGAAGACGTATCACTCGCGTACATAAAATTTTACTCGAAAAGCAAAAAACATAGGCCAGGAGGCTTCCAAGGCTACTGGGCCAGGACCTTCCTACGAGGCCAGCAAAGAGGCCACCCAAACCAAAGGGCAGGGTACCTCTACACAAAAACCTCGTCAAGGCCAAAGGGCCGGAAAGGCACTACGTATAAGTGCCTTAGAGGAGGTAGACCTCACGTCAGACGATAAAATTCGGAAGGCAGGGGTTTCAGGCATCACTAAAGCGAAAGTGGCGAAACTGGTGAAGGAAGGCCGATATTACATCTAGGCCAAAAGAGCAGTAATCAAGGCTAACTTCACCGCCAGCCAGGCACGCAAGGGCCAGAATAAACCCCAAGAACAAACAAGGCCCGGGGCGCAAACAAAGAAGGCACCCCAAAAGGACCCACAAAGAGGACCAGATCGGATAGCAGCACGCCTAGGCAGACAAAAAAGACCAAAAGGGACGGGCCAACCTTCACGGAGGCCGTAACATCGGTCAAGGTTGCCATAGCGTGCCAGGGGTTCCCAGAAACCCAACTCGACAAGGACAAGCTGAAGGCAGTCCAAGAAGCCATCATGACGGCATACGAGCACATACCGGAGCAAGGGCCACAAGTCCGCTTCGCGAAGTGCACACAGAGACCGGGATATCTAATGATAACCTGCGCCGAGGAGGCCAGCGCACAATGGCTAAGGGAGACAGTCCCAATCCTGACACCATGGGAGGGAGCGTCTCTCAGGGTGTTGAAGGGGGACGAGATTCCCAAGCCATGGGTGTGCACGGCATACGTCCCGGATGAGGGGAAGGACAGACTGGAGGCCGACAGGATCCTGAAACGATTGAGAATCGGGAACCGGGGCCTAAACACACACCTGTGGACTATATGGGGGAAAACCCCGGAGGCTAAAGGTGTGATATGGACATTCTCCATTGATAAAGAGTCCAAAGAGGAGTTATCTAAATTGGACCACTACCTATTCTTCGGATACGGGAGGCTTCGGCTGCGTATCAAGGAGAATAGTGGGACAACGGAAGGGAGTAAACCAAGGCAGAGTCCGGAGGCCACTACCCTTGAGAAACCAGCGGAGACCCAAGGCACCAGCGAGGCCGGGGAGAACGTGGAACCAGGGCAAGACTCCCCCAAAGAAGATCAACCCTCCGCCAGCGGGATCAGTCCCCTCTTAAGGCCATCGGCCAAGGGGGACGCGGTTCCAATGGAGGAGGACAAGACCACGGAGGAAGAGCTTGAAGATGTCCCTCCTCTTCAATAGCGGAAGAGGAATAAAAATCCTGCAGGTGAACCTTCAACACGCAAAAGCCGCATCGGCAACGCTGTGTAGGAGGTTCAACAAAGAAGGCATAGATATAGCCCTCCTGCAAGAACCTCGGTTACTCCGAGGGAAAATAGCAGGCCTAGCGCCACAACACTCTCAGGTAATATACAGCCCAAACGCCGAAAGGCCAAGGGCATGCATAATTCACAGTGATAGAGTCAAATGTACACTAATGCCGCAATTATGCATTGAAGATTCTGTTACAGGCATCATGTCGGCCAGGACGGAGGAAGGAGAGAAGAGCTGGGTCATCTGCTCAGCCTACTTCCCAGGAGATGAGAGAGAATGCCCTCCGCGTATACTATGCGACATAGTTGCATACTGCGCGGAGAAGGCATACCAACTCATACTAGGGTGCGAAGCCAATGCGCATCAATGCGACATCAAAAACGAGGTGAGTCTTTACTTAACTTTATCTCCGCAGAGGGACTTATAGTGACCAATATCGGCAATAAGCCCACGTTCATCACGAAAAACCGTAAAGAAGTACTAGACCTAAAGATCTGTACCGGGAAAGTGAGTGATAGTATAGCGAATTGGCATGTGTCAGAAGAACCATCGTGCTCCGACCACAGGCAAAACCGCTTCGATCTAGTCACATCTCTCATGACGAACAAGTACAGAAACCCAAGAGAGACGATCTGGGTAGGATATAAAGAGTCCCTCAGAGAAGCTCTCAAGGGAGGTACAGCATCGACAGGAGAGATAGATGGGCTGGAGCTGGCAGTGGAACAAATCAATGACGCCATCAGGACGGCTTATTTGGAAAACTGCCCGGAAAAAACAGCCAAGCAGAGGGGCTGCGGAACAGTCTGGTGGACCCAAAAACTCGAAAAGATGAGGATCGAGGTTCGATCCCTATTCAATAGGGCCAAAAACAACCAGGACTGGGACACCTACAGAGGAAAGCTCACTCAACGACGACCTAAACAGGCTCATCACAAAGTCAATGGAAGACAAAGATATAGCCATGGCCACATTTCTGGATATAGAAGGGGCGTTTAACAACGTCACAACAAACTCTCGTGGAGGCACAAGAAAGGAAAGGAGTCCCGTCAAGCCTTTGCCAATGGATCAAGGCCAGCCTAGAGAAAAGGACAATCATATCCACTTTGGGGGGCCATACCATTAAGGCTAAGGCAGGGAGGGGCTGCCCACAAGGAGGAGTGCTATCTCCACTGTTATGGGCTACACTAGTAGATGACCTTCTAGGAAAACTGTCCAAAGAGGACATCAACTGCCTAGGGTACGCGGATGACTTAGCCATTGTCATCAGGGGCCGGTTCGCGGGAGTTGTCTCGGAGCGAGCACAAAGAGCCCTAAACATAGTAGACGGTTGGTGCAAACAGGAGCGATTGACAATCAATCCACAAAAAACACAAATTGTCGTATTCACAAAAAGACGAGCATTGCAAGGCCTAAAGCCACTGAAGCTCGGGGGTACGGAAATTCCCTTCGTAGAGGAGGCAAAGTACCTGGGAGTAACCTTTGACGCCAAAATGACGTGGAGACCACACATCACAAAAGCCACCAAAAAAGCAACAATATCATTGGGCAGGTGTCGCAGAATGTGCGGGAAAAATTGGGGACTAAACCCTAAACTGACTCTATGGCTCTACACCAGGTTGATAAGACCCATGATAGCCTATGGAGCAGTGGTGTGGTGGACTAGGACAAAGCAAAAGGGGGCGATAGGACTCCTGAGCAGTTCACAAAGACTAGCATGTGTCAGTACAACAGGAGCCCTAAGCACCACCCCAACAGCAGCCCTAGAAGCCATCTTGAACATACCACCACTACACATCTTCATTCAAGGAGAAGCCAGGTCCGTATCATACAGACTGATGCAAGGACAGGCGCCCATAATCCGATCACACGGAAAAACGCACCAATGGCTAGAAGACGAGCTGAAGGCTAACGCGATTACAGTAATGCCTAGCGATGCCATGGTGAAAAAATACAATTTCGAAAAGAAATACAAGGTTCTAATCCCACAAAGAGAGGACTGGGTCGAAGGCCAACCTACCAAAGCAGAATCATGCTGGTTTACGGTCGGCTCAAAGACCGACAAAGGGGTAGGAGCAGGTATATACGGCACAAAACCCGAGACAAAGATTTCTGTCAGTCTCACCAAGGACACCACGGTGTTCCAAGCAGAGGCGATGGCTCTTCACTACTGCACAAGAGAAATAGCAAGACAAGACACCAAAAGTAGGTCAATTGCTATATTCTCCGACAGCCAGGCGCTACTAAGAGCACTAAGCTCCACACAGGTCGAATCTAAGCTAGTGTGGGACTGTATACGCGCTCTTAACCAACTTGGCTGTCACAAAAAAATAACAATCACATGGGTCCCAGGACACGGAGGACATCCGGGGAAGGACATAGCAGACGAATTGGCCAAACAAGGCTCGTCAAAACCAGTAATTGGCCCGGAACCCTCTTGCGGAATCTCCAAAACCGCTGTCAAACGATCCATAAAAAATGGGTGGAGACACAGGCCCATACCTGGTGGACGAACTCACCAGGAGAGAGACAGGCGAAACAGTTCCTTAAGAAACAATCGCCAAAATTCACGACCGAACTCCTGAACCATGACAGGAAAATGGTCAAAACAATAGTAGGCCTGATAACAGGACACTGCAAGCTCAACAAACATATGAGCAAAATAGGCCTGATGGAAGAAGCATCATGCAGATTCTGCCTAGAGGAAGAAGAGGGCTCGTTCCACATCCTATGCCACTGCGAGGGTCTAACAAGGATTAGATATCAAAAGCTAGGCACTACAAACCCAAGCGCGGAGACTTATACCCAAGCCCCTCTGGCAGGGCTAATAGGACTAATCAAAGAGGCAAATCTAGAGCTGGTCAACTGAGATAAACAGGGATCCACAATAGACCTGGAAAAGGTCGCGGTGGAATAGGCGCTGGTGCCACCCATACAACATCTATCTAACTTTACAGTAATAATATATTAATGTCCTATAATGCATGCGTCTAATCTATTTATATGAACTAAAAATACGAACAAAGCATATTGACATCTGGCGGATGATGTCACCCTAACTAAGCATTAATTAATAAAATATATATCTAAATAATAAAATTACCTACCTAACCTATGTGTATCAACCTAATTTAACAGATTACATTACTAACTACCTAACTTATCGCGAACCGTCATATCAAGAGCGCAGTCAGGTCTGGCTGTTTCCACCGACGAGTGTATTCACGCGAATCTCTCGTATGCCTATGCTCGTGGGCTGCGAACCTTGTTATATTCTGTTGATCTGCTCACACTTGCGACTTGCGGAATCATTTCCAGCTTGTATCAGGGGGTAGTGCGGGTCCTGGACACCGCTCCAGCAATTCCCTCGATAGATAGCCACGCTCCCACCACATTCCGGTTTGATCTCGTTCTGGATAAAGTAATCGGAATTCTCCTATCCCGACAACAAAATAAGTCAAGTGCCTCCAGTAATTTAATCAACTAGATTATATCACAATTGGGCCATGGGTAAAAAGTCTTTCCATTCGTCGAAACTGATGTTCAAGCTACCATCTTGATCAATCATCCATAAAAGACTAGTCACCTTCTCCCCTTTTCCAATGAAACGCCATTTTGTTGAGTTTGCTGAATATTTTCCCAAGCGTTTCTTATCTTCTTAGGGTAGCTTGCGCCATTCCCCCAGTGTGTTTCCCATTTGCTGAAATCATGTGCGTGTAGGTGGTAACATTTCCTTCTAGGCATCGTTTTGGAAGTCCCATTGCTCTTGACATGGTCGGTTTACATGAAAAACGAGAAAAAAAAAGACTAGAGTATCCTTGTATTTACTTAATACACGTAAAAAGTATATAAAAATATATATATAAACATGGCATTTCAGACAAATAAAATAAATTAAACTAATTATTAACTGTCCTAATTTTAATATTCAACTGATTGAGGTTGTAGGCACTTACTTCGTGATACATTTTAATTAGATGAAAAATAAAAAATACTTTTACTTAGTTAATATCACAATGTTTATTAAATAGTGACTGCAGTTTCGATCAAACAATGATCATTATCAAACTATAAGTAATGTAAATACAGAAAACAAGATCTTATTTATACCACATTAAACAAAGGTGAGAACATGAGGTTGGTTTGTTCGTTAATTATGGGGCTGTCCGGATTATCCTTATACTTGTAGATTTCGAGGGATTCGAGTACGTCCATTTTAATCCCCTTGTCCGTGAAATGAAGTATTTGAAGTACATCCTCGTCAAAAGTATGCCGGTTTTCGATAAGGTGATTATTCAAATTTTATACTGGTCGGAAAGGCCACTTAATGATTCCTTTCAAAATAATCTACTTTATTGAACATTATCAATTTATTTGGAACTACCAGGTAGCGTATCAACATCCCATTATCAACATTATACTGTATCTTCCGATATTGGCACGATACGAATACCATTTGTTGAGGTGTTGCCCTTAACTTTTCCCCGTTTGTCAACCTGAGGGAAATATGTCTTCTGATCTTGGGCCTTTCAGCGTTATATGCTTTACATCTGTTATAGATTATAAAAATTCCGAAAATAAAACAAATTAAAATAACGAGTGAACTACCAGCACTTGAATCAACAAAATAGTGATTTAATTTTTTTTTTCTCGAGAATAATTTTCATTTGTAATGTATCAGAACTTTAGAATATTTAGTCTGTTTTAGGCTCTTATAATTAATTGAATTTGTCGAGATATTTAAAGGTAGCCTCGCGATTTAAATTTTTATTAATAATTTAGAGATATCAATTAAGTCAGAACGAAAGGTTGTTCCACGATCGCTTAAAATCGATCTAGGACAGCCATAATTTAGAATAAAGTTGGCGACAGATTCAACTTTGCCATCGTACAAAGCTGCTGTCTCCACGTAGCAAATGGCATAATGGATATCTTCTACAATTTTCACATACCTTTCGTACTTCTGGGAAATGGTCCTAGAAGGTCAATCCTACCACGGTCAAATGGCACGTCTACTAGGATGGGTTGCAAAAGGCCAGATAGCGCCACCACTTGTCGTGATATTATTTTTCTCTCCCGTGGTGATGTCCGATAGGGTTTACTCTTAACTGGTGATGCACCTTCCTTAATCCGAATCTCGTGTTTAGCATAATTCGTGAAACCAGACTTTTTACCGCCAACTGAAAAAAGGTCGCTAAACTCCTCCAATAATATACATAATTTATTATTTTCTTCTTGAGTAAGTGTATTTGGCATCCCAACTTCGAGAGGAAATCCTCCCTCCTCGCTAAAAAATGTGGGCGACACGTCTGCAACTTCCTGTAACAACCCTACTGTTGTACCCCTAAATAATTTTGTAAGAATCAAACCGTAATTAAAAATTTTCACAAAATAATCTTAATGATATCCGATTCTACCTCTATTTTCTTTTGTGTAGCCGTTTTCAAATATTTTACCATTTTCTTGAATCCGGTACCATTTGCTTCTGTTTTAACCCTTACATCAAGGCTCTCTTGTGGTCCAATTATATAATCGTCCGCCAGTAACACCTTTATCTTCCTAAAATTCTCACATAATATCAATCATAAAAATATTATTTTCCTCCAAATCATATCTTTCTGCTCGCTCTGTAGAAAAGCTAATTGTTTTGTCCCTAAAATTCAAAACGACTCCATGTTCCTCTAGAAATTCGGAACCTAAAATTATCGGACAAGGCAATTTCTCAATTACGAATGCCATAGATTTTGCAGTATAATTATTTCTAAATTTTATATTTAAATCTAATATTCCTACCGCACTAAATATATGATTATTTATACTTTTAAGTAAACATCGATCATTTGGAAGTCCTTTGAAACGAGATTTTTATCGATCCTGTATCTAAAACAATTTCAACATTATCTTGCCCATTTACGTTACCTCTTATTCTCGTAATATCTTGTGATCGACTGTCGTATTTCTCGCTGAATATGACGGCACCCGGACTTACTGATGACGTCCCTGTTCGTTTGGGTGTTCCTCTCTCGCTGGTGGTCCCTGCTGTCTAAAACGACTGTTGTCTACGTAGCCTCTATATTGATTTTTGGCCCTACTGTAACACATTTTAGCCATATGTCCCGACTTACCGCATTTGAAACAGATCAGTCTACCATCCGCAGTTCTTGATGATCTATTTATTTCTTTTTATTTTATCTGAAAACATTCGATGAAATTGGTTGGTGAGATTGAGAACTACAATTACACCGTTTTTCGTTCGGTGGTACTGCAGAGTTATTTTGCACAAGTAAAAGTCCTGACGGAGCGATCATACACATCTGCGCTCTAAAAGCTGCATTTTGAATTTCACTTATTTTCATAACTACTTCTCTTAGTTTCGCTCTGGTCACATTCGCAGAGCGCAACATTACATATTTTTCCAGATAAGCTGGATGCATACCTGATAAAAAGTAGTCAATAAGCCGTTCATCGCTTGCCGTTCCCAACTCGTCGCAAAGATACAGAATATCATAAAAATATGTTTTGATATCCTCTTGAAGTGCTTGTTTTCGCTCTACCAACCTTAGCTTGATGTCCGCCATCGGACCTTCCCCTCAAAATTCGTTAATAGCATCCGATTTTACGTCCTCCCACGTCTTATGTGCATTTTTTTGGGTTCATTCTATTATTGCTATACCAATAATAAGCTCCATTCATTAGGTAAGTACTTAAAAAGTGGAATTTATACTGGTCGCACCAGCCATTAGTAAATGCTGCAAACTCAAACTGTCTAAAAAATGAGATAATATTACAACTCGAGGGCTCGAACGACGGTGGTGGTATAAATTTGGGCTGCATTGGTGGCAGAGTAATGTTAGCAGCATCCCTGATTGTCTGGTTTACTTGCTGTTGTACCGCCGCTGACGCTGCAACTGTCGCATCAATGGTGTTTGATCCCGCGCAATTGGTACCTGCATTCATATTTATATTTAATGTGTTATTTACTTCCGCAAAAGTTTCCAAAAACGTTTGATTTCCTACTGAGGAGTCGTCTGCCGAACTTTTATGTGTGATACTATTGGACACCGACCAATTTTCGATGTCTTCCGGTATCGTGTCTATTTTTGGTGGAGAATGAACGAGTTTAGAACTTTTTGCGAACGCGTCTTCGGTCTGGAAAAGTTCCGTACTTCGACTTGGTGGTTGAATGTATCGGGTGTTATAATCGCGTTGAACGTCCTTGTTCATTGACCTGCCTTAATGTAGCGATGTCCGGAATGGAATTCGCACCGCGTAGCAGATGTGTGAAATATAACACGACGGCTCATCTTCACTTACAAGCATAGTAAAATATAATTCAAGCAAAAAAATATATATACCTGTGCACGAATTCGATTAAATTTATTTGTTAAATCAATTAAATTTGAAAAGATCCTGTAAATTCGGCGCCTCCACCACTTGTCACGTCTTGTCTCACTGCAAGCTCGTGATTGGAATTCGGGATCACTGATTATTGTAATAAATACTCAATTATAAAAACTACTTACATTTATTCCTTTCAAGACGAAACAATAAGAAATAGCAAATAAAGAGACGAAAAACACAAAGATAGGGTATAAAAATATGGAACTATTAAAAATGCAAATGTTAATGTTTGCCGACGACATAACTCAAATAGCAGATTCCGAAGAAAAACCTGGAAATATACAAAGCGGAGTTCAAAAAGATAAATATAAATAAAACCAAAACAATGATAATATCACCAAAAGGGAGCAATCACAAAATAGAGTTAATCGGAAAAAAGATAGAGCAGGTTAAGCAGTTTAAATATCTGGGATCAACAATAGAGGAAACAGGGGAGATAAATTCAGAAAAAGATGAAAAACTAGGCACAGGAATGATCTACAACACAACAAAGAAAACATTCTTAGAGAAAAAAGAGATTAGAAAAACAACAAAAGCAGAAGTATATAAAAGAATTGTAAGACATTCACTGCTGTATAGTAGTGAATCATGAGTAACCACAGAGAGTAATAACAGAAAAACCAAAGCAATGGAAATGAGATACCTAAGAAAGATAGAGGGAATTACAAGAAGAGACAAAGTACAAAATATAGAAGTAAGAAAACTGCCCAACAGCTCAATATTACACCAATAAAATCAGTAAGAGACATTTAGGATGGTTTAGTCATATATACAGATTAGAAGATAATAGATTAACGATAAGAATAGACGAGGTAAAAACACAAGGCAAACATGAATCAGGAAGACCAAGGAAGGGTTGGAACGAACAAGTACATCATGAAGCAAAAATAAGGATAGAATGGAAAGAAATAAGAAAAAGGTGGTAAAGAAGTGAAAAAGAAAATAACTGAGACATATTGTAGAGAATAAGTCCGACACCCGTGATGGATAAAAAAAGAAAAGATAAATTAAAATAATCCTCTAAAATAGGTTGATCCACGTTTGGCCTATTTCTCTGGTATTTGGTACCTGCAAACAATGCCGATGTTGCTAATGCCGATTCCCGTGGGAATGCATATCAGCGTCTAGACTCCGCACCAGGTAAAATTCCATAAAATGGAATTCGACTCGGACCGGATATCCATACGTGAATATATATATATATATATATATATATATATATATATATATATATATATATATATAAGAATTGTGATATAGTGACCGGAGTAAATATATTAAATCAGTTATTGCGTAATCGATCAATAAGTGAGATTATTCCTTAAATACTCTTTATTCTATGCCGATATTTCGGGAAACTATGTTCCCTTCTTCAGGGCGCTACAAAGTATACAATAAACATTATAATTATAATAACAATAACTTAAACTTACAGAAACGAGGCTAGTAAAGTCCCATCTCAAAACATGGACATTTAGACGTCACGGAGATCATTTAATGCTATAGCCAACTGATAATTTTTAAGTTATTAAAGGAAAGAAGCAAACAGAAAAACTGTGTTATTTGTTAACAACTAGGTGGTAATTTAAGAAGATATGTGTAAATGGCACTTTTATATCTGTTTTCGCATTCATGGCATCAGATTCCTTTTCTTAGAAATGTGCTACATTAACAAGGAAAAATCGGTTCTGACTTACCTATCGCTTATGCAAGCCGTACATTAAACGATTCAGAGACACGTTATTCAACAATTGAGAAAGAATTACTTGCCATAGTTTGGGCTGTTAAATATTTTCGCCCTTATTTATTCGGACGTAAATTTAAAATAGTCACTGACCACAGGCCCCTCCAATGGCTGATGTCTATAAAATAGCCGAATTCAAAATTAGTTCGCTGGAGATTAAAATTAGCTGAATACGATTATGATATAGTTTATAAAAAAGGTACATTAAATAGGAATGCTGATGCACTTTCAAGAATAGAGCTTAATGTTGATGAAGAGTATGGACCAAATTTAGAAAGTTATTTAAAGAATTTTGAAGACATAGAAAACCCATCATCTCTAATCGTAGATACACGTTAATGAAATAGCAAATGAGGATGGCACAACGATCCATTCTTCTTTAGAACATCCCATAGTAGGCATACCAATATCGGATAAACCAGTTAACGTAGGTGATAATCAAATCATAATATCGGAAGTCGAACATTCCCCATGCAAACCCAAAATTATTAACATGTTTCAAAATAAGAAAATGAGAATTAATGTACAATTTTCCAAAATTAATTTTGCTCAAAAAGTAGTTGATTTTATTAAAGAATACAATGTTCCTAAAGTAAGTTATTATCTTTATTTCAAAAGTCCTGTTTATGAAAAGTTAAGTGGTGTCCTTCAGAAATATTTTAGAAACTCAGAAATCAAAATGACCAAGTGTAACAATCTATTAAGTGACGTTGAAACAGAAAATGATATTTCAGAGATAATTAAAAATTACCACGAGGGTAAAACTAATCACAGGGGTATAGACGAGACAGAATCAAAATTGAAACGCACTTATTATTGGCCAAATATGAGACGAACTATCCAGGAGTACATTAATAATTATGAAATTTGTCTTGTTTCAAAGTACGAGCGTAAAAAATTAAAAATCAAATTTAATAGTACACCCACAGCTTTAAAACCGTTCGATATTATTCATATTGATTATATAAACTTAATTCTTATCAAGCTGTAGAAATCGCGACTAACCTAATTAAATTTTTCTGTCATCATGGAACACCAAATTTAATAATTTCCGATAATCATTTAGAATTTAAAAATACAGTCATTCGAGAACTGGCCCTTCATAAAATTAATATCCACTTTATTAGTTCACAGCATCCGGAATCAAATGGAATTGTCGAACGCGTACACTCGACAATTATCGGACACATAAGATTACTAAACAATCAAGATAATTACAAAAACGAATCGGTCGAAATAAAAATTCTCTATGCAATCCTTGCCTATAATAATTCAATTCATTCTACTACTAAATTAAAACCTGTCGAAATTATCTCAGGCCATATTGACAATGACTCATTATTAGATTTAGATTTGGAAACTCTACTAACAAATAACTATGTCCAATTACACAAAGAAAAAGTAAAATTGTTATAAGAAAAAATTCATGAGACAATAATAAATAATAAAACTAAATACATTGAAAAACGGAACGTATCTCGCGAAGAACCACCACAAATCCCTGAAGAAATATTTGTAGAAAATAAACAAAAACAATCAAAAATTAAGAACAAATTTAAAAAGGAGAAAATTAAGAGTGTAAGATTTGATCGTAATACAGCTGAAATCAAAACTAGTCACCGTAACCAAGTAGACAAAATTCAAATTTCAAATGTTGAGAGACCTAGAATTAAAAAATCTAAATATGAGAACATCTTGAATTTTAAAACTTTTATCAATAACTTTAATGCCAAAAATTTAATCAAAAATAAAAATTACATGAAATTAATGATGATTTGTTCCATGCTCCATCTGACTTTTCTCTTGCCCATTGCGTTAGCCAGGATTTAAAAATGAGTGCAGGCATAGCCCAGGAATTTAAAGTAAGATTCGGCAGAATTAGGGAACTGTCTAAACAAAACCCGCAATTATATTCACTTTGTCATATTTTAGAAGACGAACGTTACATTATTTATCTTATTACAAAACAAAATTATTATGATAAACCTACACTAGAATGTCTATTTAACACTTTATAGAATTTGAAACCATTTTGTACAGATAAAAACATTACTAAATTAGCAATCCCTAAATTAGGCTGTGGCCTGGACCAATTAAATTATGAAACTGTTAAAGCCATGATCGAATACATATTCCAAAATTCACAAGTACAAATAACCATTTACCTTGGCGCACCTAAATTAGACGACAGCTTACCTGGCACTTCATTCGAGCCACCTAGTCTAGTTCAAGAGAGGAAATCATTTTTTGAAAAATATGCTGACAAAGTTTCTAATAGATAATTAATCACTTTTAGGTTACTCTTCATCACTCATGTGACTACCTTTGAAATCAGGGATATTTCGGAAAATGCTGGACTACTACCTATAAAATTAGGAGTAGCAAAATTAGAAAGGACTAAACATATTTTCGTACACCATTATGACTCGAATCCTGTTTATGAAGAATTCGAAAATTTAAATCGTCAGTATCAATTCTTGGGGGAAACTACGAGTAATATATCAAAATTTAAAAATGAATTCGGAAATTACGAGAAACTATTAAATTATTCGCTTTTATTAAAACGATTAGCGGAAATATGGCCGCTCGCGACGAGGAAAAAATTAATGGAATCCTGGAACATTTAATTTCTAATCAGAACAATCTCGAGAACCAAATAAAATTCGGGTACAGCATAAACGAAAAATTAATTCAAAATTTCAACGAAACAATCGGAGACATCGCACATAACCAAAACTTGCTTAAGGCCAGAATAATGCAATTACACGCAATTTATAAAGAGGAGATAGACCACCAGCACGTTCTATTCACTAAAGATCTGTATAATCAACTTGTTTTACTTCACACAATAATTGGAAATATTTTGGAAGAAATTATCAACTCATTAACATTTTGCAAATTAAAAATTCTTAGTCCAGATATAATTAGGCCCCAAGATTTATTTAACGAACTAAAAAGATATCCGTTCACTATAATGAGGAATTGCCTTTCGACTTAAAATTCGACTAATGCCCGTTTGCACCGCAGCTACTTAACCATTGGTTAAAATTTAATCATTGGTTAACGAAAAATCGGTTTGCACCGCAACTTTGCCCCGGTTAAAGTCCCCCAAAAACGTCAAATATTTAACCAGCCGATTTTGGCCGGTTAACGTGCCAAATACGTAACGACTAACTTAAGTTATTTATGTAAATTTGTCAGACATATTTTATAACCTCTGCTAACAATGGATTTGATAATTGACGAGATTGACGAAATTGATGACTTGGATGTTATTGATTTCATTAATTTCGGTTTACCTCGTCAAATAAACGTTAGGTTAAACTATTTTGATATATATTAATTGAAGGCGACATTGATTTTCCAGTTGATTGGTAAGCTTTTAATATAAAAAGAATGATAAACATTTATAAATGTTTCTTTTTAGCAATAATTGTGTTTCACCTATGAATCAGTTGCTGACATGTCTGCGGTATTATGCCACAGGTTGACATTTGCAAACTATAGCAGATAGTAGCGGAATGCATTTGTCCACAGTATCCAGAGTTGTAGTACGTGTTATAAATGCAATTGCCCAACACCACCGAACGTTTATTAAGTTCCCAACTGTGGAAGCAACCCAAGAAGTTCAGCAAGAGTTTTTTTAAATCACTGAATTTCCACGCGTTATAGGAGCTATAGATTGTACACATTTTAAAATAAAGTCACCTGGTAAAGTCAATTTATTATAAATTACTATAAACACCAAACAAATCATCATTGAAATGTAAATTATTATAGTTATTTAAGGTACAAGTGTAAAAAGTGATGCTTTATTGCACGAACTGGCGTTTAAAAACACGAGCGAGGAACGAGCGAGTTTTTTTAAAGCCAGGAGTGCAATAAAGAAACTTTTTACACGTGTGCCTTACAAAATTTTATCTTCGATCGTAAAGGATTTCAAAGAATATATTCTTATGAGTAATATTTTAATGTCACTTCAATAATTCAATAATAATTTACCCGCAGTGCACTAATGAAAGCGTTACTTAGCAACCAGTAAACACGTTGCACAAATGTCGGCTGCCATTATTATTTATGGAAAAAGTGTTTGTTTTATTGTAATCGCTTCGACTTGCATTAAATGAAATCTTCAGAGTTCTTAAATCTGCCATTTCGTTTGTATTATATATTTTATTTATAGTTTATTAGTTATTTGTATCAATTAATAAAAAATTAAGTTTTTCGTCGAACATGTGTGCTATAATATATTCATCTGTCAAATTTGACATTCCTGTGCAATAAAAACAGTTTGACATTACCGTGCAATAAAAACGTAAAAAAGCACTAGTGCTTTAAAACGCCACTTTTACAATGAAAAATGATGCAAAAAGCGTCTACTTTCTGTACGATCGTAGATAAAATATATTTGAGGTGGCTTATTTAAAATATACAATTTATTACAAACATTACTTAATTTATTATAAATAAAGTGTTATCCTTATTGCATTAATATTAAATGTATTAATTTGAGATATGTTTTGTAGGAGGAGAGGATCCTGAAATTTTCCGCAACCGAAAATCGTATTTTTCAATAAACGTGCAATCATTAGCAATGCGGATTTAAAAATCACAAATGTTGTTGCCAGGTGGCCAGGATCAGTTCATGACATTTTTAATAATTCTAGAATAAATGCAGAGGCACGCTACCAAAACTGAATTCTTCTTGGTAAGATTAAGAACATTATTTAGTGTTCTCTCAATCAATGTCAATTTTTTATATTAATTTAATACATTTCTCAGTTTTATAAAAGAAACTAATTTGAACTATAACATTAGTGACATTTTTATCTATGCACCATAGCTGTTAATGGGTTTTCTGTTGCATTTCTTGCAGTGTACTGTCTGATGTGTGTCTAAATTAGACAACTCTTGGACGCTATGAAATTCACTTATCAAATTCAATCTAACCAAATATTTTCTTCGATATCTTATTAATTTAAGATTTTTTTATTATAAACACTATTAAGAGTATAACGACAATGCACACTTGCAATGTACCAAAAAAAATGCTGAATTCCCAATAGAAAAACCATAAACAGGTAATAAAGTTTGTACCATGTAAATTTTACGGTGCATAGATAAAAAAAACGCCGGATATATATGACTGTTACTTCATTACAGGTGACAGCGGCTACCCAAACAAGCCATATTTATGCACCCCATTGATAAATCCCGTAACACAGGCGGAAATACGCTACAATGAATGTCACATCAAAACTAGAAATAGTAAGAGAGATGTCTTGGTGTGCTGAAAAGACGATTTCCTGGGTTGGCATATGGGTGTCGTTTAAAAGTATCGACAACACTAAAACTGATAATTGCAACTTCAATTTTTCATAATATTGCAATAATGTACAAAGACGAGGGTGTACCAGGATTACCTGATGACATAAATAGAGAGATACAATTATTAATTATCAATGGAAATATTAATGCCATTAATAATAACAATAATAATATTGGGAATGTCCGGAGACAGTTAATAAATAATTATTTTAACAATTTATAGTTTAATAAAATTTATTAAAATGGAGTAATTGTATTTTTTTTATTTTTATGTCCAAATTTAAACACTTTCCGCATTTCGCTTTCCTTTGATATAACAAATCACTCTGAAACTTGTCACGCGTGTAAGGAATAAGAAATATAGGTTAAGTATATAAACGCGCCACTGTCAATTGTACGGCATAAAAATACCAAAAATAAAAATTAAAACCCTATAAAAACGTGTGCTCTCTATGTTATTACTCTGTGATCGGTGGTTACTTAATCAGCCGACGGTGCAAACAAAATATTCTGGTTAAAGTTAATAGCGATTAGTTAATCGAAAAATTTAACCAGACCTGGTGCAAGTGGCCATTAAAATTGGATTGCAAAATCAAACAATCAAAAATCTATTACTTCCTATCCCTTCCTATTAATTATGAACATTTTGATCTGTATAAAATATACCCTATACCGCTGAAATATAAGTCCGAATATGTAACTATAATTCCTAATGTAAAAGTAATGTTAAAATCAAAAATTAACTCAAAAACATGGCCTCTAAGAGACATATGCTTGGGTATTAACAAGAAATTCCAATGCAGCGATAACCTCCTCTTAAATTACCAGGCTGATTGTGAAACAGAGCTTTTGGTCAATGGAACCACCCAAAAATGCAAGTTTACAAAATTAGAAATCGAAAAAAATCATTTAGAGAATATACCCAATACCAACCAATTCCTAGCCGTTTTTAAGAAAAAAGAAAAATTGAAGATCACCTGCCTAAATCAAGAAGAGACCCGTGACCTGGAAAGCATTTTCATCATTCAACCAAACAAATGCGACCTAATCTTCCGGAACTATAAGTTGCCCCAAATGGAAACAACGCGTGGAACCCCAGTGCTCGTAAGTGCTTCGACCCCAGAGCTCAAGAACTATAACCTAAATAACTTTACAATACAATTGAAAATACTTCAATTAGAAGACATCCCAGTGTATTCCCCTTTTACCCGATATAAATAATTCGGTGATACCCCTAAAACCCAGTGCATGGACACTAATACTTTATTCATTTATAATAATTTGTGTAGTTACTTTGGTTTACAGACGCTTCAGACGCAGAGGGGCAGCCACCCTTATAAAAGACGATGACTCTCCTCCACAGGTGTGTCGGATCTAGGGGGAGAGGAGTGACCTGGCGTCCACAATAGACTTTTCTTTGTTTTAATATAATTAATTTTATTATTTAGAATAGTTATTTAAGGTACAAGTGTAAAAAGTGATGCTTTATTGCACGAACTGGCGTTTAAAAACACGAGCGAGGAACGAGCGAGTTTTTTTAAAGCCAGGAGTGCAATAAAGAAACTTTTTACACGTGTGCCTTACAAAATTTTATCTTCGATCGTAAAGGATTTCAAAGAATATATTCTTATGAGTAATATTTTAATGTCATTTCAATAATTCAAGTAATGAAAACATATTTTGTTCAATCCTGCGGTAGAAAATAGAATTTTCAGACGTTGTTTTGTTGTTAGAAAGTTACAGTTTACATCACGCAAAATGGTTGCTATGGTAATTTAGTTTCGCCCACTCTTGTGTCACTTTCGCCCACTCTTATGTCACTTTCGCTCACGCTTTTATAAATACACATTATTATTATTACTTACTTGTTTATACACTTATAAATGAAAATTGTCCATTAAAATAGGCAATTAAAACTTCATCCGTAATGATATTTAAATTGTGAATCTTAAGCCATTCCTGGAATTTTCGATACTCACACATATACCTGCCTTTTGATTTGTGGTGTAGCAGACTGTATGTAGCAGCATTTACTGCATCCATTATATCTTGCGATATTTCGTTCCCCGTTTCTTCTTCTTCGCTCATTGTAAAATAATATTATATTTTATTGCGGATGTTTACCGAAACTTTATATATATTATTGAATATCAACTATTATTACAGACAAAAGTACAAGTTACTTAGCGTCGCCGATTGTGTTGTTTATATGACGTAGACGATCGTGTTATATTGCCGCTTGTCTTTTATATCTCAATAATGCTGTAAAAAATGAGAAAAAAGCGTATTTTACATTTATCTCAAAAAACAGATGTAATAAATTTTTGTGGAAACATCTTTCTTCATTAGGACTGAAAAAAACTACAAACACAATACCTAACTCAATAGGTGATGCTAATAGTATCAATAATTTTTTCATAGACAACATACCAGCGAATAGTTGTAATACCTTCTCTATTGACGAGTTATTTAAAAATAAATCTCACTCTTCCTCATCTGTTTTTCAGTTTAAAACGATCAATGCAGTTGAAGTCGTTAAAATTATCAATAAAATAAGCTCCACATCTATTGGTCACGACGGTGTTAATATATTAATGATTCGTATGTGTTGTCCTGTTGTTTTGCCCTACTTAGTACATATTTTTAACTCCTGTGTCCTAGACTCAATTTTCCCAGATAGTTGGAAATTTGGAATTATTAAACCGATACCAAAGGTAACTAATCCCTCGGAACTTAAAGATTTGCGTCCTATCAGTATATTACCTACCCTCTCAAAAATTCTAGAACGAATAATGGCGGATCAACTAAATGCATTTATCGATGAAAATAAAATTCTGCCACAACATCAGTCAGGCTTTAGAAGGGGTCATAGTTGTGAAAGTGCACTACTTAGCTTGACTGATGATATAATTACAGCCACAGATAGAGGTAATTTGACAGTGCTAGTGCTCCTCGACTATAGTAAGGCTTTTGATACAGTATCTCATAGCAAATTGCAATTAATTCTTAGACATATCGGACTGCATCAAACGGCAACCAATTTAATTGACAAATATTTAAGCAATCGCAAACAAGTAGTAAAACTAGACGATAAGATATCTAACACTAGGAGCATTAGTAGAGGTGTGCCTCAGGGGTCTATTCTTGGACCTCTTCTATTCTCGATATACACCTGTTGCATACTTGATACATTAAAACACTGTAATGCACACATGTATGCAGATGACTGCCAATTATATTATTCATTTTTGCCAGAATCAATACAACTTAGTGAGGAATATATAAATAAAGATCTTCAACGAATCTCACAAATTTCAGATATGCTGGACCTAACACTGAACCCCCCCATTTCTGGTTTTTGGAAAGAACAAGCTGTGCGAAAATATTGCAGATATACTTAACATAAAAATGAACGGTTTAAATATTAAATATTCTGATCATGCTACTAATCTAGGCGTCATAATTGATAACACTTTTCGTTATAGAAAGCAGATTAATAAATATATTTCTAGAGCTTATTTAAATTTAAAAAATCTATATTCTCATAGAGCTTATTTAACTGTTAAAACAAAAATTTGATTATGTGAGAGCCTTGTTTTATCCCACTTTAATTTTTGTTCTACTCTTTATGGCCCAGCAATAGATAAAAATACATGCTACCGTATACAAAAAGTCCAAAATGCCTGTCTGCGGCTAATTTACGGAATTCGTAAATATGAACATATTTCCCACAAAATAGCAGACGCTGGTTGGCTGAATATGGAGACAAGGAGGAACGTTCAAGCTATATGTTTTTTTTAAGGTTATTCATTTTAAAACCCCTCCTTATCTTTATAATAAAATCACTTTTAGGGATGATGTGCATAACATCAACACTAGGTTTAGGCGGAAAATTTCTCCTCCTAAACACTCAACTGCGCTCTTTGAACGATCGTTTTCGTTTCATATTTATAAATTATACAACTCCAATATTGATGTGTTTAAATTGCATAATATTACTACTCTCAAAGTAACTCTGAAGAATGTACATGGGTGATATATATCCGCACAGCGATAAGCGATAAATAGGTATTTTTTGCATGCTTAAATATAACACAATTTTGTTTTGTATTAGTGATAAGGCATTTCTAGTTTAATTTTAATTAATAACTATTATATTACATTGAATAGATTTTAATTTCTACTCAATTCTATAATTATTTTGTTTTATTATTGTGAAGGTTTGGATGGTAGACCAGTAGGAGTATTTCACTCCATACTGAATCCCACCTTATGGTTCTCTTTATTTGACTGTTTTCTTTCTCTTAGTATTAATATATTTTATAATAAATTTCATTTAAATGAGAATAAAGATTATTATTATTATTATTATTAATTGTCGTCGCTCACAGCCGGACACTAGATTATTTTAGTGCGGGCCGTGCACGGCGCATCAAGCGACGCCGAACGCCGAACACTACATTTTAAAGCGGGCCGGACACGTCACATCACGCAAAGCCGCAATACATTTCTTTTATTTGAACCTATGTTTTAAAATGAATTTTCGGCAGGATTGAACAAAACGTAATACACCACTCGTGGAGTTACGAATTCGATCACTTGTGTACCTTCGCACACTCGGCTGTCGCCTCGTGTGCAAACTGGTACACGCGTGAGCGAAACACGTACTTTCTCCACTTGTAGTGTAATATACTATTACCCGCAGTGCACTAACGAAAGCGTTACTTAGCAACCAGTAAACAAGTTGCACAAATGCCGGCCGCCATTATTATTTGTGGAAAAAATGTTCGCTTTATTGTAATCGCTTCGACTTGCATTAAATGAAATCTTCAGGGTTCTTAAATCTGCCATTTCGTTTGTATTATATATTTTATTTATAGTTTATTAGTTATTTGTATCAATTAATAAAAAAATAAGTTTTTCGTTGAAAATTTGTGCTATAATATATTCATCTGTCAAATTTGACATTTCTGTGCAATAAAAACAGTTTGAAATTAGCTTGCAATAAAAACGTAAAAAAGCACTAGTGCTTTAAAAAGCCACTTTTCAAATGAAAAATGATGCAAAAAGTGTCCGATCGTAGATAATAGTTATTTAAGGTACAAGTTTAAAAAGTGATGCTTTATTGCACGAACTGGCGTTTAAAAACACGAGCGAGGAACGAGCGAGTTTTTTTAAAGCCAGGAGTGCAATAAAGAAACTTTTTACACGTGTGCCTTACAAAATTTTATCAAATATTTCAAAGAATATATTCTTATGAGTAATATTTTAATGTCATTTCAAAAATTCAATTAATGAAAACATATTTTACCCGCAGTGCACTAATGAAAGCGTTACTTAGCAACCAGTAAACAAGTTGCACAAATGTCGGCCGCCATTATTATTTATGGAAAAAATGTTCGCTTTATTGTAATCGCTTCGACTTGCATTAAATGAAATCTTCAGAGTTCTTAAATCTGCCATTTCGATTGTATTATATATTTTATTTATAGTTTATTAGTTATTTGTATCAATTAATAAAAAAATAAGTTTTTCGTCGAAAATGTGTGCTACAATATATTCATCTGTCAAATTTGACATTTCTGTGCAATAAAAACAGTTTGACATTACCGTGCAATAAAAAAGTAAAAAAGCACTAGTGCTTTAAAAAGCCAATTTTACAATGAAAAATGATGCAAAAAGCGTCTACTTTCTGTACGATCGTAGATAATAGTTATTTAAGGTACAAGTGTAAAAAGTGATGCTTTATTGCACGAACTGGCGTTTAAAAACACGAGCGAGGAACGAGCGAGTTTTTTTAAAGCCAGGAGTGCAATAAAGAAACTTTTTACACGTGTGCCTTACAAAATTTTATCTTCGATCGTAAAGGATTTCAAAGAATATATTCTTATGAGTAATATTTTAATGTCATTTCAATAATTCAATTAATGAAAACATATTTTACCCGCAGTGCACTAATGAAAGCGTTACTTAGCAACCAATAAACAAGTTGCACAAATGTCGGACGCCATTATTATTTATGGAAAAAATGTTCGCTTTATTGTAATCGCTTCGACTTGCATTAAATGAAATCTTCGGAGTTCTTAAATCTACCTTTTGGTTTGTATTATATATTTTATTTATAATTTATTAGTTATTTGTTTCAATTAATAAAAAATTAAGTTTTTCGTCGAAAATTTGTGCTATAATATATTCATCTGTCAAATTTGACATTTCTGTGCAATAAAAATAGTTTGACATTACCGTGCAATAAAAACGTAAAAAAGCACTAGTGCTTTAAAAAGCCACTTTTACAATGAAAAATGATGCAAAAAGCGTCTACTTTCTGTACGATCGTAGATAAATATATTTTATTAATTAATGCTTAGTTAGGATGACATCATCCGCCAGATGTCAATATGCTTTGTTCGTAGTTTTAGTTCATATAAATAGATTAGACGCATGTATTTATTCATTATTATTATTATAACGGGTGTCCAACAATTATTGCAGTCCCGGGTGGCGTTGGAATAAAAAACGTAGGTCGATTCTTACATGTTGCAAATAAATGAACTGATATTTTTAATGCACATTTAAGTTATGTTTGACAATTAAAATGTCAGTTCAATTTATTTGGCATATGTAAGAATCGACCTACGTTTTTGATTCCAACGCCACCCGGGACTGCAATAATTGTTGGACACCCGTTATTATTACTGTAACGCTTCACATATCATTTTATTCTCCGTATAATATATATATACCGTGTGTCCCGTTTGAAGACGCATCATAGGGAATTCCCATGTAAAATTTTCAATTGCAGTTTGTATCTCTATTATTGAACGAAATGATCAGAATAAAATTAGAATGATTCCTTTATCTAATAAAGACATTTTGGAGGTTTTACTTTTGTTTCATTTTCATTTTTAGTCAAAATATACCTTAAAATGTGTAAGCAAATTTTTGATGATAAGGTCCTCAAAATAGTAGTTGCTGTGAAAAGTCAGTGCGTGTCATCTAAATTGTATAACCCACAAATAAATAATTGAATTCAAAATTAAAAAGTTCACTGCTTTGAAAAGTCAGTGTATAACATCTAAAATTACAGATGGCGAGTTCAAAGGCACAAATTCATTATTCTTGTTAAAACGAGTTATCTTAAAGGTAATATTACCCGAAACAGAATAAAACTCTTTTTAGTATTTCTCATTTATTTTGTACAAAATTTCAAAACCACATTCAGTTAAATTATTTAAATTTAAAAAGAATGCTTATGTAAAGAATAAACATAAAGTGAAACCGATAAATACTTTAATTAGCTTTCAATAAGAATAAAACTAACCACGCTATTTTTAAAAGGCCATACATTCAGTTTTTGTGGATATTCACTTCTTGATGTTACAATACGAAGAACATTTGAGACCACTGACGATTATTTTGTTCGTTATTTTCAGACACCAAATAGAAAGTACAGTCATGTGTAAAACACACACTATTTGGAAATCTCTTTTCTCGTTACACTTTTCCATAATAATTTAACAAAATTTAGATCTTGAATCAGGATCCACTGCTCAGTTCTTTATGATTTTGGCTTTTATAGGGTCGGTAACTATAAGCTTACACTTTAGATGTACTGTTATTCTTGCAACAGATGTGTTACAGTTTCTTCAGATTTCCTCCCTTTATTCCTAATAATTGTTGATTGACACGGCACTGCAGAGGTTTCAAAATTTATAAAGAAATCGCAAATGTCCGCCAAAACTCAATTTTGATGATCTGAACTTTTTCTTTTGTAGTGTAAGCACTTATTTTGAATTAAAATATTTGTTTGTGGCTTAATCAATTTAGATGACAAACACTGACATTTCATAGCAACTACTATTTTGAGGATTTTATTATCGAATATTTCTACACACTTTTTAAGCTATATTTCGATTAAAACTAAAGATTAAACAAAAATAAAACCTCCAAAATAATCTTAGTAGATAAAGGAATCATTCTAATTTTATTTTGATAATTTTCGTTCAATAATAGAGATACAAACTGCAATTGAAAATTTTACATGGGAATTCCCTATGATGCGTCTTCAAACGGGACACACGGTATATATATATACACGTTGTCCCCGGAAATTTTGAATACGGGCAATTGAATGCATTACCTGTTGCTTAGCTACCACGCTTGTAATAAAATAGGGAATCAAAATGAAACATATTTACATGATATTTTAATATTACTATTCATACAATCACAATTCTGACGTAACGAATAACAAATGTCTACAATGTTCATCTTATTAAATGTTCGAAAACATCTCCTTGTTGAGCCAAGCGATATCCCAAACGATCATAAAATTCCCATTTTGAAGCTATACAAGTCAAATTGACATTCATTTGCAGCAACAACCATGGCAACCAATAATAATAATCGAGATGTAATACTCATATTCAAAATTTCTGGGGACAACGTGTATATATATATATGATTCCTGTTTGCCTTGTGTTTTTACTTCGTCTATTCTTTTCGTTAATCTATTATCTTCTAATCTGTATATATGTCTATGTTTGGGGCAAATTTGTATTTCCTCCTGGTTCAAAGGATTTACCCCTGTTTTGGGTTGATAGGTGTTTGACGAAAAAACGTTTGTGTTTTACTAACACTAATATTATTTACAAGATGTTAATTACACGTATTTACATCTGCATTCGATAACGGCGAAAAAGAAACTCTTTTACAAGTGTAGTGTTTACGCGACTATTATTATTTCTCTTCTGGTTCGCATTCCTACGCCGAGTCCCCTCTGGTTCGCATTCCTACGCCGAGTCCCCTGGTCGTCCAAAGCGCCCTCTTCCCCTTCTTAGAAAACAGAGCCGTACTAAGTTCCGCGCGGCCTAAACAAATAACAATAATTTAAAAACTACACAAATTGTTAAATTGAACCAAACATGCCGCCCACCTTGAAATGACCTCGTCTTTCAACATCAATATATGAATAAAAAGTAAGAAGGGATGTACAAATAATTAAAGTAAATATATATAAAACAATAAGAGATCAAATTTAGTCTGTAATGGGGGTTTCAATGGGCAACACACATAAACTCATCACTGAACGTTTTAATATGTTATTCGGAGTTTTAATAGAAACTACGCGCACTACACCGTCAGCGCCGGGATGCAATTCCACTACGCGGCCTAATGTCCATTGGGATGTAGCGATGTTTTCCTCCTTCATTAAAACGAGATCACCTATGCCAACATTTTTGGAAGAATCCGATTTCCATTTTGATCGTTGCTGTAACTCAGCAAGGTATTCTCTCGACCACCGTTTCCAAAAATGCTGCGTTAATTGTTGAATTCGTTGAAATCTAGTTAATCTGGATTCACGTACGTCGGTTAAACTAGCATCAGGAGGTCCAATTATTGAGCGCCCGATTAAGAAGTGAGCCGGGGTTAAGGGGGCGAAATCATTGGGGTCATTAGATAAGGGTGATAAGGGACGAGAATTAAGGATTCCTTCTACCTGTATCAAATATGTAGTTAATTCTTCGAACGCGAGTGAGGCATCCTTTGCAACGCGTTTTAAAATTGATTTGACGGACTTTACACCAGCTTCCCACAGTCCACCAAAGTGCGGAGAGCGGGGCGGAATAAAGTGCCATTTTATGTCTAACTCAGCAACACTTTGAATAATATTATTTTTGTTTTGTTCTGCGCTTAAGAATTTTGATAAGTCTTGTAACTCATTGCGTGCTCCAATAAAATTTTTCCCATTGTCCGAATATACATGGAGCGGTTTTCCGCGTCTGCTACAGAACCGTCGCAAAGCTGCCATGAAGGCGGCTGTGGTTAATTCAGATACAAGCTCTAAATGTAACGCTTTTGTTGAGAAGCAAACAAAGAGACACAAGTATGCCTTACTGGTTTTTGCACCGCGACCTTTTCGATCTTTAATTGTAAATGGCCCGGCATAATCCACACCGCATGATTGAAAGGGAGCAGTAGGTAGTGTACGCCTTTCAGGTAAATTACCCATTAACTTTAAGTGTTTACTGGGATTGCACTTGAAACATGTTATACAATTTCTAATAATATGTTTGCACAAATTACGCCCTGATAAGGGCCAATATTTTTCACGAATATGCGATAATAATGATTGTGACCCACAATGCATTTGTGTTCTGTGCTCGGTCTCGATAATCATTTTAGTTAAGTTATGTTTGTTATGTAAAAGTATCGGGTGGCGTTTATTAAATGAATAATTTGAATTAGTTAAACGACCACCTACTCTTAAAGTACCATCTTTGTCCAAAAAAGGGTTTAATGATAAAATCGAGCTACGCTTATTTACGGGTCTATTATTTTTTAAGTCATTGATTTCCTTATAAAAATGTTCTGCTTGACTGAGTTTAATTAACACAATTCGAGAACGTTCTAATTCGTCGATGGTTAAAGGACCTATATTTTCTCGTGTTTTATTTTTTGCGTTCTTGTAAAATCTAAAACAATAACTTATTACTCTAACAAGCTTGTTAAAATTAGAATATTTTGAAAAAATGTAGGAATTGTCAATAGGATTGACTGAAGCAGCGCAAGCGATTAATTTACGTTGTTCTTCAAGCGCATTTTGTGAATCATTCGCGGGCATTTGTAATACTGGCCACTTGTCTGCCTGAAATTTTAAAAATAAAGGTCCTGACCACCATAATTTATTATTAATTAGTGCGTTAGAATCGCAACCTCTTGTTATTATGTCGGCTGGGTTGTCCGAAGATTTAACATCCAACCATTTTCCTACCTCTGTTAGATTTTGAATTTGCGTAACGCGATTGGCCACAAATGTTTTCCATCGACTGCTATTTGATCTTAGCCAGCACAAGACAATTGTTGAGTCGGTCCAAAAGTATTCAGCATTAAATTTAATTTCTAAAGAGTTACGAATTTTATCAACTAAATTAGATAATAAAAGAGCACCACACAATTCCAAACGTGGTATAGATATTTGTTTTAGGGGGGCAACCTTAGATTTGGCGCATAATAAACTGATTTGAACAATTCCGTCTTTATTTAAGGTTTTAATGTAAACGCATGCCCCATATGCTACTCGAGAGGCATCGCAAAAGCCATGCAGCTCAATGTGCTCATAAGCATCACACATGACTCGCCTGTCAATTTTAATTTCATTTAGATTATCCAAATGTTGAATAAAATTCAGCCATCGAGTTTGAATGTCGCTAGGCAGCGACTCGTCCCAAGTAATTTTAGCCTGCCATAAAGATTGCATAATGAGTTTGGCTGTTATAAGCACAGGTGTTAAGAAACCTAGCGGGTCAAATAACTGACCAATAAAGGCTAAAATGGATCGCTTTGATATTTTTTTTCTCTGAATAATTTTATTTTTATATTTGAATGAGTCTACGGAGGAATCCCACAACAGCCCCAATGTTTTAACCTCTAATGTGTCAGATATAATTAACGACTCAGCTTCCCTTTGCAAAATATTTGGTAGTACTGAACTATTGTTTGAAAGCCACTTACGCAGTTCAAAACCAGCAGATGATAATATATTGGTAATGTCCTTTCGGAGCAAAATAAGTTCTGTCTCTGAATTGCCGCCCGTGATCAAATCATCCACATAAAAGTCGTTCTCAATAACTGAGCAAGCATTTGGGTAGGCGGATTTGAAATCTAAAGCTAATTGCTTTAAAGATCGAATGGCAAGAAAGGAGGCCGAGGCTGTGCCGTACGTTACCGTATTCAATTCGTACTCTTTTATTTCACTAGTCGGTGCTTCCCGCCATAAGATTCTCTGAAACGGCCTATGTTCGGGCGCTAGTAATACTTGCCGATACATTTTTGCTATATCACCAGTTAAGGCGTATTTAAACCGCCTAAATCTTAATAAGATAGAGAATACGTCACGCTGGATGGTGGGGCCTACCATTTGAATTGAATTAAGGGATAATCCAGAATCCGATTTTGATGATCCATCAAATACCACCCGGAGTTTTGTGGTGCTACTATCCTCCTTTAAGACAGGATGATGTGGAAGATAATACGCTAATGAGCTTTCATGCGAATTGACTGGACTCATATGATTTAATTGTTCATATTCCCGCATAAAACTAATATATGATTCTCTAAGAGAACCATCTTTGGAAAGTTTTCGTTCTAAAGAATAGAATCGTTTTAATGCGAGTTCTCGGGAATGCCCTAACTCGCTTGCATTGTTACGCAAAGGCAAGGTAACAATAAACCTACCATTGTTTGATCGTTTGGTGGTTCTTATGAAATTGTTTTCACACGCGATCTCTTCGGTTGTGAAGGGATGATTATTAGAATTAATTTCCTCGATTTCCCAAAATTTAGATAAATTAAAATCGGTATTTAACGATACGTTAGAAGAGATATTATAATTATTGTGATTGAGTGATATAGGACCTGAAATTATCCATCCTAGCTTTGTATTTTGCAATGTAGGCATATTAGCACCAAGTGACATTTGGCCCGTGCTTAGAAGATTAAAAAATAAATCAGCGCCTATAAGCATATCTATTTCACCGGTTTTGTTAAATAGGGGATCCGCAAGTTTAATGTTTGTAGGTATTTTTATTGAATTTATATTAAAGGAAAATTGAGGCAATTTATCGGTGATTTTTTCCGATATTAGACATGATAAATTTGATTCAAAATTTGAATTATGCGATTTAAATTTAATTTGAGTTTTTTTATTGATATAAGAAGTGCCCTGATTTATGCCGGTGATTGATATGCTTATTTGCTCTTCTGTTGCGTCTAGTTTTTTACACAACGCAGTAGTAATAAAGTTTGATTGGGAACCTGAATCAAGTAGTGCACGGCAGTTATGACTTCTGCCGTGTTTATCAATAACATTTATGCATGCGGTGGACAAAAGTGTATGAATCTTATTAGCTGTCGCGTGATTTGAGGTTGCAGACGTTGATTGAAATGGCTCAGCAGTAGTTGTCTCAATGTGCAACATAGAGTGATGTCTTTTGTTACATGTTTTACACATATGTGTGCTTCTACATTGTTTATTTGTATGACCCTTATGTAAACAATTTGAACACAAATTTAATTGTTTACATTTTTCTAATCGTTCATTGGGTGATAATTTATTAAACTTGCTACAAGAATAGATTAAATGTGATTCATTACATAGAAAACAATTAATTTTCTTACTAAAACTGTTTGAGTTGTTAGTTGCAACGTGAGACGTTCTATTTTGCTTAATGTTAATATGTTTGTGTGTTTGAAGTTTTTGCGGTTTTAACGTATCTAAAATATCGCATTTGCGTTTTAGAAAATTGTATAGTGAATCTAAGCTATCTAACTCATTTAATTTGTGTTGGACTTCAAACTCACTTCGCAATTTAAAATCGAATTTATTTTTTATTATTGAACACATTGTAACGTCCCATATGTCTTCGACTGGTACTACATTTTTTAGAGCTCTTATATTAGCTTGTACAGAATCTAATAATTTTCTCAGAGATACATTTAACTCTTTATTGTCAATTTGACAATCCCAGATTGACTGAAAAAGTTTATCAACTAAAAGTCGTTTATTTTCAAATCTATTACTTAATAAATCCCAAGCTGTTTGATAATTACTCGCACATACCGATAATGATTGGATTGTACTAGCCGCATCTCCGTTTAAGCATGATTTTAAATATGAAACTTTTGAATATTATCAATGGCCTCGTTATTATGTATTAATGATTTGAAAGTTTCGGAAAATGAGATCCATTGATCATATTCACTAGAAAAATGCGGTAACGTTAATTCAGGCAATTTAACATTTAAAGATCTAGAATTAGCTTCAGTAGAATAAGAATTTTCACTACGGACCGGGCTTGTGTCCTCTAAAAATATTTCAAATTTAGAAATTAGATCATCGAAACTACTTTCGAAAGAATCGCGTTCTTGATTGTGAGTCTCCATGTTATCTTCATCTAATTGTTCTAGTTTATCCATAATTTCATTAAACTGATCTAATAAAGGCAAAGTGTCGCTAAGTCGCGTTTTGATTTTATTATACGTGACTTCATTTACATTAGATTTATTTAAATTAGTAAAAAATGTATTTGCTCGAGTTAAGCTGCCTTTAACTTTGCTACGCTGGTTAATTAACGATTTAATTTCACGTTCAGACATTTTGATACAAGTAGTCGAAAGAGTAGGAAAAATGAAAAAGGATTGACTTACTACTTGTTACTGACGCGGGTATATGGCATAGACGGCGGGCTATAGCTTCCTGGAACGCGCGCGGCGAAGGCGACGGCGTCTGCTAACAGCAATGTCCTGGAGATCAGCTACGGCGTCTGCTAACTGCGGCTTCTTGAGTACTGGAACGGCGTCAATTCTTACACGCAACTTCCGTTCGCTCAATTTGGGACGTTTCCTCGACTATGAGAGTATTGAGGGGTCCGGCTGAATATACAAGTCTCGCTGCCTATGTGGACTTCAGTCGCTGAGGGGAGACAGGGAATTTCTTCTTCACGCACTTACTATTTCTTTCGAAGGACCGTTGTTTGGAAATTGATTAAGATCCGGTTCGAAGGACCAATGTTTGGGGCAAATTTGTATTTCCTCCTGGTTCAAAGGATTTACCCCTGTTTTGGGTTGATAGGTGTTTGACGAAAAAACGTTTGTGTTTTACTAACACTAATATTATTTACAAGATGTTAATTACACGTATTTACATCTGCATTCGATAACGGCGAAAAAGAAACTCTTTTACAAGTGTAGTGTTTACGCGACTATTATTATTTCTCTTCTGGTTCGCATTCCTACGCCGAGTCCCCTCTGGTTCGCATTCCTACGCCGAGTCCCCTGGTCGTCCAAAGCGCCCTCTTCCCCTTCTTAGAAAACAGAGCCGTACTAAGTTCCGCGCGGCCCAAACAAATAACAATAATTTAAAAACTACACAAATTGTTAAATTGAACCAAACAGTCTAAACTATCCTAAATGTCTCTTACTGATTTTATTGGTGTAATATTGAGCTGTTGGGCAGTTTTCTTACTTCTATATTTTGTACTTTGTCTCTTCTTGTAACACATTCTATCTTTCTTAGGTATCTCATTTTCATTGCTTTGGTTTTTCTGTTATTACTCTCTGTGGTTACTCATGATTCACTGCTATACAGCAGTGAATGTCTTACAATTCTTTTATATACTTCTGCTTTTGTTGTTTTTCTAATCTCTTTTTTCTCTAAGAATGTTTTCTTTGTTGTGTTGTAGATCATTCCTGTGCCTAGTTTTTCATCTTTTTCTGAATTTATCTCCCCTGTTTCCTCTATTGTTGATCCCAGGTATTTGAACTGCTTAACCTGCTCTATCTGTTTTCCGATTAACTCTATTTTGTGATTGCTCCCTTTTGGTGATATTATCATTGTTTTGGTGTTGCTTATATTTATCTTTTTGAACTCCTCTTTGTATATTTCCAGGTTTTTCTTCGGAATCTGCTATTTGTGTTATGTCGTCGGCAAACATTAACATTTGCATTTTTAATAGTTCGATATTTTTATACCCCATCTTTGTGTTCTCGGCTCTTTATTTGATATTTCTTATTGCTTCGTTTTGAACTCCTCCGATTCTTCTTCTTCCTATTCTAACTTTATTTTTGTTTTTTCAGTATAACTTCTTTACTATATTTATTATGCTTCTTTTTATCCCACTTTTTTCAAGTATATGCCATATGTCCTTGTTAACGGTGGACGCGGAAGACGTCCTCGTGATGGACTGGCAAGGAAGTAGCACCGGGGGTACTTTCTGGAACCAACACGCACTGGAGGCGGCCCAGGGGTCCCTGGCGAGGCTCACCATCGATTAGCAGCCGCAGGCTTCGATTAAACAGTTTCCCGTCGGTGATACTTGCTTGAGCTTCCACGCCACGTCAACGTATGGGCACCGGCTAGCTGTGAAACAGAGTAAAAGAACAAGAGAAACATGTGTAAATTAAATACGGGGCCAGAGAAGAAAAAGATATATTATAAACAAAGAAACATAGAAAATATACAGTTAATAAACAAAAGGCAAGAGGCTTGAATCGGCAAAGCCGACCAGGCTGACCACCGCTGCTGATGGCAGACGACTGGTAAAGAGCGATGGCCGGAGCCTGGTTTTATACGGTGATCTTCGGTGACGCGGCTTTGTTTCGGTCACGTAGGCCCCGCAATTCCGGGAACAGGTAATGATCCTCTTCGCCGAAAAAAGGGCCGGTCTTATTGTTCCACACTGGCAGCTGCACATTTTGGAAAATTATCTCGTTTGGATTATTTCAATAATGCGGAATTTATGCAAATTATTATTAGGAGCAATGGGTAGCTCGTAACATGGATTAAAATATAATTACGCATTTGTTACCACGTTCAGGTAAACTGAACGCCGGTAACATCCTCTCTTCCTACCCTTTAATATGTTTTTTTAGGTCGATGAAGCATATGTGTAATTCTTTTTTTAAATCATCTTTCTGTTAGCTGTCTGATTAGGTATATTAAGTCTTGTTTGCTTCTATTTTTTATGAATCGGTGTTGTTCTTCTCGCAGCTGTTGATCTAATTTTTCTTTTAATCCTTTCTCTATTGTCCTAGTAAAAATATTCCCTGGTATGCTTGTGAGTGTAATATCCCTGTAGTTGTCACATATTTTTGTGTCTCCCTTTTTGTGTATGGGTATTATAATTCCCTTGTTCCATTCCTTGGGATTCTTGATAGTGTCATTTACTATTTCCAAGAATTTTTCTATCCCCTTTTACCCATATAACATATTTCATCATTTTGGCTATGATGTCATCAGATTTTCCAGGTTTTATTTTCTTGATTACTGCCTCCAGTTCTTCAATTGTTATTTCGTTGTTTCCTCCATTTGTTTCAACTTCTTCATTTCCATTATGGTCTGTTTCGGTTAAAGTATTTTGCCATCTTTTTAATATCTTCGTTTCTTCTGTTATTATATTTCCGTTTTTGTCTTTTATACTTGGTTGGCTTAGTTTTCTTTTATTCCTCATTTGTTTAATTCTGTTGAACAATATATTTTGGTGTGAACTACTCCCAGGATTGCTTTTTTGCTATCTTGATTTTGTGTGATTTTATTTGCTATTTTATATCTTTTGTAATCTTACTCTTTTCTTGTTTTTATGAATGTTTTCCAATTTTTGTTTTGTGTTTTTACAAATTGTTTTACCTCTTCTGACCACCACCTGTTTTTGTTCCTCTGTTTGTTTGATATAGTTATTGTTCATTGTTTTTGGGCTGCTTCGTATATGATTTCTTTGAACTTTTTCTATTTGCTTTCTGTTCCTTCTATTTTGTTTGTCTTTTTCTCTATTTTTGATTGGTATTCATTCCTAGTTTCTTTCTTTTCAATTTTAGGCTTTTTGTTTATTACGTACTCTTTAAGTTTTCTGCACCAATGTTTCTATTTTTACCAAGTAGTAGTCGCTCCCTATTTCAGCTTGTCTTGTTACTTTAACATCGTTCACCTTTTTCAATTCTTCTGCATCTATTAAGGAGTAGTCTATTATTTCTCTTTTTTGGACTGACTTCTCTAGTGTATTTGTGTATCTCTTTGTGTTTGCCACAATGAGATTGTTTGCTATACATATTCTATAATTCTCTTTCCATTTTCGTTTCTGTTTTTTTTTTTGCCTTAATAAAAATATATTAAAATCCTTACGTTATAGATAATTAACTAATAATTAGAAAAACCACGAAAACATTTCGTAAATATATCATACCATAGTCACTCACAAACTATTTAACGTACATTCAATCATTTTTAGTTTATTTGACAGAAATAAATAGGTTCAAACTAGTGTTGCTTTGATAGCCTTGTTATTTGTAACACACACATTACTTCATTCATTGTTTCAATAATTGATTTCTTTTATAGTTTTAATAAGACTCGTTGTAGATTTATGTTATGTTTTCGTGTTTTTTCTAATATTTTTGGCTTTGTTATCCTGTTTTACACTTCCATTAAGATATCCCATGACTATTGTGATTCCTTTGCTATGGTCTATTTATTTTTAGTCTCTCGTAAAATTTATCTTTTTCTTAATTTTGTCGTTTTTGTTTCGGAACTATATTCCATCAAGTTTCTTCCATTTTGATTTCCATGCTCATTGTTCCGTCGTCCCCATATTTTTCGTATATTATGTTTTTTCATTTCTTCTATCAATTACTTTTCTTTTCCTTTAATACTTCTTATATTCCATATTCCCATTTTTATTGTATTTAACTTTTTTCTTGTGACATTTTTTTGCTGTGATATCTTGTTTTTTATTTGATTTTCTATTATTTCCTCTGTGTTAATTGTTATCTTTCGGTATCATATTCTTATTTTCTTTCCTTTTGCTTTTTGTTCTCTTGATAGTTCTCTATTTTTTTGTACGAATCTTTCTACATGTGCTAGGTCATTATTTGTTGTTTTGTTTTCCATGTCCCAACTTCGACTCGTATTATTTGTTTTTCTCTATGTGAAATTCTCGACTTCCTTCTGTTCTTGGCTTGTCTCTGCTGCTAGCCTGTTATTATGATATTATTTTTTATTCATTTTCTGTTCTTACTTTTCCACTTTGTTTCCAGGTTGTCGATTCTTTTTAACATCTCTTGCTTTTCTATCACCCACTTCTCTTCTTTATTACTAATTTCTTTCTTTAGTTTTCTGATCTCTTCTTTTATTTCTTCTGAGGTTTTTTGCCATTTCTCTCTATATTTAGATTTACCTTCTCCGTGAGTTTTGTCCTTGTTTTCATCTTTATTCGTTTTATTTTTGTATCCTGTTATTGTTATAACGTTCTGTTTTGCTGTTTCCGTTCTTATATCTTTTTCTATTCTCCATTACTCATTTGGAAACCTTGGAATCCATATTCAGGACTGTCAATATCTCTTTCTCTTTTTGTACTCATTTATTTCTTTTTTTCCCACTTCCTTTTAGTTTTTAACACTACTTATTTATTTTTTTATGGCAATGGCAAAATAAAAATAAATTTAAAAAAACAATTATCAGAAAATGCTTTAAATGCACTAACATTTACTGAACATAAAAATAATTTTACAAATATTATGTACTCTATCCGTTAGCATTGCTTCTGCAGAAATAAGTTTTTCTGCACTGAAAGATTCAAATCGTGGCTTCGAGTCACTATGTTTAAAGAAAGAGTGACCGAGTTAACTCTGTTATATTAATAGATACATATATGAATATTAATATTGACAATATTAGTAACAAGCAAAGAAAAGTAGATTTCATTATTTAAGAAATAAATTGTTTTTTTCAATAAATTTATAAGTTACAAAAATCTGTTTTAAATTTTACAGAATATTAAATTATGTTTTTATTTAAAAATAATAGAATTATATTTTATTATTATGTAATAGTCCTTTTTATATAAATTATATTTTTTGATGTTGATTGCTTTTGAAAATATTTTTTTTCAAAAAAAAGTTGATTGTCTTTTGTCAAAAACTCGATGCAAGAAAAAATACCAATTCAGTTGATATTGAAGTCTACAAATGATTTCATTAAGGTATGTTTATTGAAATTGGATAAAAAATAAGCGAGATACAGCATACAGCGAGATTAGTGATTGGCAAGAAGTATAAAAAACAGTAGTATCACCACTTAAAAAATAAAATATTTTTTATTGGTGCATCCAATAAAAACTAAAAAAATACTATTTGAAGGACCATTTAATTTAAAAACTTTACTACATTAACGGGACACCCTGTATATACCTTTTCTGCATACCTTATCAATACTAGCCCCCATCAGGAGTATTTCGTCAGTAGAAGAATCAACACATTGTCTTCATGTTTAATTGTGGATTCTGGTTCATCTTGAATATAATGAAGAAGACAAAATTACCTTGTTTTAGCACTTTATTTAAAATTACACTTGACTAGTTTTGACTAACAGCTAGTCATTATCAAACATATGTACTCATGTCTCCTTTTTCATTACATTGTCTTTAGTTTCTTAAGAGGCAGGTGTTCGGAAATTCTTAACGTCTAAAAGCACCCTTAAGCCAATTGAAATTATTAACCCATTAGTCTGTATCCCTTACTTACACAAATGTTGAAAGCCAAGATAAGAACCTAATGAACATCATTATTGAATGAATACGTCCACTTTGTTTACAAGACATATACAACTATTAAATTATAGACATTTAGTTTTTAGGTAATTGCTGCTGCAAATTAAGAACTCTTAAATCAAAATATATTCTTTATTTCATAAAAATGCTCATTCATTCAGATAACATACATAAGAATAAGTAAATAATGTAATTTTGTACAATATTAATATATTTTCTATGAAAAAATATAGAGGAGAAATACATACATAAATTAAAATATAGTACCATAGACAACCAATATTTAGAAATCCTCATGAAAAGAAGGCATTCGTGTAAATCGTGGCTTGTGATTCCAGATTGCACTAGAATTTCTTCTCAGTTTCTTGGGATCAATATTTTCAAATATTTCTTCCAAATCTGGAGTTTGAGGCATGGGACAAAACAATGTATTCTTCAATTTATCATCAATATGTAACATGGTTTTCAACGATATGTGCATTGCGACACCTAAAATAATTATAATATTATATTTATATTGAAATATGACACTTTCAGCACACTAATAGTATTTTAAATTCAAGACTAATTTAACCTGTCTGTTCAATTTTCTTTACCAACAAGTGACTTTATTTTATACAGTATACTATAGTATATAATGATAATGTTACATTTGTGGTTATTCATTTAAAATCTACACTTAATCAAAATAATGTTAAACTAAATTTAATAATCATAAACATAGTCAAACTTAGTCAGTAGAAACATGTATTAATTTGTAATTGGTCAAATATTTCATCTACACATAAAAACTAAAAAGGCTGATAACATAAATAAAATATGATGCTAAGGATTTACAGTTTAAAATTAGGTTTATGGGATATAATTGACTTACTTTATTGTGTTTTATAGGACAAAAGGTTTTCTAAAACCTAAACTATTTATAATTATAATTGAGATAAATACTGAGAACATTTTAATACTAATTGCCAAGAACATATATGGACTAAAAAGAATAAAAACATAAAATAGTACATTGAATGCATAATATAAAATTACATATAGAAAGGAATATGGCTTACAGCCTATGTAAAGATGACAACTAATATACAGAATAAATTGATAGATACATATTGTATCAAATAAGAGTATGAAGAAAACTTAATATACAAATTATAAACAAATGAAATAATATTCCTACAAAATATGAATAAAACCATAGTAAAAATAAAAATCATAGTTATTTAAAAATATACAGAGTATAGCATTGTTAGTCTGTGTCAACTAAAAAGTTCATTTACAGACACACAAACTAATACACAGCGATTCAAAAATAAATCTGAAAATCAAAATTAAAAAATCAATGTGGAATCAAAACATAACCACTTGTCAATCTACCTGATTAAGCCACTGTGTGACAAAACAATTGTTTTAGTGTTCCGACATTAAAAACTGTAAATTCTCAACCAGAGGATTTTATTTACTACTTACAAAAAAATACCCCTAATTATTATATGATTTGATCCGCAAGTCTTTTGAAAGTGTGAATTTCTGTGTACGAAAACTGATCAATGACTTGTAAACTCGTCAAACTCAGTTAATTGGTTTAAATATTTATTTAATTTAAAATGTTTTAAAATCCAAAATACTTATCTATTTTCAATTTCCACACATTATGGCAGACATTGTTTAATAAATAAATATGATACTTACTTCGTGTCCAATCAGGCCTCTGCAAAGCTATATTTGATGTTTTAGCTTCAGGATCATCAGAATCATAGCAATCATAGCTTGGAAGAAGAGGAGCCTTTTCAATCATGTATATTGGCAATTTTCTTTTAGGAGTTTTCCTTGCAGTTTTCTTTTTTTCGAGTTCTACTATTTCCTTCTCCTGCAACTGTCGTAACTTATCTTCTTCAGCTCTCCTCATCTCTTCATCCCTCCGTCTTTCTTCACTCTTTTCTTTTGCTAATAATTTCCTCTTTTCAGCATCCTCCCTTTGCTTCTCAAGCAATATTCTTTCCTTTTCTAGTTGTCTGCGGTTTCTCTCTTCTTTTGCAGCTTGTAATATAGCTTCTCTTTTTTTAGCCATTTCAGCTTCTCTTTTTTGCCGTCTTTCTTCAAGTTCACGAAATTCCTTCTGTGATGCTTTAATAGCACTTAATGTTTTTAATGGGATCTGGAGGGTTGGCAATTTTTTATTTACTTTTGCTGTTGATATACTCCTCGGCATAAAATTTTCATCCAATATTGGTGTAAAGACATCTTTGCTCAGCTCAGCTTTAACAGGAGTCTATAATTAAAAATGAAATATAACTTGAGTTGAAATCACAGGATAAAAGTGTAAATGCGGAGGGAAGGAGGATGCAAAAGTGGCTGATAGAAGAAGGGTGGGAGATTCTGAACGGATGCACTGAAGGAAGTTGGGAAGGGAATAAAACATATGTTGGAACTGGCTCTGGTGAGCAGAGAAAAGGTGATGAGAGAGTTAATTATAAAACTGGAGGAACTAAAGTGGGAAAAGGTGGGGATGATGGAGGAATTAGAAGAGGTGATAGTGAGATGCGGTGGGAAGACGAGGGGAAAGAAGGCAGGAGGAGAGGATGGCTCAATGAGGAATGCAGATGGGCGGCAGTGAGGAATGAGGGAGGCAAGATATGCGGGGAGATGAAATGTGGAGAGTCTTGAGGAATGGAGGAGAAAAGAAGCAGGCAGGGGTGACAGATATGCCAAATTTTTTTTTTTTTAAATTATTCCTTGATAATGACTTATTGTCGAAACTAGTGAGAGAAGAAATAATATAATCTGTGAAACAAAGTGTTTTTTAGTTCCAACCAAGATGATTATTTCTTGTATGGCAAAGTGTTATAAGTCATATATCTATATAAAATGATACCCCTACACTATCATATGGTAGATGGAGATTTTAGATTATATATACAGGGTGTCCCGTTAATGTGGGGGGAAATGGCTTGGTGACAAACTTTGACAGATGAAATCTGACGTTATTTTAAGGAAAAAATATTATATAACATGGTGCCCGATTTCGCATCGTTTAAGAGATATAAGGAATCAGAGTTTGCTATAAAATAATTTAAATAAAACATGGGCATGATAACACAACAAATAGTTACCTGTCATAATAAGAAAATTGTTGTTTGTTGTATTGTTTGTCATGATCTTTTGGTTGTTATTTAAAAAATGTATACATTTTTCACCGAAGAGTATGCAGATATAATTTTTGTATATGGATATTGTAATGGAAACGCGAGAGAAGCTGCAAGAGAATACCAGCGAAGATATCCAAACAGACACCAACCTGTTCATACAGTATTTAGTTCGTCATTTCGCAGACTTCGAGAGACAGGTAATGCGGCTCCGCAAAAAGCTATTCGGCCCCATGAAGTAAAAACATACAAAAAGAACATGATGTTATTGATGCCGTCTTGGAAGATCCATCAATTAGTACTCGCCATATAGCAAGACATTTACAAGTGTACAAAATTTTGTCTGGCGAGTGTTGAATCGAGAATTGTTACATTCATATCATCTTCAAAAATGTTCAAGCGCTACAGCCTGGAGATGCACAACAACGTTTAACATTTTGCTACTGGGTTCTTCAACAACATGGGCAAAATTGTAACTGGTATTATGGTCCGATGAAGCAAATTTCAAGAGAGATGACATAAATAATCATCATAATGACCATTTGTGGGCTCTTCAGAATCCACATGCAATTAGAGCACGCCGATTTCAGCAACGTTTTAGTATAAATGTTTGGGGTAGTATTTATTACCATTACAAATTATAAATTACCGTTTGAATGCGGACAGATACAGACATTTATTACAAAGTACTCTGTTCAATTTAATTGATGATGTACCACTTATTATCATCCGAGGAATGTGGTTTCAGCACGATGGTGCACCACCACATTATGGAGAGCAGATTACAAATGGGCTGAATACACATTTCCCAGGTAGATTGATCGGCCGTGGAGGTCCAGTACATTGACCACCACGGTCCCCGGATTTAAATCCATTAGACTATTTTTTATGGGGAACAACGAAGCAGTTTGTTTATCAAGTTGAAATTACTACTCTTCAGCAATTACTTGACAGAACTCAAGATGCCGCCAATCACATAAGAAATACTCCAGATATTATACGTCGTGTTACGGAATCTTTGGTGCGTCGATGTGATGCTTGTATACAAGCTGCAGGTGGACATTTTGAACACATATTGTAACTTTTTAAGATTTCATTTTTACGTAATATTTACTTACTGATAATTTTTTATATTAAAGTTTAAGATTTCCTTACTTTAGCTGGCAACTGGTTGTTGTTTTATCATGACCATCGCTATTTTATTGGTGACTATGTTGTCTTATTTAAATTATTTCATAGCAAACTCTGATCCCATATATCTCTTCAACAAAACGAAATCGGACATCATGTTATATAACATTTTTTGTTTAAAATAACGTCAGAATTCACCTGTCAAAGTTTATCACCGAGCTAGTAGATCACCCTGTATATATATATATAAAATGGTTATCCATGTTTCACATGTAAGTTAAATTAATAAATAGTGTATTATTAATTTAACTAAAAAATTGACTTACATGAATTTCCTCCAATTTTGTTTTAGCCAAATTGCGTGTTTTAGTCCTTGTCACTCTTTGAACAGGGGTGTCTGTAATAACTTTCCCACCAACCTTTCCAAAAGTTTCAACAATTTCTTTTTTTAGAGTAACTTCACCCCCTTCAGCCTTTTGTTTTTCTTCACTTATTGGTTCCAGTTCTTGCTTTTCTTCCACAGATTCATCATCTAACATAACATTTTCTATATTAGTGGAAACAATTTCTTCTACTTTATTTTGTAAATCATTATCAGGATCAGTATTTTCTGATAAGACTTTTGCTCGATATTTATCAAGCACACTCTTCCTTAAAGCAACTAACCTCACTACTGGCTTATCTTTATTAATATTATTAATTCTTTCTGGACTACTTTCTGTGTCAAATTCTAATTTTGGTGTATGGTAAGATTCAGATTCACTACTTGTTGGCACTACTTTAGTAGTGTTGGATTTTATCCGTTTAGTTTGGGGTTTTTGTGGTGTACTTTGAGAATCAGTTGAAGGGCTTCTAATTCTTTTAGTGCTTTGTTCTAATAACTTTTTTCTTTTAGTTCTTGTTGAACGTCCCATGCCAGTTTCTTTAGGTAAGGACACATCTTTGATCAAATCCACTACAACAGTTTCTGGTTCTTGGAGAATTACATCAGAATCACTGTTTTGGCTTCTTCCGGTTCGTTTTTTTGTCCTGATAGGTTGTTTCTTCTTAGGTACAGCACCCTTTTTGACAAATGTTTCTGCAGGTGGAGGCAAGTCAGTTGTTTCTTTTTTAATTGAGATTGTAGTGTCAAATATCTCCTGTTTTACCATAACATGCAAGTCCTTATTCAAAAGTTGCAAATTTGATTCTTGGCTTAATGACGTCCGTTCAATTTTAATATTGATATTCGGATTAACTGCATTTTCTTTATTGGAAATTTCTTTAAGATTTCGTCCCAAAGCTTTTGCAGTTTTGGTCTTTTCTTTGGTATGAACACACCGCCGAGCTTCTTTAGTGGGCAACTCATTTCCTAAAATTTTTTAAAAATAAACGTTAAAAACTTCTGATTCAATTAATTAGATATCATGTACTTACAGTTCAGGTATATAGTGTATATAGAAACTTTAAAACTTAAATAACAATTTTAAATAAAGAAAAGTAGGGGAAAGGATTGTGATCAAAGTAATAGTAGCATCTGACTATCGAATATTTACAGCTTGCGCCGCAGTGTGTCAAATCCGAGCGTGAGTAGCAGGGGGGAGGATTTGAGAGGAAAAAATAAAATTGAAAATTTCAAATAAAAAACATAGCCATATGAAACCCTTTGGATTTTGCATATTTATATTTTTTAACCTCCTAAATTATTAGGCGTCACCGAAAGGTAAAAGGTATAGAATTTAAAAAAATATATTATTTGAAATTAACACGATTTAGAAAACTTCAATTTTACCTTAACCCATTTCACGCGTAATGTTATATAATTTATTACATTAATTGTGTGTACTATCAATATAATCAATTAAAATTTAAGTAATAGTTTTTATACTAGTATGTATTTGAGATTTTATTTAAGAAGAGAAACAAAGAAAACAATAAATAAAATAAATAAAAAAATATACAGTTTATAACATAATACTGTACGTTATGATTAAAAAATCAAGTCTCTAAATATTTTAGAACAAAAGTTAAAATGTTTTAAATATGAATAATATTTTAAATATAAATTTTAATTTTAGAAAGAGTTATATCACCAAAAATTACTTTAATATTTTCTCTAACTATCCTCAATAATTCGTATCTCCACCAGTGCATTTTTGGGGTATTCATATTTTTTTTGTTCAGCTTTTAGTCGAAATTACAGTCACATGTAATTTTAAATAAAGTGGTAAAACAAAGTAATCATGTCTCCTTATTCATTATATTTATAAATAATTTTCCAGATGTGTGTACATTTCACTTGTAAATCTTAGTAAATGTACCTTTGCATATAATGCAGATCATTTCAATTTCTAAATAAGTTCTAAATAAATCGCCCTGAGATGTTGAATTGAAAAATAAACATGTTCAATTGTACAAATAATTAATCATTGATGCTTCTCGCATCTATGCATTTATAAATTTATTGGGTGAATATGAAAGGAGATGATGGCTGCCACGCACATAGGATTTCAAAAAATTATCATCACAGCAGCACTTTATTGATGTCACGATAGAATATAAGGATCATTTTCTAGGTGACTAGATTAAATACATGTGGGTTGGGTATCTATACAATATTTCAATCAATAAGTTGTAATTGAAACACGATAACTTTGTTTTACCACTATATTTTATAATTATACAGTTTTGATAATGACTAGCTTATAGTCAAAACTATAGTCATTGTGTAATTTTAAAATAAAGTGGTAAAACAAAGTTATTGTGTTTCAATTACAACTCATTCAAGATGTACAACAAAGTAAACGCCCAAACAAGAAATTAAAAAATTCAAAGAAATAATTTGTAATCAACATGAATGAACTAGTTCAGATCAAAGGTTATAAAAAAAATACTTGGTTAAATTTTGTAATAAAAATATTTGTTTAAATTGTATTTCAGTATGACAATATATAATTTAAATTTATTTAATTACTAATAATTTTATTAATAATATTTATAGTATTGACTAGTAATCGAATGTGTAAAAATAAGTCAACGATTACTTATGAAGTTTCAGTGAATTTTTCTAGTAATTCTACAAGTAACTGCTTAAAACTAAAACTAACATACTTTCTTTACGTAATATATAATATTATGTAAGTGTATTTAAAAATTATATTATTATTTTATATACACTTAATATAACTAAAATGTATTCACTAAATAATGTTCTAAGTGTTCCATTGTAAAATTATGCCTTCTGTTGCTCAATAAATTTTATAAATTTTTGAAAGCGAAAAGCTTTTTTTCAAATCCACACTTGTCATAGGCGCATTTTTAAATTTAGCTATTATAGCTGAATCCATTTGAAAATTGGGAAAATTGTCGCCATTCATCCGTAATTTTTACCAATACTTCTGATTTTAATTTGATTTCTTGGCCAAAGCATCCAGGTATTTTCTAAATTGAATCTTTAAAACTATTTATTGAATTTGCAGGTATATGCAATGACATTATATGCTTTTGTAAAGATTTTATTGTTTAGTTCAAAATATTAAAACGGGATTTTATGTAAGCTAAATTATTTTAAGAACTGATTGACAGTCATTAACTGATTTGCTTGTCTTCTTGGAAAAGTCATATATAATCTTTCTAAATCCTTCAAAATTATTCGCATAGTACATCGCAGCATCTAGCAAAGTTTCACATCTTGTTAGCACTAGTTCAGAGGATAGTGAAATATCAGGTAATCTCTCCTTGAATAATTGTACCCACAGAGGAGCTTTTATAAACTCTCTTTTCCATTTTTAATTAAATCTACCAATGGAAATTTCATTCATATTGTTTCAGCAATTCATTTTAATCCATGTGATAAACTTGTACAATGTATTAAATGCGTCGGACAGCATTAGTAACATTTTGTAACTTGAAAATGATGGTAGCGACCGTTACTATGTGGTAGTTCATTTTAAAAAAGGTTAAATGAAAATAATTTTTAAGTTTTTATACCACTATTTATTGTATAATACAGGGTGACTGACGAAAAACCTTTGGTGCTGTATCTAGCTTATTTTTGATCTGATTTGAATAAATAAAGCATCAAATTAAATGATTTTTAAAAGACATTAATATGAACTGTACTGATATTTTTTCTGGCATCCAGTTTTTGACAAAAGACGATCAACTTTTTTTTTCAAATTGCACTGTATATATATTTTGTACTGATCCGCAAGGAGATTTTTTTCTGAATCTAAATTTGTAAACGATTTTATCCATTCATCAAACCAAAGTCGAGAAATTAAGGATTAAAAAAAAAAAAAAAAATCAAATACCCATAGTAAACAATGTACAGAGCCTATTCAAAATGACAAAATAATTAAAAATCTTTGCAGTATTGTATCAATGGCTGTCACTGTCACTTTTGACATTTAAAATAGGGTCTGTATATTGTTTACAATGGAGACTTGACTTTTTATTTATTTTTTTAATCCTCAATTTCTCTACTTAAGTTTGATGTATGGATATTTGTCTACAATTTTATATTCAGAATAAAAATATATATACAGTGCAATTAAAAAAAAAAAAGTTGATCGTATTTTGTCAAAAACTGGGTGCGAGAAAAAATAACAGTTCAGATCCTATTGAAGTCTTTTAAAAATGGTTTAATTTGATGTTTTATTTATTAAAATCGGATAAAAAATAAACGAGATATAGCACCAAAGGTTTTTCGTCAGTCACCCTGTATACACAAACAAAGTTTTTATAATATGTATATTGTATATTATACAATGGTGGTATAAAAACTTAAAAATTATTTTCATTTAACCTATTTTGTAACTTGGTACTGTCTACAGCAAAAATAAGCTAGTAAATCCATCATTTATTTATTTTGTTATAGTGTTATTATCAGATTTTTCAATTCTTTTGTAAATATCAAAATACTGTTGGTCGACATCCCGAGAGTAGAAAATTGATACGGTTGTAGAACGCCTGATTATTAGCTATCACTTGAATTTGTTTACATTTAATCATTTAATACTTACTGGGACCCCTCTTTGGGTCTAGTCTAACAATGTTTACATTCGGAATAACATAGGTGTGTTTCCTATGAAGCATTCGTCTGTTTTATCTGAATAATAGAGATGGTCTATTATATCTACTTATTTATAAACGAATCAATTGTAATTAAATGTATTATAAAATGCTAATTTATACTAATATTCATTAATACCGATACTCAGTTGGTACAAATTGGTAAGAACTACAAATTTTATAATCTATCTAATCTAAGTAATCACATTTTTCAAGATTCTTATAGATATTTAGAAATTTTTTTGATGCTATAAATACACTGACGAGCATAAAATTAGGGTCACACCATGTTTTTTCAGTTGTAACAGTTTACTAACTGATTGATTGAATAAAAAATAATAGTTGGTCATTAGTGCAACTTTGAGTCATAAAATCTCAAATTAATAAATAAATAAATTACATATATTTTCACATCGAATACTTAAATTCAAAATGTCAAACTTAACCTAATTAAAAAAAACTGACTGATACATGAAAAATAACTTGGCACAACCCATGAAAATAATTTTAATGAGTTTTTTACTTGTAATGAAAATTATATTCTGAACGTAAATAGACTTTATTACTAAGACGTATTTATCTCGAAATGAACATTAATTAAATAAATACACTTACCCCAATTACAATCTTTTCCTCCTAATTCAAGATACAAGCTCTTTAACCGTGCAACAACATCCTTCTCTTTTTTGCTTTTACTAATGTCATCAGAAGCAGCTCTAACAGTAGTATGGAACTATAAACACCGTAAATTATTACAAAATTGAAGAAAATTTTAAAAGTAGCATTTGTACCTTCTGTATTGATTCAAACAATGAATTAACATTGTTTACAAAGTTCAAATCGATTTGATTCAATCCTTCAATTAACTTATTATATTCCATTTGACAGAAGTGATTTGTAACTAATTTATATTTTTATAAGAACATATAAACTTATTCCTGTTATAAACTTGTTTAGAACAATGTCACCTCAACTACCCAACGGTTTTCCTACTGCGCGTGTGCACGATTTATTCTTAAGGAAGCGCGCTATTTTTAAATTCACAGCCGTTTTATATTTAAGCGTTGATTGAAATATTGAAATATTTCAATCAACGATTTAAGGTTAATTATTGCTATTTCAACCGTCATTATTATGAATGCAGAGTATATTAAATAAATGATATAGACATATACATATACATAATACTTACTTTTATATTTCAAGCGTAATATTAACATTTGAGAGTATTTTTGTCCTTAAAACAACATTAAAAATCAAAAATGATACATAATTAATAACGGGTGTCCAACAATTATTGCAGTCCCGGGTGGCGTTGGAATAAAAAACGTAGGTCGATTCTTACATGTTGCAAATAAATGAACTGACATTTTTAATACACATTTAGGTTATGTTTGACAATTAACATGTCAGTTCATTTATTTGGCACATGAAAGAATCGACCTACGTTTTTGATTCCAACGCCACCCGGGACTGAAATAATTGTTGGACACCCGTTATATACAATAATTTGTGTTTAAAATTATTGCTTCTATACAAAATCACTGTCAATAATATATATAATAATTTAAAATAGAAAAGAGAATAAAAAACACAGCATATAAACAATAATTATTTATAATTTTTATTTTTCTATTCAGTAAAAAATTTGTACATTCTACAAACCGATCCAATTTAAATTTTTCCTTAATTTAATCTAAATATAATATTTTCAAATCATAGAAAATAGTTCAACTATTATGGTGTACACATGGCTGCATGCTTCATAGAAAATATACATATACATGATAGCATGCTTATTTGTTTAAAATATTACTGATTCCGTTTCAGTTTTATTCGTTAATCCTTAGAAATATTTAGTACTATTTCTTTAAACATTTTTGATTTATATTAGAACTTATTAATCACCATTTCTATAACAGTTAATTACATATATATTATATATTATAACCTATAAATTTCACGTGCCCGTAAATACACAAACTACTACCTATAATAATATAATAATATATTAGTGTACTGTGCGTAAATATGGGCAAGAAGAAGGATAAGAAACGCAATTGTGCTGAAAAAACAGCACATAAAACTGAAAAGAAGTTGGCAAACAAACAAAAGAAGGAATTACGTGCCATAGGAGAGGTAAGTATATTATTTTTGGTTATAATTATGATGGTGTCAAGAATATATTTTCTCTAAACACGAATAGGCATATTTTAGTGTCCCATATATAAGAAAACCCACCCTTTTTTCCACCATCATCTGGAAGTAATCTTCAATAGCACTGCTATTGGTATACATATTTCTTTTTGTTTATTGGCATACACTTACATTACGATTTCCAGAGTAATTAGTCATCAGGGTTTATATTTTCTTAATATCTTACATAAAGTAAGATGCTTTTTATTACATTTTCATATACTTCAGTTTCTAGTTGTTTTGAATTGTAAAAGATTAAGTCAACATCGGTGCTGTCACCTCGTACACATGAACCATTATAGAATATTTTCATTAAACTAATAAATTAATATTAACGTATAAATTTTCAACAAGAACTTTTATTTTCAATAATAATTATAAATAAACTAAATTAGCAAGATTACTATACAATATAATACAGGATGTCCCGTTAATGTGAGGAAATGACTGGATCATAGATTCCTGGGGTCAAAATATGGTGATTTAACACAAGTTATCTATATCCAAAAATTTACGGTTAAGCCGGAATTTGTCTTCAAATTTCCAAAAATGTTTAATTCATTTGTTTGTGATAATTGAACAATAGTTTATTAGCAATTGGCAAAAAATGTCAAAAATTTCAATTTTAATTTTTTTTCTCGAAAGTTAAGAATTTTATGAAAAATATATTTTAACAAAATTTATTCAGTTTCTCATTCTCTTTAACTTTTGTTTGAAAAGTTTTGTAATATTTTTCATATTAAAAAAAATATCGGAAAAAAACAAAAAACGCCTCGAGTAAACACCCACTTCCGGTTTATGAATGTTTACCAAAAGCTTTTCAGTTTTTAACGATAAAACCTTACGTTTAAAGTTTCATCTCAATCGGATCAGTCGTTTTTGAGATACAGCACCCACGGACACACACACACACAGACACAATTTTTTTTTCCAGAAATTAGTTTAATGGACTCAGGGGACCTCAAAACGGATATTTCCGCAAAAAAAATTTTTTCAAAAAAAATCACGATCACAATACTTCCCCTATATACCTGGTGTGGCACTTGAGACGCCTCGGACCATAGCTCCCTTACGATAAAAGCTATCGAAAAAAATCTAAGAGCAAAGTGGTGCATAATTACCGTCGCTATGTTTCAAAAATATTTCTAATCATCAGTGGCGTGGCGTACTCCAATGGCGTACCAAACTTATGTTTTTTTTTAATGGAATGCCCTATTTTTTATTGCAGATTTGGAAAGTGCTCGGAGAGTACTTATTTTTTTATCTAACATGTTATACCCTTCACTTTAGCCCCTTCTTTCAAAATGCGCCCCATTTTTGAGATTTTTTTGTTGAGAAACTAATTGACGCCGGCGCCTAAATTTTGAATTGAGGTACAGGTTAAGATGTCGTTTATCTTCACATAATTTTTTTTCGGGTAATTTATGGAAAAAAAATAATTTTTGATTGATCTTCGTATGTTGTCATTTTTTTTCGAAAATTTCAAATGGCACCCCCCTAAAAAAATACGGCGTTGTACAGCCAAAACTCAAAATTTTTCATTGGTACAAAAAAAATACACATTGCATAACAAAATTTCGGAGAAAAAAGGAGTTTCATCGCAAATGTCGGGAAACGTATTTAAAAATGGTGATGTGACCATCATAATACTTTCCCTATATTTTTTTTTAACTATGCGGTTTACGCAAAAATTATATTTCTAGTAATTTGTTCAATATTTAATTCTCTGCAATTAATTGTTATATAAATTTCATGTAACTCCTATAGTTTATTAGTAATTGGTAAAAAATGTCAAAATTTTCAATTTTTATTTTTTTTCTCGGAAGTTAAGAATTTTACAAAAAAATATGTTTTTATAAAACTTGTTCATTTTCTCATTATCTTTAACTTTTGTTTGAAAAGTTTTGTAATATTTTTCATATTTAGAAAAATATCGCTAAAAAACAAAAAAACGCCTCGAGTAAACATCCACTTCCGGTTTATGAATGTCCACGAAAAGCTTTTCAGTTCCAGTTTTTAACGATAAAACCTTAAGTTTAAAGTTTCACCTCAATTGGTTCATTCGTTTTTGAGATACAGCGCCCACGGACAGACAGACACACACAGACACAATTTTTTTTTTCCAGAAATTAGTGTAATGGACTCAATACCTCAAAACGGTATTTCCGCAAAAAAAAAAATTACAAAAAAAATCACAAAAACAATACTCCTGGACTTCTTAGAAGATACAGGAGTTCAAAAGGAGTAAAACTGCCAGAGGCGCACAAAAGGACCACGGAGACCGCAGTGCATCTCCCATGCGGTGTCCTGTATTTTCTTACAATGTTCTGCTAATCCTGTGTTTCCTGTTTGATTTATAATTGATTTTTTATGCTCTTGTAACCTAGTTTCGAAATTTCTGCCCGTTTGTCTTATATATACAGGGTGGGCCACGAATAACATCCATTAAAAGTTTACGGGGTTCCTGCAAGAGAAAAAATCTGAAAAATTTCAACACAATACGGTTGATTGCGATCTCCTCATGAAAAATATTTTTAACTTTCTATCACTTCCGGTTGTACCGGAAACGGCTACCAACTTTGTTATTTTAAATGGAACATACTCTCATAGTGTAATTCGCAAGACAATTTGCTACAAAAAAGTATTATACATCACTATATCTAGAGCCAGTAGATTTTAAGAAATTTCGAAATTTATTTCCTTTCACATTTCAATAATTCCTGTTCTATTTACACGGGCACCATAGTAGGCTTCTGTCAATATTTATTGAACCGAATTAGGAAACATTCGTCCAAATAATATTAAAATGAATAACTACTCCAATCAAGAAATTATATATTTATTCGTCATACATGGCCAGTGCGACAGAATTGTTGAGAGAACTTGCAGTACATTCAACGAAACTTATCCCCAGTTCCAACTTACAAATAAAATTATTTTTAAATGAGTAATCAAAAGCAAGAACTGAAAAAATTGTCAGAAATTTTTTTTTAACAATTGTTCGAAATGCTGACCATTAACATATAAACACTGTGCAGCACGTGCTGCGTCACCATCTTATGTTTCTCGACTAATTTTTTCTGCGCTTAATTCCGCGAATGCAGCTCGCACCCTTGCTTCCAATTCTTCTCGGGTATTGTCGGCAGTTGCATAAACTTTATTTTTTATATGACCGCAAAGAATAAAATCGAGTGGGGTAAGATCTGGAGATCTAGCGGGCCAGTTCCATGGACCTAACCTTCGAATCCATCTATCCTCCTGGCAACTAGGCTTTGGTGCGCGTTTATTTGCTAGAAAATAAGTCAAAATATTAACTTGAATTTCCTCATTCTAGGTTATTGGCTTTAGTTGATTTTTTTCTGCGTTTTGTTTTCCAAATAGTACAAAATTTGACTCGGCGGTAAGTGTGGATAAGTTTTGTTAAAAGTTCTGCAAGTTTTCTCAACAATTCTGTTGCATTGGCCATATATGACAAATAAATTCATAATTTCTTTATTAGTAATAGGTATTTATTCTAATATTACTCTAAAGAAGCGTACAAAAATATTGATACGTTCGATTCAACAAATATTGGCAGAAGCCTACTATGGTGCCCGTGTAAATAGAACAGATATTATTCAAATAAAAATTCTGAGAGAAAACAAATTTTGAAATAACTCAAAAGCTAGTGGCTCTAGATATAGGGATGTATAATACTTTTTTGTAGCATATTGTCTTCCGAATCACACTATGAGATAAAATATTGGTCATTCCATTTGAAAATATTGAAATATGATGTTTTCAAGTGGGCGCTGAAATATTGATATTTTTGAAATACCAACTGTCAAAATTGACACATGTCAATTTTATTCCGTTGTAGAGGTATCGATTAGGTACAATACAAGATGCCGCTCGTGTGTCTATCTTGTACCTACTAGAAATTATAAGCATTTGCCTAAACGCCTAGTTGAGGTCAATATTTGACAAATAAATTTTTAAATCAAAAACTGTAAAAGTTAAGTGGTCATAAACCCAAATAGAGAGGTAGGCAATCGATCAAGGAATTAAAAAATAAAATAATATACAGTATGTTCCATTTAAAATAACAAAGTTGGTAGCCGTTTCCGGTATAACCGGAAGTGATAGAAAGTTAAAAAAATTTCCCTGAGGAGATCGCAATCAACCGTACAATCTTGAATTTTTTCAGATTTTTCCTCTTGCAGGAACCACGTAAACTCTTAATGGACGTTATTCGTGGCCCACCCTGTATATTCCTTCACAATTAACACAATTTATCCTATATACTCCTGATCTTTTTAGTACATTTTTTGATTCTATTTTGTTATTTATTATTTTTTGGCCAAGATTATCTTTGTTAACTATCACTGTTTTTATATTATGTCGTCTTAAATATTTTTTTATTGATACATCCAATAACTACTAAAAAAATATTACTTGAAAGACCAGTTGATTTAAAAACTTGTTTGTTTCTTAATAATATTTGATATCTTGTATGGTTTTCGCACAAAAAATATATATATTTTGAAAAAAGTAAAAACTGTAAAAGACAAAGTTGTAGATAATATATTTTGTATATGTTTCTCATTTTCACTTGGTGAAACATTATGTTAATAATATGTTGTTAACAAAATTCACTTGCGTTTGTTTCACTTAATTGTTTATTTTATATTCGACTAGTTCCCTACAAAAATATTATGAACACGCCGGTGGCGGCGCAATCAGTTGCGACCGAACTAGCGTTAGCGAGAGTACAGCAACGTTAGTTCGGGTCAGCAGTTGGATGGGATTTTGGAAACCGCTCTAATATTACAATTAATAACACTGTTATTATAAAAGTAAGTCCTTTTTCGTTTAGAAGTAAAACTATACATAAGCGACTTAAATACTTAAATACAGTGACGTGTCGCGCGAATAGTGGTGGGGACAGCGGCTGGATGCTACAACCGTTAGATATATTAACCGTGGGACACATCATATCAGATGAAAACATTTTGGCAATTATTACAATGGATTTATTTTCGTTCGAAAATCGCATTAAAATAATAAAAAATACTATGAAAATGGTAGATCTGTAAAAGTTACATTTCGTAAAATTCTTGATATTTTCGGTGAGCCGTGTGCCACAGTGTTGAAGAAGATTCGAATTTACCAATTACTAGACGTTCTTAATAATGGGGCTTTAAAACCTTACTAGGTGCAACTGCAAGACCATTCACATCGCCGGGGATTAGTTGAATTAATTCAAGAATAACACGTTAGTTTTTTTGAATTTTTTTTTTTCAAATGAAACCCATTTTCATTTGTTTGGATACATCAACATGCAAAATTGCCACATTTTTTCATTTATTTTGTTTAAAAAAACAGAGTTCTTGTTGAAAAATCCTTTATTATCATAATTATTATGTGTTAAAATTTATTTTGAATTCTAGGATGACATAGAAAAGATTATTCAAAGTATTGAACAAGAAGCAGCAAAACGCTCAAAAGTTACTGAACACAGCGTAGGTCCACCAAGCAGACGACTTAATTTTACCCTTGTTGCCCATCCAGAGAAAGATGAACTTATTTTATATGGAGGGGAATTTTTTAATGGACAGAAGGTAACTATTATTTTATCATCTATGATTTATTAAGGTTTGCATATGCAAGTTGATACTGACGTAATTCAGTTTTGAAAACAAATAAATAGTCTTCTAATAGGGACTTCCGTACTTTGACAGTTAATAGCGGCCATATTGTTGAAGCTACATATGTTGAATTGGCTGTCATTTATTTGGTTTGTTTTACCAAATCATCATGGACTTGATATAGTGTTTAACAACTTGTGCAAATGATAACATTGTTAATTTAGTAGGTGTTCAATTAACTTTCTAATTAGCATAAAAAATGTTTCACCACGGGTTAAGTGAGAATTTAATTCATCGTGATAAAATTGTTTTAACATAAGAGAACTATTCGCAGTGTGGTGGATAAATTTGAGTCCACAGGTTCAGTACATAATGAACTAACACCCGTACGACGACGAAACGCAAGATCTGCCGATAACATCGCCACTCTCTGTGAGAGAAAGCAGGAGATTCTAGGCAGTCGATTTCACGTCTCTCATACAACTAGATTTTTCTCAGACCACAACAGGCCCAGGAGCTGGAGGTAAACAACCATAGACAACGACGTGTGTTTGGTGAATGGGCCCTGGAGCAGTTCCACATAAGATTTAAGAGCGGTCAATTAATTCCGAAAAAGTCATAGTAAAGTAATATGATATTTTCGTATAAATTTAGTATGCCGTGAAAAAAAAAATCATAACAAACAAACGTTATTTGTTGTAAAACACGGACTAATAACAAATAGTTGACATTACTTTGCAACAAATGGCATTTGTTTCTTCCGATTTTTTCAAGGCACACTAAATTTATAGGAAAATATCATAGGAATAAGATTTTTTATTATTTTTTTCTAACATAAATATTAAATTTAAGTCAACATATTGGGTATCATTGGATTCAGAAAAATAATGTCTAGTATAAAAAAATAAGAAAAGTATATGCGGCCATTTAAAAATATTAAGTTGACCTTCATTTGTCAATGAAGTTAATTTTGAAAAAATATATAATTAATGTCATTTCATAATATTTAAACGGCCATTTAATTTATTTTTAGTTGATTCAAATCGGTTAATAAATAACAGAGTTATGGCGTTGGGCGTTTTTTTATCGAACACCCGGTATATATATCTGCGTGTTAGCAGATTGATATATACATATTCATTTTGTATACAATAGCATTTTTAATTTTTATTATTTACTATATTCTAATTTTTTTAAATAGTAGTAATAAAAATACAAATCTGGAATAACTGTAATAATGTGAACATGAAAGTAACAGAATTACTTACTTTGTTAGAAGATAGAAGAAAATAAGAAACACTTTAATGTTTTAGATAAAAAATTATTATGTATTACACATAAATAGTTTAACAAGTTTATGTAAATTATTTTACTTGAAACTTCTTTCTTCTACCCTAGCTCTAAAATAACAAATAATGCATAACGGCTTAGTATTTTAAATTGCATTATAAACATTAATACCTACATATACATACAGGCTGCCTCATTAATGTGAGTAAATGACTGAACCATAGATTCCTGCGATCAAAATATGATGATTCAAGTTTATGTTCAAGTCGGAACTAGTCTTCCAAAAAAACGCCTCGAGTAAACATCCACTTCCGGTCTATGAATGTTTACCAAAAGCTTTTCAGTTCCAGTTTTTAAGACAGACTACGTATATAGGGAAAGTAAAAATGAATTTGTTGATTAACATTAGGTGAAGAATAATACTCGTTTAGTTCCAGAGTGGAAACTTACTATGAATTCAACAAGAAGAAGCAAAGTATAAAAGAGTAAAGTAATTTTAAGTATATACAGGGTGTCCCATTAATGTGGGGAAATGGCTGGACCACAGGTTCTTGGGGCCAAAATATGATGATTTAACGCAACATATCTATATCCAAAAGTTTACGGTTAAGCCAGAATTTATATTCAAAGTTCAAAAATTTTTTATTTCTTTTGTTTATAACAATTGAACGCTTTATTTGATTTGAATGAAATTTATTATTTATAACTACCACTTTTTACTTTCACTTTTTACACTTGTACCTTATATAACTATTTACATATATTTGTAAATGTTCATAGTTTAAGTTATGTGTTCCGGTTTTATATGTTTGAATATTTTGAATAATGTATATTACATAGCAACATTGCTAAATAAAGATTATGGTTATTATTTATTAATTATAATAAAATTGTAGAAGTGGCTAAATCCCACAAAAAGTTCCAGAGCTGAAGAAAAAATAATGGGAGAAAGAAAAAAATCATCTACTCCTTTGGTCCACTCTATAAAAGGAATCATAATGATTTAAAATGCATATAAGTCTTTAAAAGATATTTTTCTACTTATTTTATTTGGAGACACAAAAAAATATGTAGATGAACTTCAGATATTATGAAAATTATGTTATTATTATTATTATTATGTGTTAATATAATATAATTTCTTTTTCAGACTTTTGTATATGATGACCTGTTTTTTTATAACATACCAAACAACACTTGGACCATTCTAAAAACACCAGGTGGTCCACCCCCTCGTTGTGGTCATCAGATGTGTACAACATCTATAAATAAAGGGCAACTTTGGGTGTTTGGAGGTGAATATGCTAGTCCAACACAATCACAATTTTATCACTATAGGGACCTTTGGGTATATCATATCAAAGATAAACAGTGGCAGAAAATTCAAGCTCCAAATGGGCCGAGTGGTCGAAGTGGTCATCGAATGGTCTGCAGTAAGAAACGCATTTTTATCTTTGGTGGTTTTCATGATAATTTAAGAGATTATAAGTATTTCAATGATTTATACTGTTTTGATATGGAGACCTATACATGGCTAACTTTAGAGATTAAGGGAAATCCTCCACAACCTCGTTCAGGATGTTGTATGGTTGCATTGCCTGATGGCAGAATTCTCATTACTGGAGGTTACAGCAAGGAAAAAATAAAAAAAGATGTAGATAAAGGTCACGTGTTTACAGATACTTATTTGCTTACACCAGACAGTAAGTTAAGTTTTAAATATTAACATTCCATTATAAATTTATCCTTAGTTTTGTTTTGTAATAGTGGTTCAGGTTATATCACATTTTTTAAATAATAATTTATATTTAGGCTTAAAGTAATAGAAAATATAATGATTATTGTATTAAATTGTATGATTTCTATTCAATCTTTTTAGTAAATTAAGGGAATAAATAAAAAATTATATATTTTTCAAGAATGACTAGAAAAATATTGAAGTAAAAATTTTGTTTATTGTAAGCATTAAAGCGAGTTTTTTTCTAAATGAGTTTATAAAAGTGAATTTGTCTAAACCATGAATGTCGATTAGAATTTTTTAAATATATTTACAGAGAATGATTCAACTGGTTTAAAATATAAGTGGGTTTCAACTAAATTGGGTGGAATCCATTTTTCTCCAAGATGTGGAATGGCTTTAACAATTAATAGAAATGTGGCTTATTCCTTTGGTGGAGTCTTTGATGTAAATGAAAGTGAAGAAGATATGAGCAGTACATTTTACGATGATTTATTTAATTTGGATTTGGAAAAGCTTGTATGGAGAGATATCACAATAACTGGAAAAAAGGATAAAGATGCTAAATCCAGAAGAAGGAAACAAGACATAGTAAAAGACGGTATGTATTTGTTAAAAGTTGATAATACACTTGTACTTCTAAAATAATGATAAAAAAGTGATTAGTTTTTCTGTATTAACAATTATGTTACATTTTAATGTTTTATTAATGAACACTTTTTTACAGTATTAAATATTAAATATTTGATTGTGGAAGCATTGTGGTACATTTTGAACATGATCATGGTTATTGAGTTTAATTTCATCATACTAAATATTTAAAAAAATCAGTGTCATAATTAATATGGTTATTCATTTACTTTTTTTTATAATTTTTATTTAAGATACTTTATTTTGAAGATTTTTCTAATTAATCAATTATATTTGCTGTCACCTTAAGATGTCTTCTTGTGATGGGAATTGTTTACTATCATTTGTGACAGATATAAAGAAAAAATATGAAGTCAGATAATTCTTGAAACGTGTCAGAGATTTTCTGTCTTAACATTTTTTAAGTGGAATAGTGTTATTAAATGGCACAACATTTTCCCAATATTATTATTCATTAATATTAACTGTAAATATAAAATTGACAATTAAAGTAAAATTATTAATATTAGCAATTATCAAAATATATACAAGTAACTGCTTAGCTCACAATGTTTACAAAAGTGTGTGACCTTATTGTTTAGTTGAAGAAATGTCAGCTTATTTATTGGCCAGTTGCACACAAGACACTTTACTGCTAATCATCTAACCTAACTGCTAGTTTAAAATATGAATTATAATAATAATAAATAAATTTCTTCACTTACTGAATAGAAATACCTTACATTTCCGCATCCAAAATCGTTGACAAAAGTAACACTTTTCCGCATAGCAACACTTTTTAGCATGGATACACTTTTTCGTACATACTACTTTTATTTACTATTAATTAATGTCAGTGTCAGTTACATACATGGAGTAATATATACAACACACGTACTATCGGTAATTATAACCTAATTTTTATATGTCAGTGTCAAAAATGAAATCGCAAACATCTTTATGATTGATGTTATATGCAGTATGTGAAAAAATAGTGTGTACAACTCGTGGGAAGTGCGCTTTTCCGCACTCGAGTAGGAACTTGATGCAACATCCTACTCTCGTGCGGAAAAGCGTAACATTTCTACACTTGTACAAATAACTATTATTTAATTGAATTGCCATTTAAATATTATGAAATGACATTAATTATAGTCTGTTCGTTGGATCTTTCGTCGTACGTCACAAACTATCGCTTCAAAAAACGACGAAAGTTTTACAGTGCGTTCTTTTTCTAACGCATTTAGTTTACTTTATCAGACTGAATGTTTTTGCGTCGTTTCTCGAAGCGATAATTTGTGACGTACGACGAAAGATCCAACGAACAGACTATATATATTACATATATTATATTATAGTCAACTTTAAATTTTTTATTTTTCTTATTTTTTTTATACTAGACATTATTTTTCCAATCCAATGATGCCTAATATGTTTATTTTAATTTGATATTAAATATTTACATCAGAAAAAAATAATAATACATTTTATTTTCGTATATATTTAGTGTGCCTTGAAAAAAAAAATCGGAACACACAAGGGTCATTTGTTGTAAAACACAGACTAATAACAAATGGTTCATAATACTTTACCATAAATGACATTTGTATGATCCGATTTTTTTTCAAGGCACACTAAATTTATATGAAAATATCATATGAATAGGATTTATTTATTTTTTTCTAACATAAATATCAAATTTAAATCAACATATTGGGCATCATTGTATTCAGAAAAATAATGTCTAGTATAAAAAAAATAAGAAAAGTAAATGCAGCCATTTAAAAATTTATTTGTCATTTGTCAATGAAGTTAATAAATAACAAAGTTATGGCGGTGGGCGTTTTTTATCGAACACCCGGTATATATTCACAAATAAGTAAACTAAATTTCTATTATAATACTTTTCTATTTAACCCTTTCACCTACTTTGTCTCGTCCGATTGTGTGCGCCACACACCTAGCAAGTGCACCATGACTATTGTAATTTGCCTAAATTTTTATACGTATTCGTGATTATAGGTGAAAGGGTTAATACATTGCACATATTTAATCTCTTATACTTAATTAAATTTAAGTATTTACAATAAATTTAATATAAAAAAACCTTTATTGGCATCAAAAATTATAAACATACTAAACATAATAATATTTCTTCCTCCTTATCTTTTTTTTCTTTCTTTTTTTTCATACCTCCTCTCTTCGCTTCTCCTTCCATGCACCTGCCACTCCTTGTAATTCTCGTTGTATTCACTCTTCTCCATACACCCTTGTCTCTCTTGCCCTTCCACCTCTTTCGCCTTTTCATGCACCCACCCCGCTACATTCACCCCTTGTTCCACCCACTCCTTCACGATCCCCTCTGACAGTCCCACCCTCTGATACATCCTTCTCCTCTCCGCTCTCTAGTCACCCATGCCTCCCTTCCATACCTCCTTCACCAATCATCCCTCTTCTAAACCCCACAATTTCATTTCAAAACCAGCCACTCTCTTTATAGTTTCGCACCACATACTCTCCCTATATGTTTCCTGAAGCAGTATGTATTCGGGTGTTGGCTTCTCAACCCCTAATATCTACTTCAGGAAATACCGCTGCTCTCTCTCTCAACCCTTTCATACCTCCTAACACCCCCACACTTCCGCCCCGAACATCAAGATCAGTCTCACACATGCATCCCATAGATCACACGTAACTCTCAAATTGCCATCCATCCACTTTCCCCATCTCTCTCTTACCACCCCCACACGCTTTTCTGGCTTTTCCCTGTATCTACCTAATATGTTCTTCATACTCCCGAGCTCTTAAACATGAATCCCAGGTACTTAAACACTCTCACTCTCTATCACCTCACCCTTCCACAATCCCTCTCTTCCTTTGTTCCTAAATCTCATCCACTTCGTTTTTCCGACATTCACTCTTAACTCTCTTTTGTCCATGTATTTCTCCACTGTCGCTAACATCTCTTTTACTCCCTTCCAATCCCTCGCCATTAACACCATATCATCTGCATACGCTAGCATCCACACCTTACTCCGCCCAATCACTACCCCGCCCGCCTGCCCTTTTCTCAACACTTCATCTAATTCCCCAGTGTACATATTAAAGAGTATTGGGCTCAGCGGGCAGCCCTGTCTCACCCCTTTCCATACCCTAACTTCCCACTTTCGCCACTCCCCATGTTTCTTCATACACCCTCCTTACAAATTCCACCATTCCCTCACTTACTCCTCCCCTTCTCATACATTCTATCAATCTTTCCCTTGGCACAGAATCATACGCTGCTCTCAGATCTAAAAAAACGCGTACACACTCCTTCTTTCTTCCATCACATGTTCTACAATCCTGGCCAGGGTAAAGATCTGTTCTCTTGTGCCTCTTCCCTTCCTAAAACCCCCCTGCACCTCTGGCACCATTGCCTTTTCCTCCACCTCCTCCTCCGGCCTGTTTTCACTACCATCATTGCCAACTTGTATCCAGAGTTTATTACTGTTACCCCTCTGTAATTGTCGACTATTCCCCTTTCACCCCCTTTATGTATTGGGCATACTGCCCCCACTTTCCACGACTCGGGTATCTCCTCCTCGCTCCTCCATATTCTGTTTAGGATGTTTCTAAAACTTCTCCTTCCTTCTATTTCTATACTCTTCCACATTTCAGCCCTTAAACCGTCGAGTCCCGGTGCTTTCCCTCTCTTCAGCTCCTCGAAGGCTCTCTCCACCTCCTCCTCCGTGAAGTCTGCCACCTCTCCCATATCTCCTCTTCTCCCCACTCCTTCTGGCTTGCCGCTCTCTTCTTTACACTTTGCTGTCCACCTTTCCTTTGTCGCTCTTCAGGATCCTCCACATTTGTGCTTCATTTCTACAAGTTCTTAATTCCTCTGCTCTCTTCTCCACCTCCTTCTTCATTTTCTCCTCGCACACCCTCATACCGTTTTTTTGCTTCCCATAACCTTCTCTCCTCCACGCGATCTTTTCTGTACTCATTTCTCGTCCTCCTCAGCTCCGCCTTCGCCCTTCTACACTCTTCGTCGAACCACCCACTTTTTCCTCCCCCTTCTCCTTCCTCCTCCTAGTACACCTCGCTATAGTCTCTTCGAACTCCTTCATTGAGCCAACTTCTCCCCATTTCACTTCTTTCAGCTTCTCTCTCATTCTTTTCATCGCCATTTCTCCACTCTCCAGCCTCTCTTCTTCGCTTTCTTCTCCCTCTCTCCTTGTCCCAATCCTTAATTCTACCTTTAGCGGCCAATGGTCTGAGCCCCCCACATCCTCCACCACTATCCTCTTCACTTCTCCCATATCACTCCCTTTCGCCACTATGTAATCAATCACCGATCCTCCCTTCGGTCCTACATATGTTATCCTTCCGCCCCAGTCCCCTTGCGTACATCCGTTTAGTATCTCCCATCTTTCTTCTATCGCCCACTCTTGCATCCTCCTACCCTCCATGTTTATATATTTATCCTGCGACTTCCTCTTGATTTCTTCCCCCTCCTCGCTTATCCCTCCCCCTAATTCCTCCAGTTTCGCATTGAAATCTCCCCCCACCACACACCTTCCTCCTTCCCCTGTTCTCTTTTCTAGCTCTTCTCTTATATCCCTCCCAATTTTTGTTTACATACACCACCCACACCGTAGTCCTCTGCCTTCCCTGCCCATACCTCACCCATCACACGTCTTCTTCCCCTTTCGTGAACTCGACCTCCGCCAGTTGCCTGTTCCTTCTTACTCCCACTATCATCCCCCCATCGTTCTCCCTCTCTGCATTTTTTCTTGCCTCCTTCATTCCCCATCTAAAATCTTTTGGTAACCCCCTCTTCACTTCTTCCCATTCCTCCTTTAACATCCATGTTTCCACTAACCCCACTATGTCTTTCCCTTCAGTCCACTCTTGTAAGTCTCTTTCTTCCCCTTATCTTGTCTTCCCTCCCTCCCAACTTCACCACTGTTACCTTTCCTGCTCTGTTCACCCTGAAGTTCTCCTTTATCTCCACTTGGACTTCCACTACCTCCTTCAAGATTTTTTCTATTTCCCCAATATCCCGAAAATCTTTCCCCTCTTATGACAATATTGTCCCTTCTCTCTTTCCTCTCTCTCTTCTCATTCTTTTCTTCGACCCTCTTATCTTTTCCTTTAACAACGCTCTCTCTTCATTCCACCTCTCATTCATCCCTTTTATCTCCTCTTCCATCTCCCTTATCTCTTCTCTAAACATTTCTTTCATCTCCCTAATCACTCTCTCCCATACAACCTTACAGCTGCCGCTGCATCCATCTCCTTCCTTCCCTGCTCTCAATCCTTTCCCTGTTCCTTTCCTCGTCCTCCTTGATAAGTACATTCTCTTCAGGGGACTTTTGCCGCGGCGATTTTTGCGTTCTCGTGCTCCTTCCGAACGCCACCCTTCTTTCTTGTTCCTCTTCCCTCTTCTCCCATTCCTCCACCTCTTTTCTGTCCTTTTGTTTGCTTCTGTTCACCATTTTCTTCTCTTCTCTATTCTATGGTTCACTCTTGTTGCGGTTTATCTTATGCAACCCAAATCGCTCGGAAACACGTGGTGTAATTTTCTTAACCTCGAAAAACACTCCACCGCCGCGGCTCACGGTCCAACACCTTCGCCTTCACTTACGATAAATCCCACGCGCCCAAACTACTGTTCTAGCAACCGCCTCGCGAAACTAACCACCGTACAACCACTACTTCTCCTCACCGCTATCTGCGCCTTCACACACGTGCCACAGTCAGCTCGCTTTTCATTTTATTTCATATTTAATATAATTTGTACTAATTTTTATAAATTTAGCATTAATATAATCTACTGTTTATTCGAAACGAGTCTTACAAATTCTTTCAATATCTGTTTAAACTTATTATTAGTTATTACTTTTTTATGAGGGAGTAAACTATATTCCATAGCTGCCCCAAAGAATAACGTATTTTGACCACCGTTGGTATTTTTCTGCTTTTTTATGCTGGTATATTTATGTCATTTCAATGTTATATGTATAGCCTTGTTCTGCAAGATTTGTAATCTCCCTAAAACTCCATTATTAGCTAAATATAAAATGGTACCTGGTGGTACAATGGCAATATAATAGTATTTGTATAGTAATTTCTATTTTTTGTGACAAGTAATAGCTACTCTTTTCAGTACCCCAGTTTTTTTCTGATTTTTTTACAGATATAATCTACATGCTCTTTAGATGTTAGCTTATTACCTAATTGCTCCCAAATATTTAATCGAATTAACTGCTAATTAACACTGGTTTTGTTTTTTGAAGAATTTTTATTTAACAAAGATTTTATATTTTCTAAATCTGCATTTATATTATTAGTAACTTGTATTAGCCTAATATACAGGGTGTCCTGTTAATGTGGGCAAATAGTTGGAACATAGATTCCTGGGGTCAAAAAATGATGATTTAACACAACTTATCTATATACAAAAATTTACGGTTAAGCCGGAATTTGTCTTCAAAGTTCAAAATTTTTTTAATTCTTCTGTTTATAACAATTGATCGCTTAATTCGATATGAATAAAATTTATTATTACTAACTAATATAAAATAATACATCATTTCAGTTATTATGGCTATTGATTAACAAGAAGTATAAAAAAAACTAAATTATTTTTTTATTAGTGCATCTAATAAAAACTAAAAAAATGCTACTTAAAAGACTGTTTAATTTAAAAACTTTTTTGTCTCTTAATAATATTTAATATCTTTTGCGGTTTTCCCACAAAAAAATAAAATACATTTTTTTATCAGGTAAAAACAAAATCTAATTTTCCATCGAATCGAAAATAAATGTTTTTCGTGGCCGTTTTTGTTTAAAAAATATTAATTATGTATAATAATAATTATTTAGTGTCTTTTAATAATTAATTTTTAACTTTATTATATTTCATAAATATTCATATTTGGCGCAAACATATATCTTGCTTATTAGAATCACGGATAATGTTATCAATCGGATATTGTTATCACTTTTGCGAAGAACGGGCCGAACGTGTAATACTACATACAAACATTTTCGTTTATAGTAATCATGATTTCGGTTTATGTTATCATTTTTTTCTTAGAAATGTTTTCGTCATGAGTAATGCAACCCCCAACAATTAGCGAAATGAGAAAAGCGCTGGAAGTTTTGCGACGTCGTGTGCAGAACAGGTCATCTGATTTGCAGACGCATTACGACTATAAAATTTTCGTTATTAACTTGCTCCACGAAAATCAGAGACAAACAACGCTGGATGAGTTTTTTTTTAATATGAATTTGCTTTTTATTTTGTTTCAAATTTAAATGAAATACATATTGTATGTAGTAATAATTTTCTTAAAGTTTATGTTACGTTATTATAGTTTGTTACGTTATATATTTTTAATTAAAATAAAGTTTTGTTTTTTCGGCTATTATTATCAATCGGTTATTGTTATCAAAAAGCCCGAGTCCCGTTGTGATCACATTAAGCGGCGTGCACTGTATTAGGATTCTGCGAAGGAAATTGTTTGAAAAGTGTTGGATGTTGTTTTTATTTATTTTATTAATTGATATTATGTAATCTTTATTCAATTGGGAAAGTTAATTTACTTATTAATGAGTGCATAATGAGCATAATATTTCATATTTTATTTTTTTGTGCACAAACCGTACAAGATATCAAATATTATTAAGAGACAAAAATGTTTTTAAATTAAACAGTCTTTTAAGTGGTACTTTTTTAGTTTTTATTAAATGCACCAATAAAAAAATAAATTAGTTTTTAAGAGGTGGTACTACTGTTTTTTATACTTCCTGTCAATCACTAATAGCCACAATAACTGAAATGATGTATCATATTATAGTAGTTATTAATAATAAATTTCATTTAAATCGAATAAAGCATTCAATTGTTATATACAAAAGGAATAAAAAAATTTGAAACTTTGAAGACAAATTCCGGCTTAACCGTAAATTTTTGGATATAGATCAGTTGTGTTAAATCATCATATTTTAACTCCAGGAATCTAAGGTCGAGCCATTTCCCTACATTAACGGGGCACCCTGTATACTTATAGTTATATACTATTAGGTACATTGATCTTTAATAAATTATAGTGTCATCTGTGAATAGGTAAAATTTACAATATTTTAAACTCTCCAATATCATTTACTTACAGTAGAAAAACTAGTGGACCCAGCACACTACCTTGAGGGACCCCTGTATAAAATGCAATCTTATACTTTCAAATTTTTTGTTCTATTTGTACAGTAACTATATAATCAGTTAAATGTGCCTATTTACTGTTTCAAAAGCTCTTTCAAAGTTAAGAAAAAAAATACTAGTAATTTGCCCATTATCTAAGTCATCTTTCCATTTGCTAATGAGATATAATATTATGCTGATTCACAGCTTTTCTAAAACTTGACTGATACCCTGTTTTCTTGAACAATGTGACAATACCTCTTCATACACGACTTTTTCTAAGATTTTTGATGTTATTGGTAGTGTATTTATTGGCCTGAAATCTTCACTGTTGTTACGATTGCTTTCTTTTATTATTCATGCTATTGTATTCCATTTGAGTTTATTTTGGTACTATCCCTGTTTCTAAAGATATGTTTATTATGTTAATGAGATATGTTATGATGATTTAAAAAAATACATCAATCAGCTAGAAAACAATTCAACATCCAAAAGTAAATCAACTGATACAGTTTTATAAAATTCAATACCAGAGGTTATTTGAATTTGTTTCCTACTTAATCTTTCTGCAGAAAGCATCTTTATACAATAAATAATATACCCTTTATTTGTCACTATTAAATTTAATGGAGACGCAGAATCAAATGATGCTCTCGTTTTGCATGATCCATGTTAACCTCAACTATACACGTATATAATAAAACATATATTTATTGAATTGTGTATGTGCAAAGAGCTGTTGATTGACAATAATGTGTTTGAAAAATGTAATCACTTATTGTATGATCAATTATGCAACTTGCAATGTTTAGTTGACATTATGACCTGTCCTTATAAAATTTCAGCAATCATTTTTTTCAAATTTTTCAAAATATTCATCTCAATTTTTTTCTATTATATTATGCTATAATCCAACTAGATTTATTTTAAAGAACAATCAACAGGTTTTAAGTCTTCACAATTCTTCTATTAATAATCAATATTTCTCAAATATATATTGTTGCCATGGAGGTCACATGGCCACCACATTCCCCAAATTTAAATTTGTTGATTTTTTTATATGCAAATTTGATTCATAATGTAATTTGTGATCTTTATTCTCAAGTTTTATTACCCTAAACTGTATTTTTTCAATATATTTTTAAGACAATGTAACAAATGAATATAGAACATCTGTAATTCTTTTTTATTTATATATTATAGTTGAAGAAGAAAGTGATGACTCATCAAAAGAAGAGGAACCAAGTACAGAACCTACAACTCTAGCAGATGATGGTATATTTAAAGTCACTATCAATTCTGCAGTAACCCAATCATCTAGCGTTACAACCTCACAATCAAATAAACCAACATTTTTTTGGCCTTCCCCTAGAATGAATCCTGGTGTAGCAATAAAAAACAATATACTATATTTATTTGGAGGAATGTTGGAGGATGGAGAGAAGGAATTAACTTTAGCAGACTTCTATTCCTTAGACCTAAAGAAACTGGAAGATTGGAAGGTGCTAATAGAAGATGACATGAATAAAATAGAATGGATTGATGATGAAAGTGAAGATGAAAATGAAGATGAAGAGGATAGTGAAGATGAAGATACTGATGAAGAATGATATAATGAATTTTTGTTTATACATCTTGAATGAAAAAAGTAAACAATTAAAAACTTTTTTATATATTTTATTAATTAACTTTTGCTTTCATGTTTCCTTTTCTTGTGTTTTAACAAAGCTCCTTTAGTGTTGAATCTCAGCTCACATAAATCACAATCAAATTCCTTTAAATTAGCATGTGTTCTCATATGATCTTCCATACCTTTGGATATGAGTTTTCCACACACATTGCAATTTTTCTTTTTTACGGTTCCATCATGTAGTTTCAGATGTGCATCCAAATTTTTTTGTGAAATAAATTTTTTTGTACAAAGAGTACACAAGAAGTTCCTTTCACCCGTATGTGAAGACATATGTGATTCCAAATACTCCCTTCTCATAAATCCTTTGCCGCAAGTTGAGCATATGAAGGGAAGTTTGTTTTCATGAAATTTCATATGAAACTTTAAATTGCTTTTTGCTTTATAGGATTTTTCACATATTGTGCAAGCAAATTTTTTGTCTGTACTGTGGGAGATCATGTGCGCCTTGTGATCGGAAACTTTCACAAATCCAATATTGCAAATGGAACAAATAGATGTAAATTTCTTATCATGCTTTAATCTAATGTGATTTTTTAATTTTGTAGAAGTTGGAAACTTTTTATTACATATTCTGCATTTGTAATCAAGGCGGCCGGAGCAATAACTTTCATGTTCCTTTAAGTTAGAATTAGTTCTAAAAGGTTTATTGCAAATTTTACATGTGTAAGCATTGATTTTAATATTTTTCTTGATTTTTGTGTAGTACATCTTATGCGTTCTTAGGTGCAATGAAAATGTACGTAATTTTCTAAAACTTTTCCCACAAATCTCACATAAGTAATGTTTCACTTGTTTATGTCGAATTAGGTGATTATTGTATATATTTTTAGCATTAAACTCTCTTTTGCATAACTTGCAAGTAAATGTATGTGTACACACTTCTTTAATTGGTAATGAAGCACTGCCTTTAGTTTTATTAAAAAATTCATTTTTACACATTTCAAGTTTTAGTTCCAAATGATCAATAGTATTTATTAATCCCAAACACTGACTGCAAAGATAACTATTTTGTTCATTCTGAGTTTTAATTAATGTTTTCAACTTCGAATAGACTGATTTTTGTGAAGACATAGTGAGTGGAGTTTCTTCTGTAATGAAATAAAATTGCTCACCTAATGGAGAGTATGCTAGTTGGCAGACAATACAATTAAACTTTCTCAAGTGATTTTCCCTAAAATCCTCTTCAGATTCTTCTACTATAATATCACTACCTTCATTACTACTATCATTGGGTTCTCGCAAACAGGACACTGTATCGAATTGTATGGTTTCTTGAAGTGGAAAAACATCTGTCATACTTAATAGAGCATTTTCTTGGTTAAACAAGTTGGCGGTATCGTGTTTTTCAAAAGTCTGGGGATATTGACTGCAGTCATAATTTTGTATACTGCAATACTTCACAGTCTTTTCAAGAGTGCATTCTTGTTCACAATTAACTTGTGAACATGATGGATATTCTACATAATTTCGGTTATTATAATACCACTGTGAATTATTTTTGTACAAATCTGGTAATAATAAGTCAATGTTACTGCAACAACTGGATGGACTTAAGTCTTTACTTGATATTTCAATAGTTTCAATTTTATCAGTTAAACGTAAGCCTTTTTCAATGTCACTAACCACTTGAGAATCTGGAATCCAGTTATCCACTTGCTCAAATGAAGGTTGATACTGATTTCTTGAACTGGAATATACCATATCACATACGTTTTGATTTTGTTGATTGAATGCAGAGTTTGATGGTAAGGGGTAAGATATATATTGTTGATTCGTTTGTTGTGCACATTGTGACCGATTGTAATACGTGTCCGGATATTTATTTGGCATCTTGGACTATGCTGCAACTAATTGGAGTGATAAATTTTGTTACCTTTTTGATGCAGTCTACATCAATTTCTTCTAGATTTTGTATTACACGATTTTAATACTTACACTTAATACACTAGTATATTTATTTCTAATATATCATTCCTTACACACCGTTCATTTACTTTATTTCCTCAATAATAAGAGAAATACATTCTTTCTTATAAATGTCGGATGTTTCGAGATAATGAAATTAATTATTAATATTGCTGTTTTTTTTGTTCGTAAATGTAAAACATTTGTTAGATTATTCTAAAATAAATGCTACTATGCCATTAACGCCTCTTATTAAATGCAGGCAAGGTCAACTCCTCAAGAAAATTACTCGCATATCTCTGTTTTGTTTTAACAATTTTGTGTCGCCTTTTCTGAATCTTTTAACTTGCTGCAACTTCAGGGGGCGTATCATCAGTAAAATAAATTTTTAGAAGTTGGCATCACTTGAATTTCTAATTGTTGGTACTGCTTGCTTGTCTATTAGAAGCCGTGACATTACCCATTGTTTATGTTAACCTAATTGGTAAACTGCACAAATATAATTTCATTGTGTAGGTTTTTAAAGATAACAAATTACTACAAGAAGCTGTATTACATGGAAGCGAAGAAGCTGTTTAATTTTATGAGGAATCGGTAAAAAATATACAAACATTTAATAGGAACGAAATTTATTAAGATTGAAATTTAATAATAATAATAAATTAGCTGTATATATAATATTAAAAAAGACAAAATATTAATTCTTGTTTTATGTAATGTAAGAACTTAAATCACACATAAATAATAACGGGTGTCCAACAATGATTGCAGTCCCGGGTGGTTATGTTTGACAATTAACATGTCAGTTCATTTATTTGGCACATGAAAGAACAGACTTACGTTTTTGATTCCAACGCCACCCGGGACTGCAATAATTGTTGGACACCCGTTATATTACATACCGAGTGGGGAAATACACTGTTACATCCAAGCATTAAGGTAGTTTATCGTGTAAAACATGAGTTTCTTCTGGGTATATATACGATTTCACACACAATCTAATTTGAAAAATTATTTCAAAGATATCTGTGCGACTTACTAGAGAAGATGACAGATTTGATGAATTTGACAGATAGGTAATTAGTAGTAGTAGTAGTAGTGTTTGGTTATCGACCACGTGGTCCTTCCGCCATGTGTCATTTGTGTGTGTGTAAATGAGCTTGCTACTTTAAAGGATCGCCCTCGTCACTCTAAAGCACCATTAATTGTTTCCCAATGGTGAATGGTACCGGTCACCCATCCAACTACTGACCCGAACCAACGTTGCTCCACGACAGTTCGGGGCCGTAACCGAATGCGACACCACTGGCGTGTATAGGTAATTATTTTGCTGGTTTCGGCATTTTTAATACTTAACTGTAAATTCTTAAAAGCCTTTCTTCACAAATTTAATTTACAGATATACAGGGTGTCCCGTTAATGTGGGGAAATGGCTGAACCACAGATTCCTGGGGCCAAAATATGATGATTTAACAGAACTTATCTATATCCAAAAATTTAAGGTTATCTTCAAGTTCCAAAAAATTGTATTTCTATTATTTATAACAATTGAACGCTTCACTCAATTTGAATGAAATGTATTATTAATAACTACCATAATATAATACACCATTTAAGTTATTATGGTCATTCTTCTTCTTAATTTAACTTCTTTCTTGGCCCCGGCAACTAGGCCACTTTAGCCAGTCCTAGTTTTTAGACGCTACCTTGCTGATGGTGGGCTGTCGATATATTTACAAAGGATAGACAACACCCAATCACACTCTACAATTAAAGAAGTTCAAGAATGTTAGCATTATAAGTGAAAATTATTTTTAACCATAAGATAATACAGGAGTTTGAAAGGAGTCTGGGAGGGATTACATAAAACACTTTCAATAGTTTGAGCACTCAAAGAACATATGATTAAGATCCCCTCTAGCTCCACACGAGCAATTTGGTGTCTGATTTATACCCATGGTAAACAAATGAGAGGGGGAGGAACAGTGACCCAATCTACATCTAGCTAGAGACGCAACCGCTCTTCTACCTACAAAGCCATATTCTTGAAACCATACTGTTTTTGAAATTTGAGGATTGATTTTATAATATTTGAACCGAGAGCATCCATCCCATTCTCTCTGCCACAAATTACTTATTCCTTGCTTAAATGACGGAATATAATCCCAAAAGGGCAGCTCCGTCTCTAGAGGCACATTTCTATTAGCTTGACGGGCCAAGAAATCCACTTTCTCATTTCCTTCAATACCAACATGACTAGGAACCCAACAAACCACCACATTAAATTGATCTTGAAATAATTCAAACAATTTTTTCCTAATTTGAACAATAGGAGATCTCTTTGTATTGAATCCTACATCTTCCACTGCTTGTATTACTGACATTGAATCACAAAAAATTATAGCTTTCCTTATACCATAACTTCTAATGATCACCAGGCATCTATCAACTGCAAAAAGTTCTGCTGTAAAGATTGAGCACTTACCGGGAAGGCCACATGCTACGCTACAAATATTTTCCACCATCACATCATATGAGCATACCTGATTCAGTTGATCAAGGGATCCGTCAGTAAAACACTTAACGAAATCTGGCCACTTTATTTGAGTAATGTCCTTAAACCTAATGTTATTGACAAAAGGTGCAACATTTTTAACTTCACTTTTATTCTTAAAAAGATATGTAATAATAACAGGTGTGAAAGAATGTTCTTTAAATGAATACAAGAAACAGCTTGGTCCCTGACTAGAAATTATGTTACAAGAAGCTGCCTCTAAGTAACATGACACCATCAAAGGAAGAACATTAATATTAGCCTGTGCGAGAGTAATAATCAGTCTATCTATAAAATAATGTACACTTATATTGTTGTTAGATAGGATTTTCAGCACATACTTTTAACATAAAAACTTTCTTCTATACAACAGCGGACACAGCCCAGCCTCAACTTCAACTCCTTTGGATGGTGATGATTTCATAGCCCCTAAAATTATTTTGCATGCTTTCACCTGTATCCTATCTAAACACTGTTAAATCTGAAGTTAAAGGGGACAAAAAAGGAAGCATAATCAATAATTGATCTGATATAACTTATATAAAACAGCTGTAAAATAGCTGGGTCTGCCCCCCACCATGTGCAAGTCAAGGAGCGCATAATATTTATGCCTTTCGAACAACTTTCATTTATATAAGTAACATGATTTTTCCAAGAAAGCTTATAATCCATAATGACCCCTAAGTACCTAACCCATTGCACTCTTGGAATAGGTTCCTCATTAAAAAAAACCTGATAATTTATCCTACATGCTGATTTGGAAAAAATTATACTCTTACATTTGTGCGTAGATAACGTAAGCCCATTCTTATGTAACCAATCTGACAATTCAAACATTGCCTGATTAAGCCTATTATAAATACATGTCCGATTCCAAGTCTTGAGTATACAAAGCGTACAGTATTGGGCTAAGAACTGATCCCTGGGGCAAACCCACGAATGAAATTCTACCATTTTTTAAACCAGTATCTCCTTTTAAGAATAGCTTCTTATGTTTTATAAGCTCCCAAATACATTGATTTAACTTATAAGGAAACTTTAATTTCACTAACTTTTCAATTAAAACTGATGGGATAATAACCGAATCGTAGGCCCCGTCTATATCTAAAAAAACTGCCACTGTGCATTCCCCTTTTGCAGAAGAGTTCTGAATTTCACTAATAAGCATAGCCAAAGCATCATAACACCCTCTACCCTTTCTAAACCCAAATTGCGAGGGCGAAAGTATTCCTTCCTTCTCAACCCACCATTGCACCCTGTTCTTAATGAGATGTTCAAATGCCTTACGAAAGCAAGAAGTTAGTACAATTGGCCTCAAGGCCTCCGAATTATTTTTAGGTATAGGACAAACAATCTGATCCCTCCAACTCGAGGGAATGGCTTCCGACTTAAGGAAAAAATTAAAAAACTTCAATACTACTTCCTTCAACCTAACACAAAGATTATTAATCATGAAATATTTAATACCATCAATCCCCGGAACCGAGTTCCGAACTCCTGCCAAAACTATTTCAAATTCCTTATAAGAAAAATCATCCATAAGAAATGATGGTGCAATGCTATCATATGGAGTTAGCTCAAACTTGGGATTGACAAAGCAGGGGTGAGAGCTAGAAAGAAATCTTCCACTGTGGACAAATTATAGGGAATTGATCTTGTTGTAAAAGCCTTTTTATAAGATCGAATAGTATACCAGATCTTTGAAATTGGTGTATCGCTAGAAATCTGTTCACAAAATTGTTTAAACGACTCCTTTTTCTTTCTTTTAAATGTTCTTTTAGCCCTTGCAATGGCAGATTTTGCCAAAATGTAGTAATGTTTCGTCCCATATCTGTAAAATTCTTTCGTAGCCTTTACTCTTTCCTCTTTAGCCTTCTGACAATCCTCATCTCACCATACTCTTGTGTTGTATACTAACTCCTGCGATATTACAGGTGAATGTTCATCCAAAAGATGAACATTAAAGGAAGAAACAAATCTTTCGAATTCCTCAACACAATCTGCATTCCACTCTTCTCCTGATAAAATATCCAGAACAGTCGTCCAGTCTGCTTTTTTATTATTAGATCTAACTGGAATTTTGTTATTTTTAAGTGGTAGACTATTATTGAATAAAATTTCACAAATTATAGGAAAGTAATCGCTCCTATATGTCACACCATACACAGGTCAATAATACTCTTTAAGTTATCAGAATTGTTCAATCTAGTGGGTTTCATGTCATTAAAAATAATGATTCCTTTCTGATCTACAAACTCCTCTAATATTGAGCCATTCTGGTTGGAAGAAAAACCATTCAATGATTTTAAATGACAATTGAAGTCCCCAGGGAAAATGACTGAAGCTTTACATTTATCATAAATCTTCCTCCATGTTAGTAAAGGGAACTTAATATTCGGGGGAATATACCCCGTTATCAACACAAAAGAATCAAATTGGATTAAAATGAATTGACAATGCTGCGGAAGCTTAATATTTGATATGTCAATAACACAACACTGTATGAAATTTTTGACCAAAACTGCTACCCCACCTTTACCATCTTCACGATTATTACAAATACTTTTAAAACCTGCCAAATGAATATTTTGGTAACGATTTCAGGTTTCCGATAGACAAATAATATCCGGTTTAATTTCATCATTAATGATTCTTTATTTGCCTTAAAACTTCTAATATTGCAACTGAGAACCTTCATCTTCATTCCCATTGTTATGCAATAAAATAGAAGATAAAATTTCTACATCATTATTATACAATTTGTTCATAAATGCCTTATATAACATTGATTGAGCATTGGTCAAATGCGCTGGCGATGACAAAAAAATTTCAACTACCTCAACTTCCAGATCATCGCACTCCATCGAGGGAGAACGATCCCTAAAGCACAATTTAGGAGGTAATTTCGACATTTTAGAAGATACAATTTCTTTATGTCTTTTCTTAAGTTCAATTTCTTTTATCGATTCTGTAGGAGAACTAACCTTACGCCTTTTTGTAATTGATACATATGAAGGTTCATTAGTCTTGGTATTTCTTGCACCTCCTTCAGAATTTCTCAGAACTGGAAAGGAACGATAATTAAATATAGGCCTATTGCCATTATCTACTACCTTACTATTAGCCACAGAAGTATTTTCAGATAATTTTGGAAATCTTTTTACCGCTTCAAAAAAACTAACTTTGTTTTGCGTCATATAATCTTTTATAGCCCTTTGCCTTTTGAACTCCGGACATAACCTCATACTAGCTGGAGTACCAAATTCTGTACACAGATGGTTGCCCGAACAATGACGACATACACTAATATTAGCCTTACAATTCATAATTGAATGATTGTCCTCTCCACATTTCGCACATCTTTCTGAATCCTTACAAACATTTACTGTGACCGTACCTTAAGCACCTATAGCACTGGATTACCGGATACGAGTACACATAACTCCTGATAGCAGTACAACATAAATAAACCACAGAAGGTAGGCTATCTGCACGAAAATCCACAATTACTGAGTGTGTTCTAACGAATTTAACCTGCCCATCCGGTTTAGTAACTCTCCTATTCAAGCGCTTACCATACATAACCTCACATCTGTTGTTCGATAAGTTAATATTGTCCTTGATCTCTTGCTCCTCTAAAGACGGATCCACCCCCCTCAAAATACCTCTCGATAAAATTGAATAATTAGGAATGAATGCTTTCCATCCATTTTGTGTTATAAATTCTGTATTTTTAAGAAAACTGTTTGCTTCATCCCTACTGGAAAAACTGAGCCCAACTCTATTCGTCCCCCTTCTTGACGTGATTGCATTGTACCTTTTAAAAATACTCCTTCCTACTGCCATGGGATGCAAAGAAGGAACCTCAGATCCCTCATCATCTTTCTCGTTAAATTCTACAATCTCTAAATCTTGTTTTTTGCGAACTTTATCTGGAGGCACCTGGCCCCCCCGATGCAGACGCCATAATAAAAAAAACCCACTAAAAACTCAAACTAAGCGATATAAAATAATAAAGTGATAAAAAAGAACACAAAAAAGTGGGATATAAGAACACTTACTTACTTACTAGCACAAGGATTTCGGACGTGTTACTCTCACGACAGCCCAACCTCGAATCATTATGGTCATTAGTGATTGACAGGAAGTATAGAAATCAGTAGTACCACCACATAAAACCTAAAAGATTTTTTTAATGGTGCATCCAATAAAAACTAAAAAATACTATTTGAACAGTAGTAGTAGTAGTAGTGTAGTGTTAGGCTATCGACCACGTGGTCCTTCCGCCATGTGTTATTTGTGTGTGTGTGTGTGTGTAAATGAGCTTGTCACTTTAAAGGATAGCCCACCCCCGTCACTCTAAAGCACCATTAATTGTATCCCAATGGTGAATACTGGTCACCCATCCAACTGCTGACCCGAACTACCGTTACTGCACTCTCGCTAACGCTAGGTCGGTCGCAACCGAATGCGCCACCACCGGCGTGTTGAAATAACATTTGATTTAAAAACTTTTTGTCTCTTAATAATATTTGATATCTTTTACGGGTTTCCCACAAATAAATAAAGTATATTCTTTTTATCTGGTAAAAACAAAATCTAGTTTACCATCGAATCGAAAAAATATGTTTTTCGTGGCCGTCTTTGTTTAAAAAATGTAAATAATGTATAATAATAATTACCGAGTGAGTGTCTTTAAATAATTTATTCTTAACTTTATTAGAGTTCAGAAATATTCATATTTGGAGTAAACAGGTTTCTTGCTTGTACTAGAATTTTTAGATGTTGTTTTGATTTATTTTATCAATTGATATTATTAATTTTTTATTCAATTGAGTAAGTTAATTTACTTATTAATTAGTGTATAATGAGCATACTATATTCATATTTTATTTTTTTGTGCGAAAACCATACAAGATATCCAATTTTATTAAAGGAAAAAAAAGCTTTTAAATCAAATTATCTTTTAAATAGAATATTTTAAGTTTTTATTGGATGTACCAATAAAAAATATTTTGGTTTTTAAGATGTGGTACTTCTGTTTTTTTATACTTCCTGTTAATCATTAATGACCATAATAACTGAAATATATTATGGTAGTTACTAATAATACATTTCATTCATATCGAATAAAGCGTTCAATTGTTATAAACAAAAGAAATAATCATTTTTGGAACTTTGAAGAAAAATTCCGGCTTAACCGTAAATTTTTGGATATAGATAAGTTATGTTAAATCGTTATAGTTTGACCCCAGGAACCTATGATCCAGCCATTTCCCTACATTATCGGGATGCCCTGTATATATTTCAGACACAATGTGACCATTATCAATTTTTAATACCAAGTACAAAACTAAAATTATTCAGCTTATATACAAAGGAAATATGCAAATCTCAGTGAGGGAACAGTGCGGTAATTACAGGAAAAATGATTTGATGACGATATGTAGAATCAAGGAAAAAAATAGATTAAAGTGAAGGGATAAATTCTAAGAGTACATTTTGTACTGGGCTTACATTGAACTTTAATAATTTATTTTCGTGTTTTTTTTATTTGGATTGTTTATTTAATTTTACATTTTTTATTGTAATTTTGTGACCAATTTTAGTAATATGGTTAGCTACAGCAGAGCTTTTTGTGTTAAGATTTGTTTAAGCATGTTGGTATAAGTGCGAAAATGTCGTATGCAACCCAAGTTTATTTTTCTTATGTATGTGAATAGAGAACACCCACTGAGCAGTTCGTGCTGTACACTCACAGACTTCGCACGTGTTTCGTTTACATACCTGACTTCCCTGTCTAATCCAACAGGTTATGGGCCCAGGGACCGTGTGTGTATTTTTGAGAACTACGACGAGTGGGCGTTCGCCATGCGGCATGTCCTTGTGCTAGAGAGTTTGCAAAAGGCTGTTGATGAGGAACCTAACACGGAAGATGCGCGTTGTTTCATTTTCTGATCAAAAGGCGATCGCGAAGTGGGACCTCGCGATCGATGCGACATTCTATGTACATATTAAGGAAATCAAGACAGCTAAGGGCATGTGGAATAAATTAGTCAAGTTATTCAGTGATTTCGGATTAACCAGAAAAATTAATTTACTAGGTAACCTCGTCCCAACGAGGCGTGAAGATTGCGATTCTATGGAAGTGTACGTGCTCGTTGGCTAGCCTGTAAGTTTTGCGCCATTACGACAGATACAAAAATGGAAATACAGTTAGCTTCAGCAGTGACAGATGTAGCATATTCAATTGTAAAAATCAGTTATTGGGGTGACTATTTCCGAGAATGGTGTAAGATGACAGATGGACTGGCAACAGGTATTACTTTAAACGATAAAGTTTCAATTGATAAGTCAAATTGCATATGCTGCGAAGGAAAGCAAGCAAGATTACCGTTCAATCATACAGGCACACGTGCTAAATTTACACTTGAACTCATTCATACCGATTTATGTGGACCCATGGAAACAAAATCGATCGGAGGTTCAAGGTATTTCCTAATTTTAATCGACAATTTTAGCAGAATGGCATTTGTTTACTTTTTAAAATGCAAGAATCAAGCATTTAGTTGTTTAAAGGTTTTTAAAGCCTTGGTAGAGAATTAATGGATAAAATGATTTAAATTTTTTGCACAGATAATGGTTGCGAGTTCAAAAGCACTGATTTTTCAAATTATTTGAAAAGCAATGGAATAATTCATCAAACCAGTAATTCTTACACACCTCAACAAAATGGGGTAGCAGAAAGGTGGAATAGGACGATCGTTGAGAAAGCCAAATGTCTATTATTTGATGCCAAAATTGGGAAGGAGTTCTGGGCTGAAGCAGTCAGTATGGCTGCATGCCTGAAGAATAGATCCCATAAGGATTATCGAAAACACGTTATGAATTATGGACAGGTCAGGTACCAGATTGGAGTCATATTAAAATTTTTGGTAGTACTACTATGGTACATGTCCCAAAGGAGAAGTGACAAAAATAGGACAGAAAAGCAATACAAAAAGTGTTGGTTGGTTACAGTGAAACATGTAAAGGATATAGATTGTACGATCCAATTTTAAAAGTAATAACAACTAGTAGTGACATTGTAGTTATGGAGTCTGAGAATGAATCGCAAGAAAGAACACCAATTTCAGAACACTACAGACATGAAGCCAAACCAGCTTCAGTGGGGGTCTCTGCAGAGGTAATCATCGAGGAGGCAGCGCAGCAGCAGCTCATCTAGGACGCAGTACATCTGGACGATGAGACAGCAGCAAGACACAGTGAAGGTGATCACGATGAAAAGGACTACCTCCAGCTTAAGCAGCAGAAGCGATAAAGATTTTGTTCCACCGCACAGGATTGATAAAGGTATGCCAAATGACGTAAGATCGGAGAGAGTGCCTCGTTCCAAGGATTATGATAACTTTGTAATATACATGGCTGCAAGTGATGGTAAGCTATTAGATAACCCTTTAACTCTACATGAAATTATGTCTAGACATGACAAAACAAAATGGCTGCATGCCATGACAGAAAAAATAAATGCTTTTAAAACCAATAATGTATCGGAACTTGTCGAACTTCCTAAAAATAGCAGTATAATTGACTCGAAGTGGGTATTTAAGCAAAAAGTAGACAGTGTTAGTAATGCGATTAAATACAGAGCGAGACTTTTTGCAAGAGGATTCAATCAGAAACTGGGCATTGATTATGATGAAACCTTTTCACCAGTGGTCAGATATTCAACACTCAGATTATTAATAGCCCTGACGGCGAACTTAAATTTAAATATAGCACACCTTGATGTTACAACAGCCTTTTTAAATGGAGATCTGCGAGATAATGTTTATATGAAACAACCGGATGGTTTTGTTGTAAAAGGGCAAGAAAATAAAGTCTTGAAACTAAAACGTGCCATTTATGGACTAAAACAATCATCGCGAGTATGGTATGAAGCAGTTGAAGAGTTTTTAACCAGCATAAACTTCAAGAAATCTGTTTACGAACCATGTGTTTTCATAAAAAGAAAAGAAGGATCTCTAACGATAATTGCTTTATATGTTGATGATTTCTTCATATTCAGCAATGATGAACAGGACACCAATAATTTAATGAATGCATTAAGCTTGAAATTTAAGATAAAAGACCTAGGTGAAGCAAAACATTGCTTAGGTATGACAATTAAATTTGACAAGCAGAAAGTTGAAATATGCATTGATCAAGAACAATACATGACAAGTTGTTAATATGAGCAACTGGCACACAGTCAAAACACCAATTGAAGCAGGTTTAAACCTCGAGAAAGGTATAGGTTGTGGTAGCATGCCTTACCAGCAGCTCATAGGCAGCTTAATGTATCTGGCAATAATGAGAAGACCTGACATTTCGTATGCAGTGAGTTTTCTAAGCCAGTTTAACACATGTTATAATGAAACTTACTAGAAATGTGCAAAGCGAGAATTAAGTTACTTGCAAGGTACCAAGAGCAACTGTTTACGATATCAGCGAAGCACTCAAAGCTTAAAAGGATATGCAGATGCAGATTGGGGAAGCAACGCCATTGATAGAAAACCATACACAGGCTTCTGTTTCATTCTGGCAAACTCTGCCATCTCCTGGGAAAGCACAAATCAAAGGACTGTGGCACTCTCCAGTACCGAAGCTGAATACATCTCCTCTTTTGATGAGGCTATTTTTTAAAGAAATGTACTACCAGAAATCAGTGCTGGTGCAAAGTGCGTGAAATTGCTAAATGATAATCAAAGTGCTCACAAATTATGTAATAACCCCGTATTCCATCGACGGTCAAAACATATTGATGTACGTCATACTCATAGACTTCGTACGTGTTTCGTTTACCGACCGGACTTCCCTGTCCAATCAAACAAATCATGTGATATGTTCTTTGAAATTCATATGTATATTGTGTTGTGTTTGGCTGATTTATATTATTATTATTATTTACGGATTTATTTATTTATAGAAAGAAAATTCTGTAGGCGAAGTTCAGGTACTTGACATATAACTACTACTGTTCTTCCACTTTACCTACTTATCTTAGGTGATTATAAAGTGTAATGGCAATGATGATAGTGAAAAAGAGGCTGGAGGAGGAGGTGGAGGAAAAGGCAATGGCGATAGAGATGCAGGGGGGTTTTAGGAAGGGAAGAGGGACAAGAAAACGGATCTTTACCCTGGCCAGGATCGTAGAGCATGTGACGGGAGAAAGAGGGAGCGTGTATGCGGTTTTTTTGAAGAACATATTAGGTGGGGTGGTAAGAGAGAGATGGGAAAAGTGGATGAGTGAGATGAGGGAGAGTTATGTGTGATCTTTGGGATGCATGTGTGAGACCAATCTTGATGTATGGGGCGGAAGTATGGGCTGAAGCAGATGTTAGGGGTTGAGAAGTCGACACCCGACGTTGAATTCCTTCTCCCTATTTTTTAAAAGTTAATAGAACTCTGGGGGCTCTTTGGGTGAGGCTACCAAATTGAACTAATTTATGTTTCATAGGGGCAAAGATGTGTAATTGGAGATAATTAAAGGTGTGGGTGGGTTTTCGGTAAATGCCAGATTCCAATTTATTATTGTTACGTGAAATGAGGATGTTTAAAAATAGTAAGGAGTTATTCTTTTCAGTTTCGTAAGTAAAATTGATGCTTTCATAAAATTTATTGAGGGATGTAACATACGTTTATTATAGCGAAAACATCATCGACGTTCCCTGATCAAACATCATGGAATTCTGTTAATGTAATTTTAGATAAAGGGTTACCCATAACGTTTCCAAAGGTCTGTTTATAATAGTTATTTGTACAAGTGTGGAAATGTTACGCTTCTCCGCACGAGAGTAGGATGTTGCATCAAGTTCCTACTCGAGTGCGGAAAAGCACATTTCCCACGCGTTGTACACACTATGTTTTCACATACTGCATATAACATCAATTATAAAGGTATTTTTCTACTCCTATAATGAAATATAGTATATTGTATAATGAGCATACAATGATACTCATTGCCCACGAGTATGAAATTTGCTGCATGAGCCGAAGGCATATGAATTAAAAAATACAAATATAGATTTCTACTTATTAACCGTGAACAAATTTTTATTTATTAAAAATATATGTGATATTGATACAGATATGAAATGTTTTTAGAGATCATGTATGTATAATCGACTGAAGGATTATATTTCATTATTGTGTCAGTTGCCGTACATGCCTGAGTAAGTTATTTATATTTCATTATATTTCATTATATTTATTTTAGTAAATGTTGTTATTTGTATTTAAAATCAATTTTATAATAAAGCTGTACAGAAGAGAGCGAAAGTTCGAAACACGTGTCTGCAGATGGTTATAAAATTGAGAATTTAATTATTTAATTGCTTTTGCTAATTTATTTTTAATTACATTAACCTAAATTCATTTCTTATTCCAAATTTACCATAGTATAGTCACTCATAAACTATTTAACGTACATTCATACATTTTTAGTTCATTTTACAGAAAGAAATACGTTCAAACTAGTGTTGCTTTGATAGCCTTGCTATTTGGTAACACGCAAATTACTTTTGTATCATTGTATCTGTCGAAGTATTAGCTAGAGAAGTAGTTGTTTCAAAAGTGATTTGTTTCTTGTAGTCTTAATAAGACTCATTTGTTGTAGATTTTACGAAATATTTTCGTGTTTTTTCTAATTATTAATTTAAATGATTCTGTATTTCCTGGTCCTGATGGTTTGCCTCCTTATTTTTTAAAAAGATGTGTGTTTTCTCTTACATTACCTATTCTTACTTTATTTAAATGTTCTTTATCTAGTGGTACATTTTCGAACATATGGAAGGAATCTTTTATTAATCCTTTGTTTAAAGATGGGGTTAGAGATAATGTTTGCAATTACAGAGGCATTACACTACAGTCGACTATTCCTAAAATGCTGGACTATTTAGTTTCGAAGAAAGTGATGTGGACTTACAAACGCAGTATTTATGAAGAGCAGCATGGTTTTATTGTTGTTATCATATCAGCATTTATTCTACGTGCTTTCGAGAGTGGATATCAGGTTGATGCAATTTACATTGATTTCTCGAAAGCTTTTGATCGTGTTAACCATAGTGCGTTGTTATCTAGGCTTACTGCGTATGGCTTCAGTGATATAGTTGTATGTTGGTTTCGTAGTTTTTTATGTGATCGCATACAATATGCAAAAATTGATAATTATATTTCTGATTCAATAAATGTAACATCTGACTTCCCGCAAGGTTCTCATTGTGGACCTATTCTATTTTTATTGTTCATAAATCAGATAGGCATATGTTTTAATTCTTCAAAATTCCTGATGTTCGCCGATGATTTAAAGTTATTTTCAATAATTCGCAGTGAGAATGATCGTAATGCTTTACAAGAAAACATTAATAATCTTTCAAGGTGGTGCGCAAATAATAATATTGACCTTAATATTAATACGTGCTGTTCTATTTCTCTTTCTTGTGGTAATTTACTAAAATTCTCATACTTTATTAATGGTTCTAAATTGAAATCGGTAACATAAGTTAAAGATTTAGGTATTATTTTTGATACTCGGCTAACTTTTATATCACATATCAATATTATTTGTAATAAAGCTCTTAAAGCTCTTGGTTGTATTAAACGGTTTTCCGCTGGTTTTACTATTGACACATTGAAAATTTTATATCTTACATTAGTAGGTTCTAAATTAGAATATTGTTCCATAATATGGAATCCTTATTATAAAAATACATCTAATAAATTAAATTTAAAATCTCTGCATTATAGAAGAGTTGTGCTTGATTTATGCTTCGGTTTTAAATTAATAAATGGTATAATAGATTGTCCATACTTGCTTTCGGTGCTAGATTTTAATTTTTCCCTGATAAGAATAACCCGTAATACTTTTCCGTTTCGAATTCCTCTCCATAAAAACTATGGAAGTAATAATCCAATTAGTAGGATAATGAAATTTTACAATAAAATATGCGCCAATCCTAACTTTCTTATATATTATTTTGTATCGTAAATAAATTTAAAAGACGAACTATATAGTTCGTCTTTTAAATTTAAATTATATTTTCGTGGTCGAACTTTGAGTTTTTAAAAACTGTTTATTTCCGAATTCTATAGTACATTTAGCGATTTAGATTAGACTTGTTATAATTAATTATTACATTTGGGTAATAACACAATAATAATGATGATGATGCCGACCGGCGTAGTAACGACTCGAATTATGATCTAACTATTTATGAATTGAATTAATGCTACTCCTATTTATATAATTATAAAACTAACAGCTAAGCGTAAGAACATCTGGCGGAAATTAGATAAGCATAAAATAAGCAACTAAACATAATATAACAGGTGGGCTGAAAAGTTCGTAGGCTAACACATAGATGGTGTTATTAGAATTAAATCCATAAGGTTTATGGTAGAACTTAGCTTCAAACGACACGTGTATAAATTTGACAGCTATCGGACAATTAGTTCGTGAGATATAGCATTGTGAGTTAAAAACTTTTGTTAGTGTGAAAAATATGGAAAAAAAAGAGTTTTGTGTCTTAATAAAGCATTGCTTTATTATGAAAAAAAATACCGTTGAAACCAAAGCTTGGCTTGATGAACATTATTTAGACTCTGCACTAGGAAAATCAACCGTTGAGAAGTGGTTTGCTAAATTTAAACTGGGTGAAATGAGCACCGGTGACGGTGCACGCAGTGAACGCCCAAAAGAGGCTGTTACGTTCGAAAATGTGAAAAAAGTTCACAAAATAATAATAAATAGCCTTAAAGTGAAGCTGATCAAGATAGCTGAGACTCTGAAGATATCGAAAAAGCGTGTTGGACATATTGTGCATGAATATTTGGACATGCGAAAGCTGTGTGCAAAGTGGGTGCCGCACGAGCTCACAATCGATCAAAAACAGCAACGTGTCGATGATTCAGAGGAATGTTTAACGATATTCAACCGCAATAAAAACGAATTTTTCCGTCGATATGTGACAATGGATGAAACGTGGCTCCTTCACAGCCGAGTGGACAGCACTGCAACTGAGGCTTATTTTGAGGCTAAAGAGACTTTGTATTTTAAAAATGGTATCAACAAATTACATGACCGCTATAATCGTTGTATCGCCCTCGAAGGCAACTATGTTGAATAATAAAATAGAATTTTGCAAAAAAAATTTGTTTTACTGTGTTAGCCTACGAACTTTTCAGCCTACCTGTTAAGAATATACATAATTGAATAATGAAATTAATTTATTATAAACAATGGATTGTCTTTTGTGGACGACAGGTAACTCCTCCCTCCTTAGATTCGACTCGTAGGGGAAGAATCGATAGCGTTTCCGGGGATGAAGTATTTTCGTCTAAGATATTTGGACACTAAGGTCACTGCACTCGAGTTAAGGCGGATTCCCAAGGCCGCACACGTGCAGTTCCCTATCTGCGTGGAATTCCGGAGTCATCAACTCTTAGGTTATAAATACATCCCACAATTGTAACAAAGTCAGTAATAAATCTGTTAGTCGCATTTGTCGCATGAATTATTTCTCATTTAACGCTCCTGAAATAAAAAGTTACTTTTTAAAAAGTCAATCGATAGTTGATCAACCAAAACTGGCGCAGTCGGTAGGATCCGTCGAACGGTGAAAAAGACAAAAATCGCTTTGACCCGGTCCGATAATCGGTTAATTCGACAAACGATCCACAACAAAACATCGGAGACGCAGAAAACTTCAAACGGACACACATCGCCGGAAGCACCTGCAGACCCGAAGGAAGACATCGACTATCGAGGGGAGCATCCAGAGGAAAGTCCCAAATCGACGATTCTCCGGAACCCATAGATTAGGAAGACCTGGAAACCACACATCGCTGGATTCTATAGGCAATAGAATTAAGAAAACCACGACAAAGAATGCAGAAGTACGCTCTAACCCTAATGTAAGTTTCCAATTAATTATCCGCTTTCAATCACACTGTTTGATTTTCTTTAATACGCGAAAAATAATAATTAATTAATATAAGCTAAATAATAAAAAACTCTATAACTTATGAACGAATTCGAAAATATAATCGAACAATTGAACGATATTCACTTAGATATAGTTGAACAAGATAATTTAAATATTCCCGAAATGGCTCTAAACGTCCCACTAATGCGTTATCAAGCAGATAACATTCCAACGTTTGATGGAAACCCAAAACAACTTAATAGATTCATAAATTCTTGCGAACATTTTTTGCAAGCATTTCAAAACGTAAATAATGTAAATGACCGCATTAATATCTGTTTGCTTGATACGATTCTAAGTAAATTACGCGATCGTGCTGCTGATTTAATCGGCACTAGAACCGAATTAAACACGTGGCAATTAATTAAAGATGCATTTAATCAAACATTTTCGGATCAGAGAGGTACAGATTGCCTAATTCAGGATTTGATCTCAATTAAACCATACAAAAATGAAACACCAATTCAGTTCGGAATGAGAATTCAAGACGCTAGAAGTTTGTTGTTTGCTAAATTGAATACCACTATTCAAGACCCTAATGAAAAATTAATTAAGATTCGTCATTACGACGATTTTGCGCTTAAAACATTTATAAACGGATTGCCATACCATATGCAACTAGTAGTAAGACTTAGAAATCCGAACTCGATCGAACAAGCATTAGCATACGTAACGGAAGAAGAAAATTTCAAATACATTAATAACGGACAGAATCCGAATTTCCGACAACCCACATATAGACCACAACCTTCTGTAAACCCAAATTTTACACGACATCCACCCAAACCGAACAATTTTGCACAAAAACCAAACTTTTACCCCCCAAGATATTCACAACCGAATTTCTCTCAACAACCTAATTTTGCTCAACAAGCCATTTTTTCTCAACGATCAAATTTTGCTAGACCACCTATGTTTAATTTTCAACAGAGACCGTTTTCAAATGCAACGTTTATTCCGCGTCCCGCAATAAATGCCCAACCTCAGTTAAATCAATTTAACAAACCGAATTTTAATCAATTCCCGAATAACTCAAATAATAAATTTGGCAACCAAAAAACATTTCCATTTAATCCAAAATTAAGTTCAATAACCAGGAATAATTCTCAACGTAAATTTGCCCCTGAGCCAATGGACACAACATCAGGATACGCCACACTTAGACCGAAACCTACATTTATCGCGGAAGAGTTATTTACCCATCAGATAAATGACCTTGATCCTAATTCGTATCAATACGAGACCAATTATGAAACACCAAACGACCAATTTTTCGAACCGACCAATAATTATTATCCTAATGATCCTGAGTATGAATTTTACAACAACGAACATATTAATCATGATCAATACTTTGACGTAAATAATCAGTCGTACAATTATATTAATAACGAAGGTTACGTAGAAAACCAAGATCAAAATTTTCACCTACCTTGCCCGGATCAGAAACAAACATAATTACTATTAATAACATTCATGCAAAACTACCATATATTAATGTCCCCGAACTAAACGCAAAATTCCTAATAGATACTGGAAGTACCAGAAGTTTAATAAACCCTCAACTTGTCCACACATTTTATGAAGATTTTATTTCGAATGAATCATTTCAAATCGAAACCGCACACGCAATGACAGAACATAATGAAGTTGCAATAATTCCAGTTTTTACCCCGTTTCAAACTAATAGCTATCATAAATTTTACTTATTCGACTTTTCTCCAAATTACGACGGACTTATCGGTGTAGACCTTTTAAATCAATTAGGGGCCAATATAAACATACAAACAAGAAAATTAACCACACCCAGTGTCGAAATCCCAATAATTTACGAAAATTCTAAACTAACCAATAAAACAAATCAATTTAATGAAAGTTTTCTAATTATTCCACCTCGCACACAGCAGGTTATACAACTGCCAGTAGAGTTAGATAATGGTATCGGAATTTTAAATTACACAAATTTTGGTATAAAAACAGAAATGCCAAAAGCATTGGTAAATGTCAAAAATTACCTTGCAATTACCACGATCACAAATTCAGGAGAAAACGCAATAAAAATAAAAATAAATGCACCTTTTGAAATCGAAAAATTAGACATATGTGACGTTAATTTCATAGAAAAAATGGAGACCGATGAAACGCCTTTCGGTACTAATTACGATAATATTTTAAAATCAAACCTAAAAAATTTACGATTAAACCATTGCAACACAGAAGAACGTGACGCGATTAGGAAATTATGTTTTGAATTTAGAGATATATTTTATTCAGATAAAATCCCATTAACATTTACGAATCAAATTCAACACAAAATCAATTTAAAAAATGAAACCCCAATTTATACTAAAAGCTACAGATACCCAGAAATACACAAATCTGAAGTTAAAAATCAAATTTCAAAAATGCTAGATCAGAAAATTATTCAAGATTCGACATCACCTTGGTCCAGTCCTATCTGGATAGTACCAAAAAAACTCGACGCATCAGGCAAGAAAAAATGGCGACTAGTTATTGACTACAGGAAATTAAACGAACGTACAATTGACGACAAGTACCCTCTCCCGAACATCACTGACATTCTTGACAAACTAGGTAAAAGCCAATATTTCACAACTTTAGACCTTGCAAACGGCTTTCACCAAATAGAAATGAACCCAGACGATATTCAAAAAACGGCTTTTTCGACAGAAAATGGACACTACGAATTTCGAAGAATGCCCTTCGGACTAAAAAATGCACCCAGTACATTTCAACGTACCATGGACAATATATTACGCGGACTACAAAATGAAATTTGCTTAGTTTACCTCGATGACATTGTTATTTTTAGCACATCTCTTCAAGAACACATTTCGCGATTAAGACAAATTTTCATAAGACTTCGACAATCAAATTTTAAAGTACAATTGGACAAATCAGAATTTTTGAGCAAAGAAGTTCAATATTTAGGACATATTATAACCCCGGACGGTGTAAAACCAAACCCTGACAAAGTTTCCGCTATAAAAAATTTCCCAATACCTAAGACGCAAAAAGAAATAAAATCGTTTCTCGGACTTGTAGGCTATTACAGACGCTTCATAAAAAACTTCGCTAAAATTACTAAACCGATGACAAAATGTTTAAAAAAAGATTCCAATGTTTCACATACCCCAGAATTTATAGCTGCTTTCGAACACTGTAAACAAATTCTTAGTAACCCACCAATTCTGCAATATCCCGATTTTGAAAAACCCTTTATATTAACAACCGACGCTAGCAATTTCGCTATCGGGGCAGTGTTATCCCAAGGATGCATTCCCAATGACAAACCAATAGCATACGCCTCTCGAACCCTTAACGAAAGCGAATCACGATATTCGACCATAGAAAAAGAACTGTTAGCTATAGTATGGGCATGTAAATATTTTCGACCCTATATTTTCGGAAGGAAATTCCAAATTTACACCGATCATAGACCATTAACCTGGTTGTTTAATTTAAAAGAACCCAATAGTAAATTAATACGCTGGAGACTTAAACTCGAAGAATTTGATTACGAAATAATATTTAAAAAAGGAAAACAGAATACAATAGCTGATGCTCTTTCTAGAATTAGCTTAAATGCACTCGAAACTGAAAGCACAATCAATAATCCCGGTGAAATTAATCAAGAAATACTAGAATACGTACGACAATTAGCCGAAAACCCAATACAAGACGACCCCCAGACAAATCAATCAAATCCACCTGTTAAAATTTTACAAGACGTTTTAATCAAACCAGCAACGAACATAAAAGACATCCACCAACCATCTCTCCAATCCACTCCTCATTCAGTTAGTAACGATACTAGTTTAAATGAAGGAATTTCAATTTTAGACGAGATTATTAATAATAAACCCAATCAAATTTTAATAACTAAAAATCCACACAATAAATTACAAACTACTAAAGAGAATTTTGGACACCTTAAAATTCTTCATGTCAAAATACCAACATCAAATAAAAGTTTAATTCTCGAATTACTAAAAAATTACACAACGGACGGACAAACATTTTATTTATACTTCTATGATGATTCGATGTATTCATATTTTAACGAAACCTATTTAGAACATTTTTATGAAAAAGGGTTAAAATTAATTAAATGCACAAAACTAGTAAATTCAATCAAAGACGAAGAAGAGAGAGTAATGCTAATCAAATTCCAACACGAAGGAAAATCTAATCATCGTGGAATTAACGAAACACTCGAGAAACTCAAAAGAAATTATTATTGGCCATCTATGAAAAACGATATAACAAATTTTATCAATAATTGCAATACATGTCAAATTTCAAAATATTCCCGGAAACCCCCATACGTCCCAATAGTTTTAACCGAAACAGCCAGTAAACCTTTCCAAAATTTACACATCGACATATTTAGATTTGATAAGCAAGACTTTTTAACGATAATTGATTCCTTTTCAAAACTAGGACAAGCCATCCCTATTCAAGGTAAAACTGGAATACAAATTTGTAACGCACTAATTAACTACTTCTCGTATTACGGAATACCCGAAAAAATCACAATGGACAATGGTTCGGAATTCAAAAACGAAACTGTTAAAGAACTTTTAAATTTACACAAAATTAGATTACATTTCACGACCCCACTTCATCATGAATCGAATGCACCCGTTGAACGATTTCACTCTTCACTTATTGAACACCTAAGAATTTTAAGACAAACTCACAAAAATAGTAACATTGAAATATTAATGAAATATGCAATAATTGCATACAATAACTCCATACATTCATCAACAAATTTTACACCCTTAGAACTTACACTTGGACACACCAATACCCGTGACCCCTCCAACCTAATCAATACCGAATTTTACTCCGACTACGTTGCAAACCATAAAGATAAAATTGAACACATATATAAAGATCTGACAGATAAATTAGAAGAATCAAAAAAGAAGGTAATTAAAAAACGCAATATTAAAGGTCCCGACCAATACCAATTTACTATAGGCCAAACCGTATTTAAAACAAGAAATAGGCGAAATAAAAAGGAAAACAAATTTACAGGTCCTTATAAAATCACTGAAATTTTAGAAAATAATAAAGTAAAAATACAAAATAAATCAAACAATAAAATTGAAACAATACATATGAAGGAATTAAAAGCCCCGTTTGTTACAGATTCTGTTCATTCTACTTCGAAACAATAACATTAAGAATTCATGACTTAAACGACAACCCAGGACTGTTACCGTTAAAGTTAGGCTCCGCCCAAAATGTCATAAATTATTGGTCATTCATACAAGCCTTTGATATAACCAACATAATTATAGAATTCCAATCGCTCCAAAAACAATTTCATCGACTCAAAACTACAATAGAAAATTCACCAGAGCATAAAAGAGAACTCTATAACTCATATAATGTAATCACTAATATAGAAACGTTAATAATTCAAGAAATAAACCAAATTAATCCTAATAATAAAAGAACAAAACGAGGTTTAATTGATGGTCTAGGATCAATTATCAAAATCCTGACTGGGAATCTTGATCACAATGATGCTGAAAAGTATGATACTGCAATATCTACCGTAATAAAAAATGAAGGTAAAATAAAAACCATAATTAAAGATCAAATTTCAATCTTGCATTCGACAATTGAAAACTTTAATTCTACTACACAAAAATTAGCACATAACCAAAACAAACTAGAAGATCGTATTTTGCAAATGGAACAAGCTATAAAAACGAAAAACTTAGAAAATACAAATATGTATGAATTTTACCTATTTAACACAATATTATCCCAAATCATTACATCACTACAATTAATACACAATATATTTGAAAAATTAGAAATCATGATCACCTTTTCAAAATTGAATGTTATCCATAACTCAATAGTGGAACCTAAAGAACTTCTAGAAGAATTGGAATTAATAAATAAACAGATCAACAACAATAAATTGCCATTTGAACCAAAATTAGAAAATATACTGCAGTTTGAAAAACTCTCAAAAATTAAAAGTTATATTAAAGAAAATCAAATCGTATTTATAATCCAAATCCCAATCGTGGAGCCAGAAACCTACAACTATTTCCATCTTTACCCCTTGCCTACACCATCCAACAATGAATTTAAAACGATATTTCCTCAATCCAAATATCTTCTCATTAACGAGCATTCGTACTTGCATTCCAACGATCCATGTAAAGAAACCCGCTCTGAAGAATTTTTGTGTTACAAACCCAATAATTATGAGGAAATAAACACCAATTCTCCATGCGAAATCCAAATGATAAGCCTCGCAAAAAATACCAGCAATTGTCATCAAATTCTAACAAACATCAAAACTATGAAAATTCAAAATTTAGAAGATAACAAATGGATATTAGTAATTCCAAACGAAAAAATTGCAACGAAAAAAAGCGAAAAACATAAAGATAACATTTTATTAAAAGGAACGTACTTATTAGACTTAAACACATCATGTGAAATTAGTATTGGAAAAACAAAAATTAAATCATATCAAACCACAAAAACGAATTTCAAAGCAGTTGAACTCCCTAAACTGAATTTCGAATATCAACAAAAGTTAAATAAACAATTCAACATCAAACCATTGAAACTAGAAGCAATTAACTTCGGCGAAATTAATAATATTCAACATGGACTAGATTTACAAAAGTATGAATTAAATAGAATGATAAGTGAGCCGGTGATTACACATAAACTTAGCGTTTGGACAATAATCCTATATATAATTGTGACCATAATATTAACCTTTCTAATCTACCGAATTTTCATGAAATTACGTCTAAACAAAAAGAAAACTCTAGGAACCCCGAAAATGGAAAACATCATCATTTAATCTCGCATTCCTGATAACCTACATGCTCGAACTTCGCCAGGGAGGATTAAGGCGGATTCCCAAGGCCGCACACGTGCAGTTCCCTATCTGCGTGGAATTCCGGAGTCATCAACTCTTAGGTTATAATTACATCCCACAATTGTAACAAAGTCAGTAATAAATCTGTTAGTCGCATTTGTCGCATGAATTATTTCTCATTTAACGCTCCTGAAATAAAAAGTTACTTTTTAAAAAGTCAATCGATAGTTGATCAACCAAAACTCTCGCGAAAATTAGGAAGTATAGAAAGAGCGTCCATGCACTGGGTTTTAGGGGAATCACTTGTTCCGGCACTATATAGTTTTGGGCAAACACAGGGATTTCGTCCAATTTTAGTCTTTTCAGCTGAACAGAGAAGTTTTTCACATTAAAATTGTCTAAGAGTGGCTTCACTGCTCTGATGAGGACGGGGCTTCCGAAAGTTTCCTCGATTTTCGGTATTATGTAGTTCCGAAAGGTCAGGTCACATTTGTCGGGCTGGATCAGGAAAATCCCTTGCAGGTTCCGTGATTCTTCTCGGTCGGGACAGGTGATCTTAATTCCTTCACTTGTGGTAAATACAGCAAGGAATTGATTGGTATCGGGCACTTTCTCCAGGTGGTTATTTTGAATTTCTAATTTTGTGAATTTACAGTTTTTGCTCGATCCATTCTTTAGTAGTTCGGTTTCGCAGTCTGCTTTATAGTTGATAAGCAGATTATCACTGCATTGATATCGTTGATTAACGCCCAAACACATATCATTTAGAGGCAAAACTTTAGAGTCTACTTTCGACTTGAGTAACGTTTTAACATTCGGAATGATAGTAAAGTATTCGGACTCATGTTTTAACGGAATGGGATACATTGTGTAGAGGTCAAAAGATTGTTCGTAATTGATAGGCAAGGACAAGAAGTAATGAATTTTCGTTTCTTCGATTTTACAATTAATTGTTATTATTGATTCAAAGTCTAATATATTTTCCGATTTTAGTTCAAAAGGTAACATTTCGTTGTAATGAATAGAGATTTTACGCAATTCTTCAAATAAATCTTGAGGCCTTATTATATCCGGGTTTAGAACCTTTAATTTACAGAAGGTTAACGAATTCAAAATTCTTTGTAATACATTTCCAATTATGCCGAAAAGTAAGGCGAGTTGATTGTATAGGTCTTTCACAAACAGAACGTGTTGGTGGTCAATAGTTTCTTTATAAATTGAATGTAATTGTAATATTCTGGATCGTAATAAATTTTGGTTGTGAGCAATATTTTGTAGTGTTGTATTGAAATTTTGAATAATTTTGGTACTAACGCTGTATCCAAATTTGAGTTGATTTTGTAAGTTATTTTGATTATTTGCCAAATGTCTCAAGATTTCATCAATTCTTTTACTATCACGGGCATCCATGTTTCCGCTAATGGTTTTAATTATTGTGCCTAAGCCGTCGATTAGACCTCTTTTTATACGTTTTGGTTTAACACTCAGTTGTATCGTTTCAATTTTAGCGATTATGTCATTCCGGGAGTAATTCAATATTTTTTCGTAATTTTGAAATTCTCTTTTAAATTCAGATACGTTACTCATGGTTCTTCTCAGAAACTCATATTGAAAATTTAATCTATCTACTTCTTCATAAATATTATTCAAATCATAATGATGTACAAATGTGTGTTTCGTTTTTTCTAATTTAGCTGGTCCTAATTTTATGGGTAATAACCCTACATTTTCCGTAATATTTCTGATTTGAAAGGAAGTCACAGAAGTGACGAAGAGTAGCCTGCAATTGATAGAATAGAATTATATTAGTATTTTTGAAGTTCCTGGTTCCGAATCATCCAATTTCGTTTCACCGAGATAAATATTTATTTTTATATTGGAATTTTGAAAAATGTACCTTATCATTGTTTTTACGGTTTCATAATTCAATTTATCAAGACCGCAGCCTAATTTTGGAATTGCTAGCTTAGTTATTTGTTTATCTAAACAGAACCGTTTTAAATTAATTAAAGTTTGAAAAAGGCATTTTATAGTTGGTTTGTCGAAATAATTTGGTTTTGTTATTAAGTAAAGAATATGTCTATCATCTTCTTTTAAGTAAACTAACGAATATAATTGTGGGTTTTGTTTGTAGAGTTCTCGAACACGTCCAAATCTTAATTTGAAATCTTGTGCTATGCCTGCATTCATTTTAAGATCTTGGCTTACACAATGCGCAAGTGAAAAGTCTAATGGGGCTTGAAATAGGTTATCATTTACTTCTATGACGTTTTCGTTTTTAATGATTACTTTATTTTTTAATTGGTCAATGAAATTATCAAAATTTAGAATATTTAGAGAATTCGATTTTTTGATCCTAGGTCTCTTAACGTTTGACAAGTGGACTTTGCTTACTTGATTGTGATGTGTGGTTTCTATTTCTGCCGTTCTATAATTAGGATTTACAATTTTAATCTTCTCTTTTTTATATTTATTTTTGGTCTTTGCTTGTTTTTGTTTGTTCTTAATGAAGATATCTTCGGGAATTTGGGGAACCTCTTCACGGGTTACATTACGTTTTTCAATAGCTTGACTTTTATTTAAATTAATAGTTTCATTAATCTTTTCATATAATAATTTTACTTTATTTCTATGTACTTGAACATAATTATTTATAAGGATAGTTTCTAAATTAACGTCTAACATTGATTTATTGTCTATGTGTCCAGAAATAATTTCAGAGGGTTTCAGTTTAGTAGTGGAATGTATAGAGTTATTATAAGCGAGGATGGCATAAAGGACTTTAATTTCGATGGGTTCATTTTTGAATAAGGTTTGATTATTTAACAGTCTTATATGTTCGATTATTGTCGAATGTACACGTTCGACAATTCCGTTGGATTCGGGGTGTTGTGAGCTGATAAAGTGCAATTTAATTTTGTGTACCTCCAGGAGTTCCCTAATTACTGTATTTTTAAACTCAAGATGATTGTCTGACACGATTAGGTCTGGGATGCCATGATGGCAGAAGAATTTAATTAGATTTGTTGCTATTTCAATGGCCTGGTATGAATTTAGTTTATATAATTGAGTATATTTTGAGAATTAATCGATGATGGTAAGGAATTTTATATTTTCTAGTGCGATACAATCTATATGGACTATTTCAAATGGTCTCATGACTGTAGGAGTATTACTGAATTTTAATTTTAGGGGTTTTCGATCATATTTTGAGACTAAGCAAACTTCACAGTTATTTATGTAATCTTGAATAGACTTTCTCATGCTAGGCCAATAATATATTCTTTTTAGTTTTGATTCTGTTTCGTCAATTCCACGGTGGTTGGTTTTACCCTCGTGATAATTTTGGATGATTTCTAACATATCGTTATGGTCTTCAATATCCGTAAGAAAGTTATTGCATTTTGTCATTTTTATCTCAGAATTTTTGAAATATTTTTGGAGGACACTACTAAACCTTTCATATATTGGGCTCTTGAAATATAAGTAGTAATTTACTTTGGGTACAATATATTCTTTTATGAAGTCAATTATTTCATTAGCAAAATTGTTTTTCGAAAATTGAACATTGATTCTCATTTTTTTATTATTGAATAGATTAGTGATTTTTGGTCGAGATGGTGAATGCTCTACTTCTGTAATTATTATTTGATTGTCGCCTACGTTGACCGGTTTATCCGAAATGGGTATATTTACTATTGGGTGTTCTAAGCTGGAATGTATGGTCGCGCCATCATTTTCGTCAATATGTACGTGCGTGTTTTCTGTGGGTTCTACTATTAGGGATGATGGATTATCATCAACAATTTGGTTTAACGGTTCGTTTTTTAAATCTTCAAAATTTTTTAAATAGTTTTCAAGGTTGGGTGCATATTCTTCATTAATATTTAATTCAATTCGGGACAAAGCATCTGCATTTCTATTTAATGTTCCTTTTTTATAAACGATAGTATAGTCAAATTCGGAGAGTTTAAGCCTCCACCTAACTAATTTCGAATTAGGTTCCTTAATGGACATCAACCATTGGAGTGGCCTGTGATCTGTTACAATTTGAAATTTTCGTCCGAATAAATAAGGGCGGAAGTACTTTACGGCCCAAACTATCGCGAGTAACTCTTTATCTATGGTTGAATAGCGGGTTTCCGAATCGTTAAGCGTTCTACTAGCGTACGCGATGGGTTGGTCTGACCCAATGTTGCCTTGAGACAGTACGGCACCAAGAGCTTGGTTGCTAGCGTCTGTCGTTAAAATAAACGGTCGAGAAAAGTCGGGGTACTGTAGTAAGGGTTGGTTGGTTAAAATGTTTTTACACAAGTTAAAGCAATTTTGATAATCGGAATTATTTACGTCAATGGTTGCATTCTTTTTGAGACATTTTGTCATGGGTTTGGTCAGTTCGGCAAAGTTTTTTATAAATTTCCTGTAATACCCTAAAAGTCCAAGGAAGCCTTTGATCTGTTTTGGAGTCTTCGGAATAGGATAATTTTGAATAGCCATTATCTTGTCTGGATTGGGCTTGACACCTTCTGGTGTAATTATGTGTCCTAAGTATGCGACTTCCTTTTTTAATAATTCTGACTTGTCTAATTGAATTTTGAGATTCGCGTCTCTTAATCGATTAAAAAGTTCTGTCAATTGATCTATGTGTTCTTGTAAGCTAGTGGAAAATACTATAATATCGTCCATGTAGACGAGACAATGTTTGTTTTGGATACCCCTCAAAATATCGTCCATAACCCGTTGGAAAGTTGCAGGGGCATTTTTAAGCCCGAAAGGCATTCTTAAGAATTCGTAATGGCCATTTTCTGTATTAAATGCTGTTTTAGGAACGTCCCGTTCATCGATTTCAATTTGATGAAACCCTGAGGCCAAATCCAGGGTAGTAAAATATTGGCATTTACCTAGCTTATCTAATAAGTCACTAATATTAGGAAGGGGATAACGGTCACCTACTGTTTTTTCGTTCAACTTTCGGTAATCGAAGACGACACGCCATTTCCGTTGGCCTGATGCGTCCATTTTTTTTGGAACAATCCAAATCGGGGAAGACCATGGGCTAAATGATGGTCTTATGATATTTTGTTCTAACATATCGTTTATTTGTCTGCTCACCTCGGCTTTGTGAATTTCCGGGTAGCGGTAAATTTTTGTAAAGACCGGAACCTCATCGGTTGTAATAATTCTATGTTTTATTCTATTTGTGAAGGTTAGATCATTTTCTTTAGCATGAAAAATATCTGCGTATTTAAAAACTAATTTCTTAATTGCGGCTTTCTCTTCATCATTCATATGCCCTGATCTGATTAGAGAAAAGTCGAATTTAATTTTTTCAGCGTTATACATATTAAAGTTACTATATTTATCGCGTCTTGTGTTTAATTTACTATTTGTACCTTGTGGGTGTGACACCACATCATATTCGCTGACGGGTGACACCACGAAAGGTCTTTTGAGGGTTACTTCCCTATCTGAATCGGTTTTATTTACAACCGTACAAAATGCTTTACCATTTTTAACCGAAGTCACACATTCGGGGATTAAGAAATTCGTAACATTCATCCTAGGAATAACGGCTTCGCCGTTCTTAACATTTTCTATATCTACTTCTAAAACTTGCTGGCTTTGGGCGGGCACTAATATTCGCTTAGGTACCGCCGGGACAGCTAAGTCAATGTTATAAGATTTATTATTGTTAATATTTTTATCACTAATTTTATCATTTTCATTAAAACGTGGTTCATTAAAATAAAGAAGCGGAATTTCATCGCACGGGGTTACTACTGTTTGATTTTTAAAATTTATACAAGCGTTAATTTTGGTCATGTTATCAACTCCTAACAAAATATCGAAGGCAGAATGAAAATCGAAAATGTAACATTTTAATTTTGATGCTTGTTTATTCTTAAATAATTTTTCAAGTGAGATGGTAACACTGTGTGTTCCTTGAGAAGTACCATGGGCACTAGAAACTTCGAAAGGGTCAATTTTAAATAAATTTTTGTTTATTTTTTTTGCTAACCGGGGATTAATAAAAGAGCGCGTACTACCGGAATCCATAATGATTTTCAGTTTATTTTCGGGATCTAAAATAAAGGGTAATGCGCTTGCATTATTGATAATTCCTAAAAATTTAACTGGTGTTTTCCCGAGGCTATCTATTCTAAAAAATTATCCGTACGTTTTTCATTATTTTCATTATTAATCATATTATTATCTACTGCGCGAGAATGTCCGGGCTCATCAAGGTTGTAGAGCCTCGGTGTGTTGGTGTAGGTCGTGGAGACCGACATTGGCGTTGGCTCTGGTAGCCTTTGTGAAATTTGCTGAGGCGGTTGATTGAAATTGGAATTAAATTGATTATGATTTCTTTGCACATTAGGATTATAATTATTATCGTACCGCGGACGTTTATTTGGAGAAAAATTATTACTAAATGGCTTATTAAATTTTTGAGGTTTACCGAATACTTGTCTATTAGTCGGAAACTGTTGTTGCGTTTGTGATCGAAATTGTAGATTGATTGGCTGACTTGGAAAATGCTGTTGATTCCGAGTTTGATTGTTTTGTCTATAATTAAAATTTGGGAAATTTGATCGTTGGAAATTTTGTCTGTTAAAATTATTATTGCGATTAAAATTATTATTATTATTGAAATTTAAAACATTAACAGGTTCAAGAGAATTTTGGAAATTGTTTTCCTCTATGAGATAATTAATAGCTTCTTCGAGTGTTGCCGGGTCGCGTAATCTTATAACGCTCTGAATATTACCGCGAATGCCACGGAGAAAAGTTTTTAACGCCAACTCATCGTAACTATTTATATGCACGCGTTTTGTCGCGTCTGGCATGTCTATAGCGGACAAGGAATTAATTTTTAAAACTAGCCTACTTCGCAAAACTTGAATTCGTTCGCCGAAATCGAGATACTTTTCATTTTTTAGTGGTTTCAAATTGATTAAATCTTGTACTAGACAATCATAACTACGAAGGTCGCCAAACCTTTGTCTAAGGTGGTTCCTAATTTCTGGCCACGTATTTAGTTCTGTGCGCGAACCTATTGCAATCAACGCGCGATCTTTTAATTTACTTACAATTGCGTTTATTAAATAAGTATTTATCAGTTCATTATTTAAAGGCCTAAACTGGGCTAATACGGCTTCACACCGTGAAATGAAAATTTCTACTAATTCGTTACTTCCATCGAAGGAAGGGATTGTGTCAACGTTCAATTTAAGTAAATGATAATTAACGTTTTCCATTTCGTTTAAATTTAAGTTATCGACTTTATTAATTAATTCGTCTATAAGAAAATTTACGGGAGAATGTACGCGGGTTGGAGAAAGTATTATGGGAGAAAAACTTGAGTCTGAATCCGAATCACTGTAGTACATAAAATATCGCGAAACAAAAGCCTCTAAAAAAGATGTGTTTTACCACGGGATGATCACTCTGTCCATCTGCCTGATATGCCCTCAGGGATGCCGTGGAACTGGTGATGCCGTCTCTCGATGCTGCTGCCCTTGGAGCTGTGTTCTTCGATGTCTGGAAGACCCCTTGGTGCGGAAGCGACGGAGATGATGTAGGTTTCTTTCCAATTAATCGTTGAAACGAAAGGAGCTTGATATTCGCTCAGGCCCTCTTTGGAAAAATCCGAGCGACTGCGCCAATTATATTTTCGTGGTCGAACTTTGAGTTTTTAAAAACTGTTTATTTCCGAATTCTATAGTACATTTAGCGATTTAGATTAGACTTGTTATAATTAATTATTACATTTGGGTAATAACACAATAATAATGATGATGATGCCGACCGGCGTAGTAACGACTCGAATTATGATCTAACTATTTATGAATTGAATTAATGCTACTCCTATTTATATAATTATAAAACTAACAGCTAAGCGTAAGAACATCTGGCGGAAATTAGATAAGCATAAAATAAGCAACTAAACATAATATAAGAATATACATAATTGAATAATGAAATTAATTTATTATAAACAATGGATTGTCTTTTGTGGACGACAGGTAACTTTTATATATATATATAGGGTCCGCTAATAGGGACGCGCGAAGTTTGCCGGAAGGGTGCGGCCATGTTGTTCGAGGTAGAGCTGTCAAAGTTGCTGTCATTTGTTCAGTATATAACCCCAAATCACCATGGCAAGTTTGAGTGTCGAGCAGCACGTGCAAATTATTAAATTGTTTTACGAAAATGGGTCATCAGTTCGAGCAACGTTCCGCGCACTTCGCCCATTTTACGGTCGCGATGATCGGCCTGTAGAGTCGACTATCCGTCGATTGGTGGGCAAATTCGAGTCGACTGGTTCAGTAAACAACCAGCCAACACTGACACGTCGACGAAACGCCCGATCGAACGAAAATATCGCTGCTGTCCGTGAGAGTGTGCGTGAGAACCCGAGGCAGTCCATTTTTTGTCGTGCACAGGAACTTGGCCTTTCGGAGACATCAACTCGCAGAATTTTGCATCTGGATTTGGGTCTGCACCCGTACAAAATCCAATTGACCCAGGAGCTCAAGATAAACGAAAACAGACAGCGTCGGGCGTTCGCTGACTGGGCTCTGGAGCAGTTGGAAGCAGACCCCCATTTTGGCCGAAAAATCATCTTCAGCGACGAGGCTCATTTCTGGATGAACGGGTATGTGAACAAGCAAAATTGCCGCATTTGGAGTGAGAACAACCCACACGAGGTCCACCAAGTGGCAATGCATCCCCAGAAAGTCACTGTTTGGTGTGAATTTTTGCACGAGCGATTTCCGGACATGGTCATCTCGCGCGGAGGCGATATCAACTGGCCACCGAGATCGTGCGATTTAACGCCTTTAGACTTTTTTCTCTGGGGCTATCTCAAGTCGCTGGTCTACGCCAACAAGCCTCTAAACACCGATGACCTCAAAGTCAACATACGCAACGCCATCGCTCAAATTGAGGCCGATATGTGCTCCAGAGTCATCGAAAATTGGACCTCCCGGATCCGGGCTACCAAACGGAGCCGCGGTGATCATTTGAACAATGTTATCTTCCATACTTAATGGGGTCGAATACCCTTTCGAATGAAAAATAAATTTCGTTTCTACCTCACACACAACTTGTTTTATTCAATTTTAAAGTTCACGCGCCCTTATTGGCGGACCCTATATATATATATATATATATATAACAAATAACAATAAAACATGTATTTTTAATTTAGTAAAGCCGCCAATGGAAAATGAGATAAATAATTTAAAAAATGAATTTAGAGGAGTATTTAGTGATTTAAACTTTCGGGTTACCCGTTACTGAAAATAGAAAATATTTTTGCGAATTTAAGTGGAGGATTACCGTATGGTATATAATAATACGCACCAGGTATTTTTCAAAAGATAATTGATCAAATATTTGCAGATGTTATAGATTATATGGGTTATAGGTCTTCTGTCCTCTTCCCATTTTTGCACCACCTCTCTTCTGTGCGCCATGGGGAGTCCTCAAAACGGCTCCTATAGGAGTGGCATTTGCACTTCTTTTTGAGAGTTCATCTGCCACTTCGTTGCCTTTAATATTCCCGTGCCTTGGGACCCAGGTGAGGGTCAACGACTTGTTCTTCACCAGTTGCGAGAGGGATCTTCGACATTCCCAAACAGTTCATGAGCCATGACTATAGACTCGAATGGCTTTTAATGCGGCTTGGCTGTCTGAGCAGATATATCACACGCCATTTAGGTGCCTACCCAGGCATTCTATGGCGCACATATCAATTGCATTTGTTTCTGCTTGCAAAATCGTGGGTGTCATATCCTGGGCCATCAAGCTCCTGTGGTTTTGGTTAGGGCCATAAATGCCTATTCCAGTACCTCTGTGACTCTGTAAACGGTAGTTCGAATTCGAGCTTTCTGGACATAATGTCCGTCGGATTGGACAGGAGGACCGGGTCGATTTGCTGCAGTATTTCTAAGTGTCCAGTTCCCCGGCAGTGTTTTCTTTCTGACTCTGGTGTAGTCGAAGGGGCGCCACAAGTCCCTCTTTTTGTACCACTAGATGGAGTGGTGTGAGGGCAATGATTGCCTCCATTCCCGCGGTTGGGGTCGTTTACATAGCCCCTGTGATGCTTAGACATGCTAAACGTTGAAACCTACTCAGCTTCTTTTGCGTGTCTAGTTTTTGGGTCTTTGGCCACAACACAAGGACGGCATAGGTGACAATGGGAACCACCGCCGTACTATACAGCCAATACGTGATCTGGGGCTTTAATCCCCAGGTTTTTCTTATTAGCCACCGACAGGCCCAAAGAGACATCGTTGCCTTGGCCATGAAATTATCGACATGCTAATTCCAAGTCAGTTTGGCATCCAGAATTATACCCAGATGCTTTACTTCGTTGGAGATGTTTATCTCCATTCCATTCAGCCAGGGAGCCCTTATATGCAGCTTCCTCCTACGGGTGAATGGAACTATGATTCTTTTATTCGGGTTGTCCTTCCCGAACACACCAGTTATTGATGCTATTCAGTGCTTTTTGCATTAGGATTGTGAGAATGCCTTCATGCTTGCCCCTGATTATTACGACGATGTTATCTGCAAGTCTTGGGTTGTAAAGCTCTTTCCATGCAGTTCATCCAGAAGTCCGTCTATAACTATTGACCATAGTGTGGGGGACAAAACTCCCCATTGAGGACACCCATTTGTTACAGTTAAAGATACTGTGGATCCAGCTAGAGAAGCCGTTACTAGTCGGCTTTTTTGGCGATCCCCTCGCAGTAGGCCTTACAAGCCTTTTGTTTAGACTCCCTCAGTTGCTTATTGTATTCAGTCAGGGCCTGTCTGTAGACCAGTTGCCTGTTTTCTTGGCTCTATTGAAGGATTTCCGAGCGGACGTCCTAAGTCGATCCAATTCCTTGTTCCACCAAGGAACGTTTTATCGAGAAGTTTACCTTCTTTCCGGGCAGCTTTTCTCATAGGCTACTACGATGGTATAACTTAGGTGTAGTGAGGCCTGTTCTAACTCTTGTATGGTCTCGATGTTATATTGGAGGCCCTGAAGTTTGGAAAGTAGGCATTCGTTATATAATGCCCAGTCCGTTTTCGTGGCACTCTGTCCTCTGCTATTTCCGTACTCCCAGCTTCCATATCGAACGTGATCGTTTGATGGTCCGACATGGAGGGCTCTGGGAGTACACGCCAATTTTTTATCATTTACGCTGTGTCTTAGACTCTCCCCCTAGCCAATATGCTGCTTAAGGCACTTGATGCTGCCTTTGAGTGCTGCTGGTTGATTTGGAGGCACTGCCACTTACCGTTCATGTATGGGGATCCTTCAGTGTGTCCTGGGGCATATCCCTGCCCTTTGGACGCACATCAGCCTACTTCTTGGGTGAACTCTTGGCCGAGCTTTCCCTTGGAGCCTTCCTGATCCCTGGAGGCTTGTTGGCCTCTGTGGAACCAGTTGTGGATTGCAACGGCGGATTACCCTACAGAGGTATGACGGTTTCCGGAGTTTTGCCCGGATCCAGAGGCCCTTTGGAGTTTGAGGATCCTGCCCCTTCATCAGGCTTATCCTGTTTCACCTTTGTGCAAAGCTGTACTTCACCTTAATGATACCCAACGAGGTAATTGCTTTTTTCTTGAGTGGGTCCAGCGATTCCCCTTTCTTAAGACTCTTCAGTTTGAGGCATCGCACCCATTCTGGACTGCAATCAGTTGCAGGATGCGGTTGTCCCTGTACTCCTGACTGCCCGAAAAATATCCAACTAGGATATCGTTGTTCGGCATTTCCTCCGCTCCAACGACCTTTAGGGCTGCTCCCAGGGGAAGATCTCATCCTGATGCGACTTCAGCCACGTTACCGTAGCTTCGTTGCAGCAGGTGATCCCGATCCACCCAGGTCGCAGGTCGAATCTGGAGTGTTCCGCATTCCCCGTTCCCATGGGTACATCCATGATACACTCCAGTGTGAACTCTATTTTTTCCACTGCCAGGAGAGTAGTAGAATAGTCCTTTGCTATAACACCAACATTCAGTCCTTGTACAGCCTGACTGTATGATGCCTTTTTTTAGGGACCCGCTTGAGTGGTGATAAGCCGCTCGTGGTGGTCTGTATAGTTTGATTTCGCGCTGAACCGAAGATCAGTAAGGCCTTTTGTGCTGCCTCTTCCCGCGTCATGCCTTGCTGATGAAGTATTTAAACCTCTTCTTCCCAGCTCCGCTTAGGTGCGGCAGGCGTGTCTGGAGGTCTTTGAAGTTTTTCCCAGCCTCTTCTCCACTTCTGGCTAGGAGTAGTTCCTTCCTGTCGATCTCAGGCACCAAGTCCTCTCCCGTAGCAAGGATTTCAAACGCCATCGTCGTAGTTTTGTCCTTTGAGGGGGACGAGCTCTCTTAGTTCATATATGTTACCACGAGAAGCTTGGGAAATAAACGGTCACCTGCAGCAGAGCTCCACATGCCACAGGAAGGCTATTTGAAACCGGTGGTCGCCTGGTATTTTGAGTTCGCATACTAAGATTAAGCTTTCCCTTGGCCATGCAGCCTTCGGCATATGCTGTTCCACCTTAGCTTAAGGAGTTTTTATTGTGGCTCTCCTTTCACTTGGTTCATGCAGTTAAGCCCTGCCCTTCTTTCGCTTACTGCCAGCGAAACTTGATCACGTACAGCAGTGAGTTACAGATACAACCTCCCTGGTGGCTTTACAGTCAGTCAGAGCAGGGCATCGTACCCTTTAGTTTAAGCTCTATGCCACGATACGACGGCTGATCAGGGTATATTTGCAGATGTACCGAGTGTTTCAGTTTTTCTCGATGATATATTGATAACTGGCAAAGATATTACGGAACATATGCAACTGTTAAAATTAGTTTTAACTAAAATTAAATAATTATGAATTGGTAGTCAGATTTGCTATATGATGCTATTTTGGTTATAAGGTCGATGTGAATGGGCTACATAAATCTCAAGATAAGGTTGAGGTAGTAATTAAAGCTAGAAATCTAACAAATATTGGCAAATTAAAGTCTTTTCTCGGTCTTATAAATTACTATGGCAAATTTATAGAAAAATCGAATCTAATCTAAATTAATTTATTAAAGAAGAATGTTAAATGGCATTGGCCTTGGGATTGTAAAGTTGCTTTCAATAATATAAAAACAGACATGACATCTCCAAACTTCCTAGCACATTTTAATTCAGAACTACCATTGGCGTTATCATGTAATGGAAGTTCATATGGCTTAGGGGCAGTTCTAGCGCATTCGTACCCTGATGGAACCCATTAAGTAATTACATATGCTTCGCGCATTTTGAATAAAAGTGAGGCGAATTATTCACAAATAGATAAAGAGGCATTATCAATAATTTTTGGAATAAAACGATTTCATCAATATTTGTATGGACTTTATTAACGGATCATAAACCGCTGCTAGCCATTTTTGGTAAGTAAAAAGTGAATTCCTATAATGGCAGCTAGTCGTTTACAGAGTTAGTCAGTGATTTTAGAGGGTATCAATACGAAATTAAATATGTTAATTCAAAAAATAATTGTGCAGGCGCGTTGTCGCGATTGCTTGTCAATTCACATTTAAATAATTTGACTTTTAGGGCCAGAGATTAAAAGAGATTTGATACTAAATAATATTATATTATATAAGAAAAGATCAACTTCATGTTGAACAAGGATGTTTATTATGGGGGTATAGAATAATCATTCAGATAATTTACGTAAATTAATTTTAAATGACTTACATAGTACCCCACTTAGGACGAAATAAGATGAAATCTATTGTACGACCGTATTTCTGGTGGCCAAAGATGCATGAAGAAATAGATAATTAATGTTCAAATTGTAATACTTGTAATACATTTCGACCTAATATCGAGAAAACATTTTCATCCTGGCCGATTCCGAAAGGACCATGATCGCGAATACATATTGATTTTTTTAGCACCAGTATACGGAAATAAATACTACATTATTACAGACGCATTCTCGAAATGGGCAGAAGTGTTTAAATTAAATAACACCACCGCAGGTTCAGTTATATTATGTTTAAGATCTCTCTTTGCGCATTTGGATTACCTGATACGTTAGTTTTCGATAACGGATCTTCGTTTATATCCAGCGAATTTTACGAGTTTTTACAACAGAATGGTATTGTGCATACATTTTCGTCACCATACCATCCATAAAATTAGCTTAAAGAAAGCGTATTTTTGAAAGAAAATTTAGATCCGCGTTACTAAGATTTCATTTTGAATATAGAATTGCTAAACATACAATAACAAACGAGATATAATTTGATATTACCTAATACAAGAGCACTTATACAAACAAAAATGAAAAATCAATTAATCGAAAATATCAATCAGACATTTTAAAGACGGTCAAAAAGTGTGTGAGTTTGAACCGGTATGGAAGGAAGGAGAGATAATAGAAAACTATGGAAGTGTGACGTACGACGTGAATATGGCGGATAAAAAAGTGAGAAGACTTTCAAACCAAAATCGCGTAAAATCGAATCAAAAGAAAATAACTGATGATCAATCAGACAATATACGTTAAATTAGAAGATAAGTTGGTGCATGTGCAGACAAAAGATGCAGAATGTAACGAGATAGTGAGGCATTAACCACCTTATTTCCTAAGATCAACAATCAACAATCAACTTTAAATTAAAATTGTTGACGAATTATTATTTTTGTTAAATATTGTTAAATTTAATTTTTAATTTTGTAAATAGGTTTTTTTTTAAATTATGTTTAATTATAAGGGTGAAGAGATGTAATAATAATTATTGGAGCGTTAGCCACCACTACCACAAAACAAAACAAAAATAAAAAATGGAGCACGTGGCAGTAACGCTTCGCGCGCGGCGCTATTGCTTTTCGGCGGTTAATACCGTTTAAATTGTTTATAAATTGCACACTATCTTTTGTCCTCTGTTTGAGCCTTCTGGCGTTCGCCTGGGAGAAGATGGAAGGCGGATGGTGCTTCCCGAGCGGCGGCGGCGTCCTTTACGAGCTTTACGGGTAGCAACGTCCGACCTCACGGGAGGGCGATAAAGAAAAGTAGGCCAGAAACGGGCGAAAACGGTGACAAATTGAGAATACACAGTTAACCAGATAAGGGTACAAAAGGGTTAAAAAGGGATGAGGAGGTAATGGATTAAATACTTGTAAATAACGGTGAATATTAGTACGCGCATGTTGTGAGAGTTCAAATCGACTGATTGGCGTTAAAAGTGCGTGCACACGAACCTAGATAGATTGATAGATGTTATATGGGTGGTACCAGCGCCTATTCCACCGCGACCTTTCCAGATCTATTGTGGATCCCTGTTTACCTCAGATGACCAGCTCTAGCTTTGCCTCTTTGATTAGTCCTATTAGCCCTGCCAGAGGGGCTTGGGTATAGGTCTCCGCGCTTGGGTTTGTAGTGCCCAGATTTTGATATCTAATCCTTGCTAGACCCCCGCAGTGGCATAGGATGTGGAACGAGTCCTCTTCCTCTAGGCAGATTCTGCATGGTGCTTCTTCAACCAGGCCTATTTTGCTCATATGATTGTTGAGCTTGCAGTGTCCTGTTATCAGGCCTACTATTGTTTTGACCATTTTTCTGTCTTGGTTCAGAAGTTCGGTCGTGAATTTTAGCGATTGTTTCTTAAGGAACTGTTTCGCCTGTCTCTGTCCTGGTGAGTTCGTCCACCAGGTATGGGCCTGTGTCTCCACCCATTTTTTTATGGATCGTTTGACTGCGGTTTTGGAGATTCCGCAGGAGGGTTCCGGGCCAATTACTGCTTCTGACGAGCCTTATTTGGCCAGTTTGTCTGCTTTGTCATTCCCCGGATGTCCTCCGTGTCCTGGGACCCATATTGTTGCTTTTTTGGTGGCTTTTGCGATGTGTGGTCTCCATGTCATTTTGGCGTCAAAGGTTACTCCCAGGTACTTTGCCTTCCCTATGAAGGGGATTTCCGTACCCCCGAGCTTCAGTAGCTTTAGACTTTGCAATGGTCGTCTTTTTGTGAATATGACAATTTGTGTTTTTTGTGGATTGATTGCCAGTCGCTCCTGTTTGCACCAATTGTCTATTATGTTTAGGGCTCTTTGTGCTCGCTCAGAGACAACTCCCGCAAACCGGCCCCTGATGACAATGGCTATGCGTACCCTAGGCAGATGATCTCTTAGGAAAACTGTACTAGTGTAGCAGTGGAGACAGCACTCCTCCTTGTAGGCAGCCTCCCCCCGCCTTAGCTTTAATGGTATGGCCTCCAAAGTGGATGTGATTGTCCTTTTCTCTAGGCTGGCCTTGATCCATTGGTAAAGGCTTGGCGGGACTCCTTTCCTTGCTTTTGCCTCCACGAGAGAGGTTGTTGTGTTGTTGAGTCCGTTGTTTTTAGTAAGAATGAGGATATGCTGATAGGTCTGTATGACTTGGACGTTAGATCAGCTATTCTGCCTACCTTGGGCAGGTAGATTACCCTTACGCTTTGCCATGATTTTGGTATATATCCCCATGCCAGGCAGGCTTTGAAGATTTTTGACAGGCGCGACACCAATTCCTCTATGCCCATTTGTAACAGAATGGGATAAATCCCATCCGGTCCCGCGGACTTGTACGGTTGGAACCTGCTGATGGTCCATTTAATTTTAGTGGGTCTTGTGACCTCCGTGGCTAATCTCCAGTCCTTTCGGTCGGGCTTTTAGGTCTTTAGCTGGGATTGTCTGGCTTGTAATGTTCTGCCAGAATTGTTGAGGTTGGAAAGTGGACTTTTAATAGTTCCTTGAGACTTTCCTCTATTGTTTCTGTGTAGGTTTCTTCCGGTTTCTTGAGGAAGCCTACCTCTTTGGCAGCACTGCCGTCCTTAGCCAGAACTTTGTGAATTTCGATGGCCCTAAGAGGGGACTGATCCCGCTGGTGGAGGGTTGATCTTCTTTGGGAGAGTCTTGCCCTAGTTCTACGTTCTCCCCGGCCTCGCTGGTGCCTTGGGTCTCCGCTGGTTTCTCTGGCTGGCGGTGAAATTAGCCTTGATTTCGGCTCTTTTGGCCTCCATGTAATCTTGGCCTTCCTTCACCAGTTTCGCCACTTTCTGCTTTGGTGACGCCTGATACCCCTGCCTTCCGAATTTCATCGTCTGACATGAGGTCTACCTCCTCTAGGGCACTTATACGTAGTGCCTTTCCGGCCCCTTGGCCTTGATGAGGTTCCTGTGTAGAGGTACCCTGCCCTTTGGCTTGGGTGGCCTCTTCGCTGGCCTTATGGGAGGTCCCTGGCCCAATAGGCTTGGGATTCTCCTGGCCTGTATTTTTTGGTATATTAATACTTCTTGGGTTTTCCATTTTGTTCCCACGAGAAGCTAGGGAAATATTCGGTCGGCCTGATCAGAGCCCCGCATGATCAGGTAAGGCTAGATACAGGGGGGTTTCGCCTGGTGCCCCCTTGGGAAAGTTCGAGACCGCACATACCTCTGCGGCCATTCAGCTCTCAGCACTTTGCCTTTCACCTTAGCTTGGGGTTTGGGTTACTCTTCGTTTCCCTTCTCTTCTACGATCATTGAGGGTACTTATCCCTTGCACCACGTAAAGGTGGTAACCCTCGCTCGGGGCACACGAACATAACAAAAAGTTCACGGACACGCTCGAAAATTAAAATTTGTGCCCGATGGAACAATAATTTTGGTGTTTAATGTTGCTAATAATGTGCGCATGTACTAGTTCTGTGTTTGTATTAGTGTCGTCAATTGTAAAGAGAGAATAAATAATGAGTTAGAATTGAATCTATAAATGTCGTGTCTTCAATTTATTTTCCCCTCGCTGAAGCTAGTGTATATTTAAAATATTTGAATTATCATTCCATATTACCACAATACTGATTTTAGTTTCTGCTTGGTGACATTCGCCTTTGTTATATCGGTTAGTATTCTGGTTAAGTATTTGCCTAATGGTTGCTGCTTTTGGGCGTACTCGTTTAATTGCTCCATCTGTACTGCAGTTGCTTGCATGACTTCTTCTTCCAATAATTTTTGGGCCTAGAGTCGTATTCTACGATTGCGCAGACTTGGTGTTTACTTCTCATGCGAAAGTGCTGCTTTGATTTGGGCGTACATTAGAATCGTGTCGCTGGACCTGATGGAGTTTGTCTTCGATGTGTCGTGGATGTTGGTTGTTAAAGCTTCTCGCCCGGAAACGTATGTTTGACTCGGATCGTAAATCCGAATCGTTTCGTCGAACCAGGTGGATGTCGTATTCGCAGTGTTGTGAAAGTTGGTTGTTGTTAAGCTTCTCATATGGGAGCTTCTGTTTTGACTCGGCGTAAATCCGAATCAAAAGGTTACTCTCTCTCGTGTGGTGGCAGTAGGTAGAGAACGTCCTTCTCACCTCTGATATCTCCTCAGATGTCTACGGAGTAGCTGCTGTCAACGAAACGAATAACGTGCATAGGTTCCGGTACTCAATCCACATTCGCTAGTGACGGTGGCGAAGTTTAGAACGGGTTGTTTGTAAGTTCGTTTTAGATTTTTCTTTGGATGACTCCCACTCTGGCACCAAGTGGGCAGTGGATTCAGTTTCGAAGACCAATGTGTATCCACATGCTGCGATGATGAGCGCCGGTACGGAGATGAGCTCGTCTGCTTGATGAGGCACAGGTACGTGATTAAGCAGGATGAGGGTGAAATTGTTCTCTGAAGTTTTTAGGCTCTTCAATGAGAAACAAGTAACTCGAGTCAAAGTTGGTTTGAATCTGATTTATTTCATATGTTTCTGGCATTTGATACATAATTTAAATTTCATAATATACGTCATAACTAGGATTATAATACTAAAGGCTAATTTCTTTATTATCAGTCTACAAACTATAACTAATTATATGTACAGTTGATCTCCTTGTAAAAGTGGACAACCGGAAAATGCGTTGCTGAATTTGTGGAAATATGAATAATTAGGGAAGAGTGGGAAGAAAGGGGCTGGGTATCAGGGAGATTCAGGTTCGCAATAAAGGGGAGGAAAAAAAGACTAATGGTGAAAATGAGACTGTCTACGAAAAAAAAGGGAACGTAGAGTTAATGGGGGGTGGTGAAATTCTAGCGTAGGTACATCAGTAGGATTTGTTTCGGATAAACGTGGGAGCGGTGTTCATTAATCAAAACTGAGATGAAATCTGGGTAAAATAGATTCTAGAATTGGCGAGGGAGGAAGGTATGTGGTTAAAATTCTTTTATTGAACGGCGGGAGGAATTGAGAGGAGGATAAGTGTATAAATTACAAAGGGTAGCAGGGTGAAGGTGTGGGTGATAAAAGAGTAATGGGAGTTATTAGGTGGATGCTCAGAAGCAGTAGACTTCCTATATGGAATGGGTAGGGGAAATGTCAAGAGTAGCGATTAAGGATTTCATTGGGGGAGAAGGTAGAAAAAGCTTTTGAAAAAGTGAAATGAGAAAAAACAGCTGGAATGGACGGATAGAAGGCTGAGATATAATACGAGGTTGCAAAGGGAAAAGAAAAGGTTTATGAAGTTGTTAAATCAAACTTGAATATGAGAGAAAAATATACCGGTGTCACGGAGAGTGTGAATTAAAGTGAAATGTCATTAATGAGTATTTACAAACTTACTTTTCTGTAACTTATTATGATATGCATTTTATAATCATACAGACAAAGAACGTTGGATGACATGTCGTTTATAGGAAGTAGGCGAGGTAAGACAGATGATAGTATTTATTATATTAAGAGACCATTTATTATATTAAGAGAACTACGTGGAGTGTATGTAACAAATAGTTTTAATCAATAATAAAATTAGCAGTGCGTGGAAAATACGATGAACTTAGGATCTCAACATGTTTATTTACGTAAATAAACAAAAATAAAGGAAACATAATTTCTTAATATTGTTTATAATTTTATATAAATAGGATCTCATTGGAATTTAAAATTCGAACAAAATCACGACTTAAATACGACAAAATAAATGAAACAGTTACGGCAAGGAAAAATGTTAGTCAAAAAAGGGCGGGTGTCATTGCTATTATTTACGGATCTATTAGATAAATCTAAAATTGTGACTACACTATTTTTTTGAAATTTTATTGACAATTTAAATTAGGCCTGGAGATAAATAAAGCCTTAGTTCAGGCAAATGAAGACAATGAAGAGCTCTGGGTTTCACCGATTTCAAACGCGATTATTACCTGAACTATCCTTAAACCTGTTAAAACTAGTCGGATATTAAAATAAAAAATAAAGTGAAACCAACCAAGTGTTTATGAAAAGTTCAGATAATAAGTAAATAATCAACACTAAGAAATGATTCCAAAATTTAAAAAAAATCATGGTAACTTTAATTTCAATAATGAGTTGCTCCTCCATGATTTCCATTTTGTATTGAGGGGAATCTAAATGGCCAAAAGTATTAGCAGTACAAGGCTTACAGAATATTGATGACAATGTATGTAACTGACATTGACATTGGTTAATAGTAAGTAAAAGTAGTGCGTAAAAGTATATCCATGCAGAAAGATGTTACTATGCAACAAAATTACACTTTTCTCAACGGTTTTGGATGCGTAAATATACGGTATTTCTATTCAGTATGTGAAAAAATAAATCGTTGAGTTTTTTTGCACAGGATGCACATTTTTTAATAAAAATATTCTCACGTCAAAAGTAAAATCTTTCTTGCCCACAGTATGCCACGGCTCATTTATGACGTCTTCCGTGAGTTTGACACCTTAGATGCGGCATTCTTACGGCAGAAGTTATGAGTACTCAGAATTAGAGGAAATGTACTCAATTTAATTAGTTCATTTTTGTCAGATAAGCAAATTTATGTAAAAATAGAACTCAAAGTCAAAAACATACAATATTAGCGAAGGGGTGGATCAACTTTAGGGCCACTAATCTACCTATTAGAGAGAGAGAGAAACATATTTATCTTATCATCCTCTTCTGCCTATCGACCGAAGGTTTTTCAGCCTTCTTCCTGTTACTTATTAACCATTTTCATGAATTTATTAAACCACAATAGTATTCTCGGCGCAAACACCGCACAGTCTTCGGGATTTAATAAATAGTATCCATTCTTAGATCTCAAGTAGGTGTAATAAAAATAAATTAATACTCAATATGGAAAAAAACAGTTAGTATTCAGTTTTATAATAGAAAGCCTCCAAAACCACTAAAACCGAATACTAAATTCTTAGGCAGTTTTATTAATGCAATACTGTCATAGGGTCAATACTGAAATTAAAATTTAACAACTAGAATCTTTAATAAACCTATATTACGCACTAGCATATCCACATTTAGCATATAATGTAATGTCCTGGGGCAGAGCGAACGCCCAACGAATTTTTATTTCTCAAAGGCACATCATTAGTCTCGTTTGTATTTATAAATGCGCTATATACGCAGCTGAAAATTTAAATAAATTCTAGAAACATTCTAATATCCACGAACATGATACTCGCCATAAATATAAATTTATATTACTAGTTCATAACAGTTAGATATTAAAAAGTTCACCATATATTTAAGTATAACCATTTATATTGTGATTCCTGAATATTTAAAAATGAATGGAAATTCGATTTTTATAAGAGAAACCTAAAAAATTATCAAAATAATAAAAATCCTAATTCAATTTAAAATATTTAATCTGTTATTATATCGTGTATTTTATTGAAAGTTTGTGTATAGTGGTTATCATGAATAAAGATTACTATTACTACTACTATCTTCGAAATTAAAATGGGTTTACCAAAAAAAATATGAAATTAAAGCTTTTCTAATATTTCTAAATAATTGAAGATTTGTCGGTAAAATATCTTTCAATTTTTCAGTTCCCGTAGGATGTAATTAATTTTACATAAAAAAGATGATATAGTACCTAAAACTAGTAATAATACACGCCAGTGGTGACATATTCGGTTACGGCCCAGAACTGTCATGCAACAACGATGGTTCGGGTCAGTAGTTGGATGGATGGCCTGTACCATTCACAATTGGAATATAATTAATAGTGCTTTAGCGTGACGGGGGTGATCCGCTTCACGGCAGAAGGACTACGTGGTCGATAGCCAAACACTACTACTGCTACTTGTAATAATATTCAAGAATAGTCATGAAGAGTTGGCGCCATCACCATTTTTCAGATAAATAATCTCATAACTGATATGATAACGAAAAAGAAGTAATTTTACTAAGAAAATTATGATAAAATAAAAAAAAAAACATATAAAATGCAATTTATGGCGAATTTAGATTGAGAGCCATACCTTATTTGAATAACTATAAAATTAACCAGATATTAGAAATAACTGTAGGAGTTCGGGTAATCATAATAAATAGAGAGCGGATAAAAAGCTTAAAAAATGTGAAAAAAAGCACTTAAAAAGGCACAAAATTTAGAGAAAAAAAGCATTAAAAAAAGCATAAAAACAGGAAAAAGGCATAAAAAGACGAAAAAAGCACTAAAGAAAACAATATTTTCTTAATATGTTACACGTTTATCAACATGTTTTACATAGAAATTCTGCTTAAAACTAAAATAAACATACTTTCTTTATGCAATATATAATATTATGTAAGTATTTAAAAATTAAATTGTAATTTTGTATACATTTCAAAATAACTAAAATCTATTCATGAAAACAGTAAATCTTTAAATGTTGTTCTAGGGGTTTAATTGTAAAAATTATTACTTCTGACGCTCAATAAATTTTTGAAAGTGGAATAGCTTCTCTTCATTTTAAATTACAGCTGGATCCATTTGAAAATTGCCATTCAAAATCAAGTTTAATTTATTTAATATTAAAAATTCTTAATTTTCACCGAATACTTCTTTCGATATTATTTTGATTTCTTGACCAATGCGTCCATGTATTTTCTAAATTGAATCTGCTTTTATAAAGATTTGATTGTGTTGCTCACAAAATTTAAACGCGATTTTATGTAACTAAATTGTTTTGAAGGAAGCTCTTGTTTCTTAAGAACTGTTTGACAGTCATTACCTGATTTGCTTGTCGTTTCGGGAAAAATGTATATAACATTATTAAATTCTTCAAAATTGTTCGCATAGTACATCGTAGCATATAGCCAAGTTCCCCATTTTGTTAGCACTGGTTTATGGTGCAGTGAGATATCAGGTAATGACTCCTTGAATAATTGCACTCACAGAAGAATATAAAAACTATTTTTCTATATTTAATTAAATCTACAAATGGAAATTTCATTCTTATAGTTTCAGAAATTAGTTTCTATCCATGTGCTAAACTTGTACAATGCACAAAATGCATTATTAGTAAAATTTTGTAACTTGGTATTGTCTACGGCAAACATAAGCTTGTCAGTCCATCATTTATGAATTTTGGTATAATGTTAATATCAGTTTTCTTTAATTCTTTTGTATACAGGGTTATTCACGCTATACGGCACGGAATATTGTGGCCAAAATACGTGACTTTCAAAAAGTTTCATTTTGGAGATATATGGGGGACTACTAGGGCTACTTTTTACTTTCCCTATATACGAAGTATATAGGGGAAGTATTGTGATCGTGATTTTTTTTTGAAAATTTTTTTTTGCGGAAATATCCGTTTTGAGGTCCCCTGAGTCCATTAAACTAATTTCTGGAAAAAAAAAAATTGTGTCTGTGTGTGTGTCTGTCTGTCTGTCTGTCTGTCCGTGGGTGCTGTATCTCAAAAACGAATGATCCGATCGAGATGAAACTTTAAACGTAAGGTTTGATCGTTAAAAACTGGAACTGAAAAGCTTTTGGTAAACATTCATAAACCGGAAGTGGGTGTTTACTCGAAGCGTTTTTTGTTTTTTTCCGATATTGTTTTTAATATGAAAAATATTACAAAACTTTTCAAACAAAAGTTAAAGCGAATGAGAAACTGAACAAGTTTTATTTGAACATGTTTTTCATAAAATTCTTAACTTTCGAGAAAAAAAATAAAAATTGAAATTTTTGACATTTTTTGCCAATTGCTAATAAACTATTGAAGCAACATGAAAGTTATATAACAAATAATTGTAGAGAATTCAAAAGTGCACAAATTATTAAGAATAAGATTTTTACGTAAACCTCATAGTGTTCGAGAAAAATGTAGGGAAAGTACTATGATGGCCACATCACCATCTTTAAAATTACTTTCATAATATACAGGGTGTCCCAAAAACCCTGAAAGTATCAAAGTTGTGTTTTTTAATGAAACACCCTGTATTTTATTGCATTTTTGAATCCTTCGATCAAAATAAGTGTGTGTTTTAATAAGGTTTTTATTACTTAAACCTTAAGGTTTTTGAAATAATTTGAATTTTGTAAAAATTTAACCTAATTTTCATGTTTCAAATACTTAAAAAGTAATTAAATTATGCATACCAAATTTACACTGAAATGTAACAATAGATCATATTTTATTTTCCAAGTATAATAAATTTGACATCTTATACCGGGTGTAAAAAAATTGGAATTAAACAAATGAGAACTTTAAATGGCTATAACTTCATTTATTTAAATGGAACGCTATATTTATTAATTTATCAGCAAATGCACGTTTTAATTACCTATCGAATGGTATTTATATCTTAAATGTTAAGTCTTCTCGTTTTTACAGAAAACGCCAAAATATTGTTTATTGCACCGTTTTAGTACTTTTTAAGTAAAAATTTTAATTTTAAAAAGTAGCCCTAATAGACCCCCATATATCCCCAAAGTGAAACTTTTTGAAAGTCACGTATTTTGGCCACAATATTCCGTGCCGTATAGCGTGAATAACCCTGTATATCAAAATACTATTGGTTGGATGTCTTCATGTTAAACAACTATTATTAAATTAAACAAGCGTTTGTGGTTTCATCCACACCAAACCACATATAATTATTGTTAATAATATCTTTAATTTTTTGTATGGTTTCGTAGTACGCAAGAGCAACATATTTTTTTCTCAGGAATGCGCGTTTTACAATATTTTCCCAAGAAAGATTTAAATGCATTATTTAGTAATTTTCTTAAAGGGATATTCGAATGTAAAAGTATTTTGCACAAATGTGAATTTAATTTAAATTGTCCATCGTTTGTTGAAGATGATGCTAAAGATTATGAAATTGTGCTGTTTTTTTAGTTCAGTTTTGAACTTTTTCAAACATTCTTGATGTAGTGTTGTTATAACATGTTTTACATACAAGTCTGGACTAGTTAGGATGCAGTTGGGAACTAAAATAAAACTTACTACATATGTTTAAACATGCCTTACAAAATAATGTATTATTTTCACTTGTTAATTTTCGATAGTCTCCAATTAATTCTTGTATTGTTGTTTTCACCTTTTGCATTATGGGTTAAATACACATGTGAATTATATAATATAATTTATCTTTGATTCCCCAGGTCAATACCATTCACGCATATAGTAATTTTTGATAAATAAGCAAAGTTTTTGGAATGTCAATTCAATAGTACGGTTTATGAATGCGAGTTTGAATATGAAAATTAACGAAAACGATATATATGCACCAGTCGTCCCATCGGTATTTTTGCCGAGAGTAGAAAATTGATACGGTTGTAGAACACCTGATTATCAGCTATCACTTAAATTTATTTACATTTAATACTTACTGGGGCCCCTGTTTGGGCCTAGTTTAACGACGTTTACATCCGGAATATCATAGGTGTGATTCCTATGAAGCGTTCGTCTGTATTATCTGAATAATGAGACGGTCTATTATATCTACTTATTTATAAACGAATCCATTGTAAATTGGTAATTTATACTAATATTTATTAATAATAAAATTTATTATAATTATTGTATCATATTATGAAGATTTTAAACAATTATGTTGTCAAAAGACACGAAGAAAATATGTAATACAAATATAATCTATACTAATATTTATTAATAATAAAATTTATTATAATTATTGTATCATATTATGAAGATTTTAAACAATTATGTTGTCAAAAGACACGAAGAAAATATGTAATACCAATATAATCTATAATATTAATGATGGGACACAGTTTTTTACGAAAATTCGCTATCTTGACACATTAATTTAATATCAGCGTGAAATTTTTATAAATTTTTTTTAATGTTTAAGAAAATGCTCAAAATAAGCATCAGAATCTAAAAAAAGCATGAAAATAAGCACAAAAAAATCACTCGCGACCCAACTGCCTAGCTGTGCTCTGCAGATTAGCGTTTATATATCGTTCAATTATCGTTATTAGTTATGGTTTACTCTAATACAACGGAAGGGAAAACTAAGTCCAAATCAAAAAGTAGCAAGCGGAAGAGAGGCCGGCCTAAAAAAGACGACCCCGAACACGAAAATAAAAAACGGCAAACCTCGCCTGCGTGCGATACGGACAGCAGCTCCTCCAACATGGACACTTCACAATCGATAACGGCAAGTATAACAAATTTAAACACAACAAAACCCTCAACATCTAACAATCATACACAACCGAGCTCAACATCCACACAACACTCACAACAATTTGTAAACACATACACTTTTAACACTACCTCGGACTATACGCGTCTTCAAATGGTCCAATTATGGATAAATAATATAAACGACAAAGACGCTATCCTAATCAAAACAAAACAAGGCTTCATTGCAAAATCCAACCGAACTAGAGGCACGTGCGAAAATAACCTTAAAATACTACAAGGCAAAAACATCATTCGCTCCTTCGCGCCGTTAAACACCGTGCCTCGTGAGCGCAACCCGGCAGCACCGTCCTACTCATATAAGTCATATTTCGTGTTAATCGAAATACGTTTTTAAAAAGATTTATTTTAATTATAATTATTAATAACAATTAATTAATACAATGATTATACGTGTGCACGGGTTGAGGAACAAGTCTAGACTAACTTAACATTAATATGAATCGCGGAGCTGGAGATTCTGCATCAGCGTTCTGGGAGCTGACACCTAAGCATTTATTATTATAAAGGGTAGATTAGAGGTGGTGACATAACTCCTCCATCCCTAAATTGAAGCATATTCATGGAATGAAGAATGCTTGATTGTTCGTCGGGGTTTGTTCTTCAGTAAGTTCTTGCCCGGGGATTGATGTCTGGTTTCTTGGACACTTCCGTCGTACCAATCGATATGTGTAGTAAATTCCAACGATGATTATGATAGTGTAGATTATTATAATCCAATAATTTGTTGAGGATTCATTCTTGTATTTCAGCTCCATCAACTTCATCTTCTTTTGATCGCGTTGAATTTCGTGTATTTTATCGAGATCGACGTCTTCGATGGTGATCCTTGGAATTTGGACTGCAGGTGATATTTGGGGTACTTCGATTTCTGGTAGTAACAGGGGTTCTCCTCTTGTAACCGTTTTCTCGTTCATTAGGTTGTATTTTTCGGTCTTGAATTGGCATCCAACAGGTAGATTAATTAAGTAGTTTCCTTTGAGCGATGTCAAGTCGGTTCGCTTGCAAATTGTTTGGATTTTAGTCCTTTTTGGGAATATTACTATGTAGTTGGATTCGTCGATTTGCTGGACGATGTCTTTTGTGGTTTCAATTGGTATTTGCTCGCATTTGTTTGCGGATGAGGTTAATTTTAAAAGTTGAAAAATACAATCTTCTTTTTTCAATCCATCGATGAGGTCACCAACGGGGCAATAGTAATTGGGACGCGGATTGATGCATGGCATGGACATGTACTGATAGAAATCTTCGTTCATGGTGAGGTAGGTATTTTCGGGAATAATTGTAGTAGCGTTTTGGGTAGGTATTGAATATAGGTGGTAATAGTTAAATGTTTCAGGATGCACTAATGGGAAGTGAATTACAAAAACAATTTTAGTTCCGGAATAATAAGCTTCTACTTGCAATAGGTCATAATATTTGTAGGTGTTTGTTGCAGGTGGAAAAATTAATTGATTAATTGAATTATGTTTCAAAATAATTTTTTGAATGTTTTCGAGTTCATTAATTTTTAATATACTGTTATGGAGTGTTCCAAGTCTAGCAAATGTGATTGCGTTTTCAATATCATTTAATAATTGAATAATTATGTTTACTGTTAATCGTATTTGATCCAAAATATGTTTTGTTTTAATGTAGTTTTCAAAATTGAAGGTAAAGTTATCTATTGAGGTACGAATATTGTTTAAGCCAGTAGCTATTGCTTTTTGGTTGTTTACTATTACTGTGATGGTTTTATTAAAGTTATCAATAATATCGGTTGTTAATGACATTTCTCGATTTAATTTTTGAACAATGTTATGTTGATTATTCTTAAGGTCAAGAATAGCTTGATCGTAGTAAACTACGTCATTTGCGTCTAAATTGCCTGAAATACTTTTGATTATTGTACCTAAGCCATTTATTAAGCCTCTTTTTACTCTGTATGTGGGAATAATGGAATTAATTTTTTGTTCCGCTAATTTTAATTGAAATAGTAGTATATGATCAACTTTATTTAGTTCAACGAGGTATTCTTGACTTGATTCGTTTTTTACGCGTTTTGATAGATTTTCGTAATTTCGATTCAACGTTTTTAGTTCATTATTTATTGGAGTTAAGTCAAAGTAGTGAATAAACGTATGAAATTTAGATTTCATTTTTGCTGTGCCTAATTTATACGGGAGGATGCCGGGGTTCTTGTCCAGGTTCGTTATTTGAATTTCTTGGAGATTTGCTGTCGCTGACAGGATCAGGAGGATTGTATGAGTCCTGTAACAATTTGGTTGTGTCAGATTTTGGTCTTCTTAAATTTTGTTTATGTAACTGTCTGTTGGTGGTTTTAATTTTTATACCTTTGTCTTCGATTACGTTCTGTTTTGAAAATTTTGGATTTAATTTATTTCGACTTGCTGTTGTAATTTTTCTGTAAGCGTCTGAGTCAGGTTCATAGTTGAGTGGTTCATGACGATTTTGGTTATGATATTCTATTGTTTGTACTTTTTTATTGTATAATTGCTCATTTAATTTTTTATAAATTTCTTTCGTTATATCGCGATGTTCTTGAATGTAGTTGTTCAATAATTGATGATTTAAATTGATATCAAAAGGGTCTCTAGTGTTTAGATGTCCGTTTATTATATCGATAGGTTTTTGTTTTGTCATCGAATGTATAGAGTTATTGTATCCTAAAATTGCGTAAGGCATGTGATTTAAAATGTCAATTTTGTTATTATTTTTACTTTTAATTATTCTTAGATGTTCGACTATGGTTGAGTGAAATCTCTCAATTGGGCCGTTAGATTGTGGGTTATTGACTGTAATGTAATGAGTTTTAATTTTGTGTATATTAAAGAATTCTTCTACAACTGTATTTTTTAATTCGGTTCCTCTGTCCATAACAACTAGTGAGGGGAGTCCGTGATGGGTCATAAAAATAAGGAATGATTTTACTATTTCTATACCTGACATACTGATTAGAGGATAAGCTTGAGCGTATTTTGAAAATGTGTCAATTAATGTTAGAAATTTTTGTCCTTGAGCTTGAAAAGTATCTGCATGGATTATTTCGAATGGTCTTGATGGTGTGGGTGTAATCATTAATTTCTGTTTGGGAGGATTTCTGTCATATTTATTTGTTTGACAAATTTCGCATAAGTTTATATAATTAGTTACATCGTTTTTTATTCCTGGCCAATAATATGATCTTTTAATTCGTGATTCGGTTTCTAAGATTCCACGATGGTTTGTTTTGCCTTCATGAAAATTAGATATAATTTCGTTTTGTCTTTCTTTATTAATAACATCTTGCAATATAGTATTACACTTAATTAATTTGTACGCGTTATTTTTAAATGTTTTTCTTAAAATGTCGCAAAATTGTGGTACATGTATTTCGTTGTCAAAATTAATTGCGTGAGTAAATTTTGGATCTATATAATTTTTAAATAATTGAATTACGTCATTTTCCATATTATTTGTGGATACTTGAGTATATAATCGTTTTTTTGTGGGGAATATTTGTTCTATTTTTGGTTTCAAGGGGGAATGTAGAACAAAATTAATTTTTATTTGATGGTCGAATGAATTTAGGTTTTTTTCAGAAATTGGAATTTCTTGGATGGGGCTTTCTTGATTTGAATGAGCTGTATTATCGTCTTCGTTATTATTTTCACCTATTTCGTCTGCACTAATTGTTTCTTCTGTATCTGCTGATATTCTACGATTAATTTCTTCATTGTCTCTAATATCGTCTAATGGAATGTTTTCGCTTATGTTCGCTATTATTGATTCATTATCATTATTTTCTTGTTGACGTTGTTCTCGTGATTGCATTAAATTATTGAATTGATTCATATATTCAAAAAAATCAAATGACTCTTTAGTGTGAATTTCGACACGTGATAAAGCATCTGCGTTCGTGTTAAATTTGCCTTTTAAATTGTCTACTGGTACTTTTGTTACAATTCGGGCATAGGGGTCAATTTTTGTTTTAAATAAAATTATTTGAGAAGTTTCTTGATATAAAATTGGTATTGTGCAATTGGGAGTAATTAATTTTGAGTTTACAAAATCTAATTGAGCACTTAATAGTTTTATCTACGATCGTACAGAAAGTAGACGCTTTTTGCATCATTTTTCATTGTAAAAGTTGCTTTTTAAAGCACTAGTGCTTTTTTACGTTTTTATTGCACGCTAATGTCAAACTGTTTTTAGTGCACAGATATGTCAAATTTGACAGATGAATATATTTCGACGAAAAACTTATTTTTTTATTAATTGATACAAATAACTAGAGAGCGGATAAAAAAGCTTAAAAAATGTGAAAAAAAGCACTTAAAAAGGCACAAAATTTAGAGAAAAAAAGCATTAAAAAAGCATAAAAACAGGAAAAAAGCATAAAAACACGAAAAATGCACTAAAAAAGCATTAAAAAAGCATAAAAACAGGAAAAAAGCATAAAAACACGAAAAAAGCACTAAAGAAAACTATATTTTCTTGATATGTTACACGTTTATCAACATATTTTACAAAGAAATTTGGCTTAAAACTAAAATAAACATACTTTCTTTACGCAATATATAATATCATGTAAGTATTTAAAAATTAAATTGTAATTTTGTATACGTTTCAAAATAACTAAAATCTATTCATAAAAACAGTAGATCATTAAATGTTGTTCTAAGGGTTTAATTGTAAAATTTATTACTTCTGACGCTCAATAAATTTTTGAAAGTAGAAAAGCTTCTCTTTATTTTAAATTATAGCTGGATCCATTTGAAAATTGTCATTCAAAATCAAGTTTAATTTATTTAATATTAAAAATCCTTCATTTTCAACGAATACTTCTTTCGATATTATTTTGATTTCTTGGCCAATGCATGCAGGTATTTTCTAAAATGAATCTGCTTTTATAAAGATTTGATTGTGTTGCTCACAAAATTTAAACGCGATTTTATGTAACTCAATTGTTTTGAAGGAAGCTCTTGTTTCTTAAGAACTGTTTAACAGTCTTTAACTGATTTGCTTGTCGTTTCGGGAAAGTTGTATATAACCTTATTAAATTCTTCAAAATTGTTCGCATAGTACATTGTAGCATATAACCAAATTCCCCATTTTGTTAGCACTGGTTTATGGGGCAGTGAGATATCAGATAATGACTTCTTGAATAATTGTACTCACAGAAGAATATAAGAACTATTTTTCCATATTTAATTAAATCTACAAATGGAAATTTCATTCTTATAGTTTCAGAAATTCGTTTCTATTCATGTGCTAAACTTGTACAATGCACAAAATGCATTATTAGTAAAATTTTGTAACTTGGTATTGTCTACGGCAAAAATAAGCTTGTCAGTCCATCATTTATGAATTTTGCTATAATGTTATTATCAGTTTTCTTCAATTCTTTTGTATATATCAAAATACTGTTGGTCGGATGTCTTCATGTTAAACTCATATTATTAAATTAAACAAGTCTGTGGTTTCATCCACACCAAACCACATATAATTATTGTTAATATCTTTAATTTTTTGTATGGTTTCATAGTATCTAAGAGCTACATAATTTTTTCTCGGAAATGCGTATTTTACAATATTTTCCCAAGAAAGATTTAAATGCATTATTTTGTAATTTTCTTAAAGGGATATTAGAATGTAAAAGTTTTTGCACAAATGTGCATTTAATTGAAGATGATGCTAAAGATTGTGAAATTGTGCTGTTTTGTTAGTTCAGCTTTGAACTTTTTCAAACGTTCTTGAAGTAGTGTTGTTATAACATGTTTTACATACAAGTCTTGACTAGTTAGGATGCAGTTGGGAACTAAAATAAAACTTACTATTTTTAAACATGCCTTACAAAATAATGTATAATTTTCACTTATTAATTCTGGATAGCCTCTAATTAATTCTTGTATTGTGGTTTTCACCTTTTGCATTATGGGTTAAATATACATGTGAATTATATAATATAATTTATCTGTGATTCCCCAGGTTAATACGATTCACGCATATAGCAATTTTTGATAAATAAGCAAAGTTTTTGGAATGTCAATTCAATAGTTTATGAATGCGAGTTTGAATATGAAAATTAACGAAAACGGTAAATATGCGCCAGTCGTCCCATCGGTACTTTTGCCGAGAGAAGGAAATTGATACGAGTGTAGAACACCTGATTATTAGCTATCACTTAAATTTGTTTACATTTAATACTTACTGGGGCCCCTATTTATTTTATAACGACGTTTACATCCGGAATATCATAGGTGTGATTCCTATAAAGCGTTCGTCTGTATAATCTGAATAATGAGACGGTCTATTATATCTACTTATTTATAAACGAATCCATTGTAAATTGGTAATTTATACTAATATTTATTAATAATAAAATTCATTATAATAATTGTATCATATTATGAAGATTTTTAACAATTATGTTGTCAAAAGACACGAAGAAAATATGTAATACAAATATAATCTATAAATGATGGGATACAGATTTTTACGAAAATTCTCTATATTAGCACATTAATTTAATATCAGCGTGAAATTATTATTAAATGTTTTTTAAATGTTTAAGAAAATGCTCCAAATAAGCATCAAAATCTAAAAAAATCATGAAAATAAGCATAAAAAGTCAAAATAAGCACAAAAAGTCAAAATAAGCAAAAAAGCCCAAAAAAACTTAGCGCTAAGTAATCACATTCTTCAAGATTCGTATAGATATTAAGAAATTTTTTCGATGCTATTAATATTATGGATAAGCATAATGCTAGAAATCCGCTCTCTACAAATAACTAATAAACTATAAATAAAATATATAATACAAACCAAATGGCAGATTTAAGAACTCTGAAGATTTCATTTAATGCAAGTCGAAGCGATTACAATAAAGCGAACATTTTTTTCATAAATAATAATGGCGGCCGACATTTGTGCAACTTGTTTACTGGTTGCTAAGTAACGCTTTCATTAGTGCACTGCGGGTAAAATATGTTTTCATTAATTGAATTATTGAAATGATATTAAAATATTACTCATAAGAATATATTCTTTGAAATCCTTTACGATCGAAGATAAAATTTTGTAAGGCACACGTGTAAAAAGTTTCTTTATTGCACTCCTGGCTTTAAAAAAACTCGCTCGTTCCTCGCTCGTGTTTTTAAACGCCAGTTCGTGCAATAAAGCATCACTTTTTACACTTGTACCTTAAATAACTATTAAATTATCTAAGCCTATGAGTCCATCATAAACTGTATGAAACTTGAAAAGATAAAATTTGAGATTTATATTTTCTTTAAATTCTTTGAAAGCTGGAATTTCCGCACAATGATCGTATGTTGATGATTGGAAAACTGTGGATACAGTGAATGGTTCATAAAAAATATTATTTTTGTAGTTTTTAGAAGCAATTTCTGGGTTTATAAAGGATTTTGTAGATCCAGTGTCGATTAATAATTTTAAAGGGGGATTAGAAATTTGGATGTAGGGTAATTCTTTTTTATTAGTGGATAAATGATTTTCAATATTGATTAAGTTGTTTCGTTGGGATTGTGAACCTCGTGAAAATTTGAGATTTCATTTTCGTCAACAAAATATAAAATTGCAGTGTTTTCAGGACTTTGTTCATTAAATTGAGATTTTTCGATATTTCCTTGTGAATTAGCCTGATCGTTTATTTCGGTGTTGAAAAGTTCTTCGGCAATGTATTTTGGTTTTCCGCCGTTATTTTGAAAATAGTTATTTGTGGGGTTTCTACGAAATTGTGAATTACCTTTTGTGGTTACACTCATTGGTGTAGGTCTGGGTTGTGGGTTGTTTGGGTTTGATTTCCAAACGTTTTGGGGTCTACCAAATACTTGTGAGTTTGTTGGAAATTTTCGTACTTGTTGATTATAATTTTGTTGTAAATTAATTGGTTTATTAGGAAATTGATTTGTATTATTATATTGATGTGGTCTATATTGTGCAAATTGTTGCTTTGCAAATTGTTGTTGTGCAGGAAATTGTTAATATCTTTGGGGTTGCTGCAAATGAAAATTGGGAGTTGTTCTTTTTATAGGAACATTATGTTGATTTGTTTTTTGATAGTATTTAATATTTTCTTCTTCTGTAATGAATTGTATAGCTTGTGCAAGTGAATCTGGTCGCATGGCACGTATTATCGGACCTAAAGGTTCTCTAAGACCTGCTAAGAATGTTTTCAACGCTTGTTTCTTGAAAAATTCGCGCTTAATTGGCTTTTCTGCGGCTAAGCAATGTAAATCTATGTAATTACAAATTGTATTAAGAATATGGATAACATTTTCATGAAATTGATATGGTGTTTCGTTCGGTTTTTGTTTTAAATTAACTAAATCCTGATTTAAACAATTTTCGTCTCTTTGATCACCGAAATTTTGTAAAAGTGCATTTTTTATATCATTCCAATTATTGGAATTGTTAATAGCAATAATTTCTTCCGCTCTACCTTCTAGTTTATTTAAAATACCATTTAACAACAACGTATTTTGGAAGTTGTTCACGTTTTGTGCATCGAAGTAGTGAGTAAGCACTGATTCGGATGCATTAATAAATCTATGCAATTTATTGGGGTTCCCATCGAAATTTGGGATAATTGATAGGGTTTTCATATCTAGAACTGGTACTACTGCCATATTATTTAAAATTTGAATTGGATTATTAACTTTATTAATTGTTAATTTACTTTTTATATTTTTATTTTGAGTTGTATCTAACGTAAGTTTATTGAATATTTCTGTTAATTGTAATTCCAGATCCCGGTTAGTTTCGCAGGAGGAAGTAAGGGGATAAGGAGAGTCTGACATGAACAAAAGAATCTCACCACGTTATCACAACGCTGATTTGCATTTCTCTCGGTTACCGGCTCGAATTGTCCGTGACGGAATTTTCTTGCGATGCCGAATGTGAACCTCGGGAGTCTCGTTTTCTTCTCAAATTCTTCTCGGATCCGCTTGGATTCGGTAATTGTTGTGTTTATTGATTGGAAGTTGTACTTCTTCTTCTTTGAATGGTTCTTCTTGATAGTACCGAAGGAATTAAAATTCCAAGCCCGTAATTATTGATTGATTCACGATTTTACGAACTGTACTATCCGCACGACTGCGCCACTTATATTTCGTGTTAATCGAAATACGTTTTTAAAAAGATTTATTTTAATTATAATTATTAATAACAATTAATTAATACAATGATTATACGTGTGCACGGGTTGAGGAACAAGTCTAGACTAACTTAACATTAATATGAATCGCGGAGCTGGAGATTCTGCATCAGCGTTCTGGGAGCTGACACCTAAGCATTTATTATTATAAAGGATAGATTAGAGGTGGTGACATAACTTGCGTGATCCGATCACTTGAGCCCGAAATCGAAGACGCGGCGATCAGCGCGCATTTAAACTCAGCCGGAATTGAACACCGCTTCTGCCGTAGAATTATTTCGAAAGCAACTGGACTTAAAACCAGAATGGTCCGTATAATAACGGCGTCACATAATGCATATACACTATTGCTCCAACAACAATTCAGGTACATGTGCAAGGTATACCCGGTTGAAGAAAGCAAGGCACCACAACCTTTGCCTGCACCCTGCAACAAATGCTCTAAGTTTGACCATTTCACAGCCGACTGTAGAGACAAAATTCGCTGTGCTAAATGCACAGGAGAACATTTCACCGCAGCCTGCCCGACACAACTCCCGGCAAAGTGCACCTCTTGTGGCAAAGACGACCATGGCGCTTGGTCCATCAAATGTCCCAATCGCCCACGCCAGCCCATAGAAGGGATCCCAAACATCAAGATTCACTGCACCAATAAAAAATCATCGGACATTGACGACGAACAGACTAAACAATCACGACTACATAAATCATTTACCCTGCACGACCATATTCTTGACACGTACACAACAGAAATTAATAACCCCACTAACACCGATAGACAGGCGCTTTTGAAAAAACTTCGCGACCGCTTTATTAATTCATATAATGTCGACTCTCATGTATCATTTTCAGGGAACCGAATGTTTGTGGTCATGTTCGACTTATCTGCTCCCAACATAATTCCTACTGCCCCCATCGAAGGCGTTCGCACTGCCCATTCAGTTATTAATGTTCCATAATCTAAACCTAATATACTCCAACATAAACTCGTTAGCTAACAAATCCTATATCCTTTATAACTACCTGTCAAATAATCCCACACATGTCTGTATGCTAGTTGAAACCAAATCCCAACGTCCTTTCTCATTCCAAAACTGGCCATTTTTGCAACTTCCAGCTAGCATTCATAATCGTAACATCAGAGGGGGGTCAATAGCGGCAGCTCATCCTTCCATTAAACTTGGTAAAGCTAATCCTCCTAAAATCAACTATCCGCTCAATGAATGTCTCCACTTCACTCTATCATTTCCATCTTTCCAAATCAATCTGTTCTTAGTGTATATACATCCCCATTCCCCAATTGATGATATATTTACTAAAGCATCCCTCTTTGATAACGCCATCATCCTAGGTGATTTTAACTTAAACAAAACCAAATCCCGTCATTTGTCTTCATTCCTATCCAACTCCAGCTTCATACGCATTCCTACTCCTCCGACCTTTATTATGAATGATTCACAAGCCACCATCCCCGATGTATTACTCTGTACACAAAATATCCAACACCTTATCCACTCCGTCAATCTAGTCCCTGATTTGTGTTCTGACCACCTTGCCATCCGTTTTCAAATTAAAATCCCACTAGTTCCTCCTCAACAAATTCCCACAGAGTTCAAGCAGAAGTTTCAGAATACATTACCGCCAATCCTTCCATTAATCCTAATTCTATCACCCACTTTAATGAATTCCTTTCTTCTTCCATTATACAAAACACACCCCAAATAGCAAAACAATTTTATAAATATCCCCTCCCAAATTACATCCTTCGACTTATCAAATTTAAAAGACAATTGTACAGAGACATACAACTGACGGACACAACTGAACTTAGACAAAAATTTAACAAGCTTAACAAAGACATTAAAACACTTATAAACGAATTCAAGACGGACGTTTGGATAAATACTTGTGGCAGAATTAACGACTCTAAAGGGAAAAAATTCTGGTCGGAGATTAAAAAACTCAATAAATACAAAAAAAAACAGACACTTTACAGAAAATCTTCGACCCGACAACTAACGAAACCTTTACAGACCCTGTCGTAATTGCCCAAAAATTTGCTGACAATTGTAACTTGACCTCTTCGATGACAGAGGACCCCAACTTTGACCGGACTAATTTAAAAAAAGTTAATGACTGGTACGTTAAATATTTTGAAGAAAACAACTGTTCAGAACCGACTGACATTTTTACATACGACGAGTACTTTAGTATTTTAAAGAAAGGGAAAAATACAGCGACTGGACATGACCACATACACAGACTCATCCTAAAATCCTTTCCATTCCACATCCATGATTACATCCTTAACAACATCAATTTTCTATATAAAAATCAATATTTCCCGAACGTTTGGAAAATAGGAATTGTAATCTGTATCCCCAAACGCGACCAACCCTCTACCTTATTATCCAGCTACCGCCCTATTACCCCTCTACCTGTTATTGGAAAGATCTACGAGTCCCTTCTCAAAAACAAAATCCTCTCACTAATTTCCAATCAAATCCCTAAATACCAATTTGGTTTTCTTCCCCACAGATCAACTTCCTTGCCACTCACTATCCTAGTATCAAATTTTCAAACATCCCACCTCGAAGGCAAAGCCTCAGCAGCTCTATTTTTGGATGTCCAGAAAGCTTTTGACTCTGTCTGGCATCAAGGCTTACTATACAAGTGCCACCTCCTAAATATCCCTCCTCATATCATTTTTATTATTAAACAATTCCTCTGTAATAGATCCCTAAAAGTCAAAATCCATAATTCATTCTCCTCTCCATTTACTCCCGAACAAGGACTCCCTCAAGGCTCTCCTCTCTCACCTCTGTTATATAACATTTTTTGTGCTGATATCTACAACCCTGATCCTCTCTACTTTAATCCATCCAAATACCTCCTGCAATTTGCAGATGACACTGCCCTAGTCACACATGCTCCCACACTACCAAAAGCCCTCCAATTCCTCCAAGAGCTTATTGACTTCCTTCAACGATGGTTTGCAAAATGGCGCATTAAAATCAATCCTCACAAATCACAGCTCCTAATCCTTTATCACCGCAGCAATAATTCACCTCACAAAGTCCATATTTCCCAAACTGCGATCCCTCCCTCAGTTTCCATTAAGTACTTGGGCATAACCATAGATCAAACAATTAATTTTAAAAAACATACAGCCATAACAAAAAGCAAAATTACTTCTAGGGCAAAATGCTTTAGAAGTTTAACTTACAAAAACAATGGTATTAATACCAGAACTGCCGTAAAAATTTACAAGATGATCTGCCGCCCACTACTTGACTATGGTTGTGCCCTCTATCCCAACCCCAGCAATCCAACCTCCCGTAATATTGAAGTTAGCGAGCGAGCATCCCTTCGTACCCTAACAAAACTCCGTCATCTTCTTAATCCTCTACACAATCCCTCCAATCAGCTCCTCTATGATACTACTTTAGTTATCCCCATCCTAGAACGTCTTCGATTCCTATCAGAAAAATTCGCCAAAAATCCTTTTAACTTTCACATATTATCCCTATACTGTCTTCCTAGAAACCCACACATAATCCCTAAATTTAAAAACCCACATTCTACCATTTTTGATTTCATTTCATCATTTCATGCATCTACTCACTAACGACTGACGCCATATGACTGGACAAGACAAGGCAGAAAGACCTCTGGTCGATAGCCTTTTGACAGATTAATACATTAACACATCATTCATTATTTATCATTTTAATGTAAATATGTACAAAATTTGTCAATAAATATATGTTACTACTAAGCACAAAAAGTCAAAATAAGCACAAAAAGTCAAAATAGGCAAAAAAGCAAAAAAAACTTAGCGCTAAGTAATCACATTCTTCAAGATTCGTATAGATATTTAAATTTTTTTTCGATGCTATTAATATTATGGATAAGCATAATGCTAGAAATCCGCTCTCTAATAATAAATAATCACTTAAATTATCTCTTAAGACAATATTTTACATATTCACATTTCAACTAAAAACTATTTCAAAATAAGACTAATTATTTTTCTTATTTCTAAAACAAATGCGTACTCTTTTCAGAAAATAGTTAGTTGCTGTATCAAAGTTACTATTTATTATTTGTTTAGTTTCTTGCCCAGGATAAAAAAATAATAAGAAATAAAATGAATATGTTGAAATATTATTCAATTAAAACATGATATGTTAACATGCTGTATATCTTAAAGGAAATTATAGAGCTATTCAGGAGAGATGGCGGTCGGGGTGACATGTCCGTCCGAATCAAGTAGTGTCCGTTGCAATTTTCCACCATAGGCGTGCGCGGCTAAATAAAATGAATGTCACAAATTTGTTATGTTTTCATATTAGTTATTTCATATTTTATTTATATTATTGTATTAGAATATGTATTTTTGTACTAATATCTATTTCCACATTTGCTAAAACGTATGAAATAAATTCATTAAAAATATATTTTCTTTCAATTACCCTGCGTAATTGCAATGCTTGACTAAATCGCGCGCGCCTATGAAATAACCGGTAAGTATGAATTGGTCTATAGCTATGTTATGATGCACTATAGATAAATCTATCACTGTTCAAATTATAGAAATAAGGTTTACAGATCAAAAACAAATACAAAACCTCCTTATACTAACTTTATTATATTAAAATATATTTATACATTTTTGAAATATATTATTTACAAAATACCATGTATAAAAATGCTAGAAGGTACATAAGATACGAAAAACAAGGTGCTGCACAGTTCCAACATATAATCCTTTCTATTTTCCGTGTTTATATTTTGTTTTAAAATAGCAAATACCTAACAAATAAATGGACATTTTATACACATACAAGAATAAATGAAAATGTGGTAACAATTTAAAAATTGCATTTTGTGTCCCTGATAGCCTCTCATAACAATACCTTACAAATTAGTTTTACTTCCCAAAAAAAGGGGAGCAAAGCACAGTCTTAAAAATTCCATAATAAAAATAATTTCGCCGCCAATTTATAATCAACAACCCCACGTGAAGACATTTTGTTAGTAGTTAAATGGTTCTTAGTGCATTGATAATTAAAAGATGAAAATTATACAATGAAACAATATACAAATACAACCCCGAGATACATTCCATTCTGCCAGCTGCCTTTATTTTGTTATTTTGGTTGGTGCCCGTTTGCCATTTTCATCGCGGTGCTCGTTATTACTTATTAAGAATATGAAAATAAATTTCTCACCAGTGTTTTTACTAAATAGTTTACTTCTTATGTTAGAAGATTGTTTTTTTAACTCACTAACATGGATAACGTAGTTTCATATTTTAAGTAAAATATCAAGACTTTTTTGTCTAATTTATCAAAAGTAGCCTGTTAAGAAATTTACTAAACATATAAAAGTTGTCTTATCTGAAGCATTTTTTACTTTAGGTATGCTACATAATAGAAGAATACTTAACTATGAGGTAATAATTTTATGCATTAAAAGTGTGAGGAGCATTATTGTCTCGATAATAAATAAAATAATGGGTGTATGTTTGTGCGTGTATGAAATACGATTTAATGAATGGTGATGGTGCTTTAATGGCCGATGATTATAAATTGGTTGATGTTTTTTTTGCTTATGCTCATTGGTGGCATTTAGGTTGGATTCACGAAGCCTTTAGGCTTAATCATCATGCTGGCCTTCTTTAAGGTGTAATCCCATCCTCTCCAACGAAACCAAACAATTCCTAGAAGTTAAAAAGAGTATTAATGTAAAACCGACGACAGTGCGGTAAATATTGCTTTTGTATGGTCTTAATCAATTTACAGTTAGGAAATATATGTCTCATTTCGCTCCCTCACCCTAGTATATAAGTCATAACTGTAAATACTAATAATCATTTTCCATCTAGACGACGAAGCTAATGTGTGGTGAAACATTGTCGTAGAATAATAAAAACAATTTTGAAACAATATACTGTGTCAATATTTTATTAATCCATATTAATTCAGTGATTTTGTTACTAGGTTTTCTACGTTAACTGTTATGAATGTTTTTGGTGTAGGGCTAAACACAATTTCATATAGCAGTATAGCTTTAGAGTTAGGTGGGTGTTAATGAAGATAAGTAATATTTTTAAGGTAGGTTTTTTATCTACTTTTGAAATTAATTTAATTACTAGTTTTTCCCATGAACACATAAATATATAAATTCTCAAAATGAAATCACGATGGATATGTTTAAAGAGAGATGTAAATCATTTCAAAATGTTATCCTTGTTACCTTGTCTTGCTGTTAAATCCTGTGGATCATTCAGGTACAAGCCATTAAGTCCTCTTCCACACGATTTCCACCACCATCCTCCTTTCAACATAGATGCACAATTTAAGCTTGATCTGTCATTATCCCTGAAATGTACAAAGAAAATATGTATCGCAGTTATGTGATAATTGACCGCATTATAGAATTAATTAAGTTAATTTATTTTCGTCATGTGATTTTAATTGCACCTGCTAATATAGAATATAAGGATAATTAAATACTTAAAAAATGATGTCTGAGTCTTTATTCTGGTATATCGCAAATGTAAATTTTATCGTAATATCATTATTATATAATAGGATAATAATTACATTGTTTAATCTTAGACAAAATAAAATTATATTTTATTAATAATATTCTAAAAGCATAATTTATCCAATGGACAAAAGTGTAAAACCACATCATCAACTTCTGTTACGATAGCTTGGTTTACTTGATTTAAAATATTATATATTATGTGTTGTATATGAAATAATGTAATTTACAATTTTGGTAAATATTGTAAATTTAATTTATATAATAAATTATTAAGTCTAATTTAAAAGATATTATTGTATTTATACTCGTAGATTAAGGTAGACGAAGAACATTCTATTTTGTAATATTTGTAGAAAAGAAAACTCAATTAAGAATAACATTGATAAGTACTAGATATCGTTATTTTTTATAATCCCTATATGTATTAAAATATTCAAGTTACTTGCAACAATTGATGTAATTACAGACATATCTTATTAAATTAACTAGAATGCTATTTATGACAAAAAATTGAGTAAATTTATTTGTTTAATGTAAAATATTACTGGATAGATACAAGTTAAGTTTAATGTTTATTAATCGAATGTGGCAGGGACATTACATATACTAAGTTGCAGGGTCAGTGTAGCTGGTATATATAGTTTTAAGTTATATTATTAAATTGGCAGTAATCAATACACACGAAAGTAGATTCATCATTTCTCTTTAGAAACACGATTATAGAGGCCCAGTATTAGAGGGCCCTATAATGTCCCGTATTATCATTGCACCTTCTTCTCTCTTCGGTAGTCTATTCGCTACCTGTCTAGTTCGTAGAGTTTTTTTAGATAATAATTTTGTGTTAAATAAAGTTGGTTCGTCCTTTTTGTATGAGATTGTCACCAATTGTTCTCGTATCGTAATCTTTCTCAATATCGATGAAGCATGCGAATAATATTCTAGTAGAATTGCATTCTTCAAGAAGAATTTTGCCTACTCAAAGGTCACTATTATATTTGATCCTATCGTCGATGGTGATAATGAAATGCGAGGAATAACGCTTTTCTTATATGTACTTGTTTTTTCGTAAAATTTCCGATTATACAAAAGTTCTAGTAGCATCAGTATCGAACAAAAGTTCAATCTCAATGATAGAAGTGTCTGCTATCTTAGTTGGCTATTTCCATCTCTCATATTTTAGTTTGTCTAAGAATATCTGCACAGCTAATCTTTCCAATATGTTTTCACCTATATCGGGATTACATTTCACTTTTCTAGTATTTTCCAATAGTTTCTCCTCAAATAATACGTAGATATAAAATTCTCGTCTTATTATAGCTTAAAGCTTGCAGATGCTTGCACACTTACTGAGTTAAGAATTACAAAAGGATATATATATATATATATATATATATATAGGGTGTCCTGTTAATGCGGGGAAATGGCTGGACCATAGATTCCTGGGGTCAAAATATGACGATTTAACGCAACTTATCTATATTCAAAAATTTACGGTTAAGCCGGAATTTGGCTTCAAAGTTTCAAAAATTTTTATTTCTTTTGTTTATAACAATTGAACGCTTTATTTGATTTGAATGAAATTTATTATTAATAAGAACCATAATATCATACATCATTTCAGTTATTGTGGCCATTAGTGGTTGACAGGAAGTATAACAAACAGTAGTACCACCACTCTAAAACTAAAATATTTTTTTATTGGTGCATCCAATAAAATCCAAAAAAATCTACTTGAAAGGGCATTAGATTTAAAAACTTTTTTGACTCTTACTAGTTTTTGATATCTAGATTTGATTTTTACCAGATAAAAAATATATATTTTATTTTTTTGTGGGAAAACCGTAAAAGATATCAAATATTATTAAGGGATGAAAAAGTTTTTAAATGAAATGTTCTTTCAAGTAGTATTTTTTTAGTTTTTATTAGATCCACCAATAAAAAAATATTTTAGTTTTTAAGTGTTGGTACTACTGTTTCTTATACTTCTTGTTAACCAATAATAGTCATAATAACTGAAATGATGTATTACATTATGGTAGTTATTAAAAATAAATTTTATTCAAATCAAATAAAGCGTTCAATTGTTATAAAAAAAAGAAATAAAATTTTTTAAAACTGAAGCCAAATTCTCGTCTTATTATAGCTTAAAGCTTGCAGATGCTTGCACACTTACTGAGTTAAGAATTACAAAAGGATATATAACCGTGTGTCCCGTTTGAAGACGCATCATAGGGAATTCCCATGTAAAATTTTCAATTGCAGTTTGTATCTCTATTATTGAACGAAAATTATCAAAATAAAATTAGAATGATTCCTTTATCTATTAAGATTATTTTGGAGGTTTTATTTTTGTTTCATCTTTACTTTTAGTCAAAATATACCTTAAAATGTGTAAGCAAATATTTGATAATAAGATCCTCATAATAGTAGTTGCTATGAAAAGTCAGTGCTTGTCATCTAAATTCTATAACCCACAAATAAATAATTAAATTTTAAATGCGTGCTTACAACACAGAAGGAAAAGTTCAGTGCTTTGAAAAGTCAGTGTATAACATCTAAAATTACATATGGCGAGTTCAAAGGCACAAATTCATTATTCTTGTTGAAACGAGTTAACTCAAAGGTACAATTTCCCGAAACAGAATAAAATTCATTCATTTTCTACAAAATTTCAAAACCGCAGTTTTTGTGGATATTCACTTCTTGATGTTACAATATGAAGAATGTTTTGAGACCATTGACGATTATTTTGTTCGTTATTATTAGACACCAAATAGAAAGTACATTCATCTGTAAAACACACACTATTTGGAAATCTCTTATTCTCGTTACACTTTTCCACAATAATTTAACAAAATTTAGATCTTGAATCAGGATCCACTGCTCAGTTCTTTATGATTTATCTTTTATGGGGTCGGTAAATATAAGCTTACACTTTTTGTTAGATGTACTGTTATCCTTGCAACACATTTGTTACAGTTTCTTCAGATTTCCTCCCTTTATTCCTAACAATATGTTCGTCGTTTATACAACCATTATCCTGGACAGGTTTCAAAATTTATACTAAATAAGTCGCAAATGTCTGCCAAAACTCAATTTAATGAACTTTTTCTTTTGTGGTGTAAGCACTTATTTTGAATTGAATTATGTGTTTGTGGCTTAATCAATTTAGATGACAAACACTGACATTTCATAACAACTACTATTTTGAGGATTTTTTTATCGAAAATTTCTTCACACTTCTTAAGCTATATTTCGCTAAAAACTAAAGATGAAACAAAAATAAAACCTCTAAAATAGTCTTAATAGATAAAGGAATCATTCTAATTTTATTTTGATAATTTTCGTTCAATAATAGAGATACAAACTGCAATTGAAAATTTTACATGGGAATTCCCTATGATGCGTCTTCAAACGGGACACACGGTATATATATATTGACGTGTATTGACATCTGTATTAATTAATTTTTTGTGCTAATGGCGTTGAACAATTTTCAAACAATATACAGGGTGAGTTTTTTTCGATGTTCTCTATGGGGATCTCGAAAACTATAAGAGATAGAGAAACGGTTAAATGGGGAAAGAAGTGTAGATTTACGAGACGAATAAAATTCCACTTTCAAAGTTTTCAAAAAAGTCAAGGGTAACTAGATATTTTGAAAAAAGTAAAAAGTGTCAATTTTTTCAAATCAATATATCTCGATTATTATAACAGATAGAAAAAAACTGTAAAGGACAAAGTTTTAGATAATTTTATACAGAATAATAAAAACTAATCAGAAAATTTATATCGCCATTATTTTCCGAGATATGACGCAAACTTACATTTTTTAAATGGAAACCATAGTTGGCTGTGACCTCATTCAAAAGGTAATTTTTTTCTCTTCAATCCAATATGGCATACGACATAGTTATTTCCAAAAATGAGTGAGTTATAGTCATTTCAAATTTTATGAAAAAGATGAAAGTAAAACAATTGCAGTTGTTTATAATATTAGCAATATTGAAATTATTAGTTTTACAGAGATAAACCAAAATGAAACAACTGCATAAAGTAATTCTGTAATTATCAATATATCAATGGGAGAGACATTTTAATTTTAAAAAAATATCTTCAAAGGTCCAGTATTAATACTATTATGACATAAATTATATCTTTTTAAAATTGAATTTATGGCTTTTTGATTATTCTCATGTAAATTTAATTAAATGTTTCAATAACAACTAGTTTATGATCCTCCACAGATTGATATGATTTTTCATATATTTTGTTTTTTACATAACCCCACAGAAACAATTCTAAAACGCGCAGATCGGGGGATCTAGGTGGCCCTGGGATTGGTTTATTTCTTCCCACTTATGAGTTAGGAAAAGCATCATTTAAATAATTTGTAAAGCCAACATGTTATGAGGTGGAGCACCGTCATATTGGAACCATTTCAATCATGCTTGTAGTGATAAATTTAAATAATCGAGCGTTCAAATGTTTTCTGAAGAAAATGAAAGTAATCAGTTTTACTTAGTGAGCTTTCAAAATTATATGGACCGAGAATTATTAATCCAAACACACCATGGATTAAACCCAAATTTAATTTGTAGTTTTCTCTGTGAAACTTTTCGTAGATTCTCTTAAGTTCATCTATGTTCATTGTGGCGATTAAAAATACCACAATTAGTGAATCGCGATTCATCCGTTCATAATATTTTTGTAAGAAACGTATTACCCTCTTGACAAATGGGTTTATACAACATACAGAAGGCCATTTGATAATTACAAAAATATTATTCTTATGCTGGTTTTTCATTTTTATTTAACTTTGTAGAACTAATAATTACAATATTGCTATTATTATGAACAACTGCAATTGTTTTACTTTCATCTTTTTCATGGCTACCCATTTTTTATTTATAATAAAATTTAAAATGACTATAACTCACTTATTTTTAGAAATAACTATGTCGTATGTCATATTGGATTAAAGAGAAAAAAATTACCTTTTGAATGAGGCCATAGCCAACTATCGTTTCCATTTAAAAAAATGTAAGTTTGCATCATATCTCGTAAAATAATGGCGATAAAAATTTTCTGACTATTTTTTATTAATCTACATAAAATTATCTAAAACTTTGTCCTTTACAGTTTTTTTCTATCTGATATAATAACCGAGATATATTGATTTGAAAAAATTGACACTTTTTACTTTTTTCAAAATATCTAGTTACCCTTGACTTTTTTGAAAACTTTGAAAGTGGAATTTTATTTGTGTCGTAAATCTACACTTCTTTCCCCATTTAACCGTTTCTCTATCTCTTATAGTTTCCGAGATCCCCATAGAGAACATCGAAAAAAACTCACCCTGTATATATATATATAGGGTGTTCCGTTAATGGGGGGAAATGGCTAGACCATAGATTCCTGAGGTCAAAACATGACGATTTAACGCAACTTATCTATATCCAAAAATTTACGGTTAAGCCGGAATTTGGCTTCAAAGTTTCAAAAATTTTTATTTCTTTTGTTTATAACAATTGAACGCTTTATTTGATTTCAATGAAATTTATTTTTAATAACTACCATAATATAGTACATCATTTCAGTTATTATGACTATTATTGGTTAACAAGAAGTATAAGAAACAGTAGTACCACCACTTAAAAACTAAAATAATTTTTTATTGGTGGATCTAATAAAAACTAAAAAAATACTACTTGAAAGACAATTTAATTTAAAAACTTTTTTATCTCTTAATAATATTTGATATCTTTTACGGTTTTCCCACAAAAAAATAAAATATATATTTTTTATCTAGTAAAAACAAAATCAAGTTTTTCAAATGTAAATTATGTATAATAATAATAATTATTTAGTGTCTTTTAACAATTAATTTTTAACTTTATTATAGTTCATAAATATTCATATTTGGAACAAACAGATATCTTGTTTGTATTAGGATTTTGCAAAGAAAATTGTTTGAAAAGTGTTAGATGTTGTTTTGATTTATTTTATTAATTGATATTATTTAATTTTTATTCAATAGAGTAAGTTTATTTACTTATTAATGAGTGCATAATGAATATACTATATTCATATTTTATTTTTTTTGGCAAAAACCGTACAAGATATCAAAAACTAGTAAGAGTCAAAAAAGTTTTTAAATCTAATGCCCTTTCAAGTAGATTTTTTTGGATTTTATTGGATGCACCAATAAAAAATATTGTTTTTTATACTTCCTGTCAATCACTAATGCCAACAATAACTCAAATGATGTATAATATTATGGTACTTATTAATAATAAGTTTAATTCAAATCAAATAAAGCGTTCAATTGTTATAAACAAAAGAAAAAAAAAATTGAAACTTTGAAGTAAAATTCCGGCTTAACCGTAAATTTTTGGATATAGATAAATTGCGTTAAATCGTCATATTTTGACCCCAGGAATCTATGGTCTAGCCATTTCCCCGCATTAACGGGACACCCTGTATATATACAGGGTTATTCACGATATACGGCACGGAATATTGTGCCTAAAATACGTGACTTTCAAAAGTTTCACTTTGGGGATATATGGGGGCCCAAAAACCCTAAAAGTATCAAAGTTGTATTTTTTTAAATACATGCATTTTTGGATTCTTCGATTAAAATAAGTGTGTGTTTTAATAAGGTTTTTAATACCTAAACCTTACGGTTTTTGAAATAATTTGAATTTTGTAAAAATCTAACCTAATTTTCGTGTATCAATTACTTAAAAAGTAACCAAATTTACACTGAAATGTAACAATAGATCATATTTTATTTTCAATGTATAATAAACTTGCCATCTTATGCAGAGTGTAAAAAAAAATGGAATTAAACAAACAACTTTAAGTGGCTATAACTTCATTTATTTAAATGGAACACCATATTTTTTAAATTGTCAGCAAATGAACTTTTTAATTACCTATCGAATGGTATTTATATCCTAAGTCTTCTCGTTTTTATAGAAAACGTAAAAAAATTGTTTATTGCACCGTTTTAGTACTTTTTAAATAAAAATTTTAATTCTAGTTTCCTATGGTATTTAGAAATGTCAGATAATAATTTAGTATGTCACTTTAGTTTAAAAAGCCTGTCTTTTGTTATAGTTGTGTTATTTTGCGTTTTTGTGTTAGATCGTTAGTAATCGTTATTGTTTGAACATCGTTGTTGTATTTCTTAGTAAAAATGAATATTTACTAAAAAAAGAGGGTATTGGTATGTATTTGATGCTTGGAGAATGTCATCAAATTTGTTTATTGGCTTCTCGAGTTTATACTCAAAGGTTTCCCGAAAGAAATCACCCTAAGCCAGCCGTTTTTGAGAGACTATTAAACCAGTTTAAAGAAAGTGAAAATGTCAATTATAAAAAACCCAGTATAACTGTCACTGAGTAAATTTTCATTTTTTACTAAAAAATACAACAACGATCGTCAAAAAATAACGATTATTAACGATTTAACACGAAAACTCAAAATAACACAACTATAACAAAACACAGGCTTTTTAAACTAGTGACAGACTAAATAACTATCCGACATTTCTAAATATCATAGGAAACTAGATACATTAAAATTATTATTTAAAAAGTACTAAAATGGTGCAATAAACAATATTTTGGCGTCTTTTGTAAAAACGAAAAGACTTAAGACTTAAGATAAAAATACCATTCGATAGGTAATTAAATAGTGCATTTGCTTGCAAATTAAGAAATATGGTGTTCCATTTAAATAAATGAAGTTACAGCCACTTAAAGTTCTCATTTGTTTAATTCCAATTTTTTTACACCCTGCAAAGTTGGCAAATTTATTATACTTGGAAAATAAAATATGATCTATTGTTACATTGCAGTGTAAATTTGGTATAAATAACTCAATTACTTTTTAAGTATTTGAAACATGAAAATTAGTTTAGATTTTTACAAAATTCAAATTGTTTCAAAAACCTTAAGGTTTAGGTATTAAAAAGTTTATTAAAACTGACATTTATTTTGATCGAAGAATCCAAAAAATGCAATAAAATACTGGGTGTTCCATTTAAAAAAATACAATTTTGATACTTTTTTGGGTTTTTGGGACACCCTGTATATTATGAAATTAATTTTAAAAAGTAGAACTAGTAGACCCCCATATATCCCCAAAGTGAAACTTTTTGAAAGTCACGTATTTTGATCACAATATTCCGTGCCGTATAGCGTGAATAACCCTGTATATATATTATGAATTGTGAGTGTATAACTAAAATAGTAAAATGCATTTTGCCATCTTGTATGATCGTACACAATATAATCTAGTAAATTCTTAAATTAATTACTACTTTCTTGGGAATTTTCTATATTGAAAGAAAAAATAGAATATTAAGTGAATCATGTTAGAGAAAAACATATTCATTTAAAGGTATTATTTACATTTAAATACTTCCGCAGTTATTATAAAAAAGCTTATCAATTTGGTTACTATTCATATGTACATAAACCTTTCATATTTGTCCTCTGCATACATCTTACCTGTTGTATGTTGAAAAAGGACTGTTGTTGCTGCCATACCAGGGATCGTTAAGAGAATCTCCGGCATTTCCTTCATACCCGTCGATTTCCAATTTGTAATATTCCGCTTCCGAATATATTTTGAAATGTGAATATTGGGCATACCTGTACAAACAAGATACGTGAGGATGAGAAAGGCAGATAATTGGCAAGTAATTAGCTTACTGACATTTACATCACGTTCTGATCATGCATTTAAAAGATTATCTCCCATATGTATGAACTGCGAGAAAGAGTGTCCCAAAAATTTCGACAAATAGTAATTTGTTGGTTGTAAAGGTCATACTAATCGAATTGTCTGTGATATAATTACACTTTCTTTGCTGCGTGAAGTGAACAGATAATTATTTTGTAATCATTGCTGTTATTTTGTTGGGCAGAATGAACTCCTTTCGTTTTTTCTTGGCTTAACCCAGAAATATTTTATAATATATAAGTCTCATATTCCATAATAAGTAATATTTATCATTGATTATAATTTTAAATAACGGTAATAAATGTGTATTGTAACAGAATTATAACAAATAATTTGATAATACTATTTAGTAATTGATTTTTTTTGTTTGTTAATGAAAATACGGAAATTTACACGCCGGTGGTGGCGCATTCGGTTGCGGCCGAACTAGCGTTAGCGATAGTGCAGCAACGTAAGTTCGGGTCTGCAGTTGGATGGGTGACCGGTACCATTCACCATTGGGATACAATTAATGGTGCTTTAGAGTGACGGGGGCGATCCTTTAAAGTAACAAGCTCATTTACACACACAAATACACAAATAACACAGGGCGGAAGGACCACGAGGTCGATAGCCTAATACTACTACTACTACTACTACGGAAATTAAAGGAAACTGCCCACTTTATATAAATATAAATCTTTGATATGAAAAAAAGCTAAATGCCATAAAATTTTTAAGTTAGGTATATTCGGGAAATTACGGCATAAATGATGGCATCTGTGTTGATTATTTCTTGCTGGTTATTAAGTAGATAATTGCTGGTGGCACGTTTGATTTCTAATTCCGCTAATAAGCTAAACTTAAAACCTTTTGTACAAAACTGGATACGTGTGAAATCTCACACGTCATATTTAAAATAATAACAGTGAATATTTCGATTTATTAAATAATAATCACAAAGTTAAATCAATACACTATTATTTTATTTAGTTCATTCCTTACAATGTCAAGAGCCGATATCGTTTTTCAAACGCGTCCTGAAATTAAAATATCGACAATAATTCAATTTCATTGAAATCGATTTATTTTCGTACGGGTCTTTCACTAGGAAGTTTTAATACATTTTTATTAGTATAGAATATACTGAGGTTCTGTGATACATATGTCGATTGCCATTACATTATAAATTTTGTGACGCATAGCAGTATAAAATTTTTAATGTCATTCACCGTTTTTTAGTCGTATTATAAAATGTATGATGTTATGGCAATCCACAAACACGTTTTTCGCTGCATCACATGTCTATAGTACCTATGATGAAATAATAATAATTGTTGGTAGAAGTGCGAAAATGTATGCAACCCAAGTTTACTCTTATGCATGTAATTAAAAGTAAGACGCACCGTGCAGTTCGTGCTGTACACTTATAGGCTTCGCACGTGTTTCATTTACCGACCAGACTTCCCATCCAATCCAACAGGTTATGGGCCCAGGGACCGTGAGTCTGCTGTCGGTTCGCGAACAGTAAACGTCGAATAAGTGCACGATGGCTGGAAACGTATTAAATTTGCCGAGGCTGAAGGGACGCGAGAACTACGACGAGTGGGCGTTCGCCATGCGGCATGTCCTTGTGCTAGAGGGTTTGCAAAAGGCTATTAATGAGGAACCTAAAACGGAAGAAGAAACCACGCGTGATCAAAAAGCGATGGCGAAGATGGTCCTCGCGATCGATGCGGCACTCTATGTACATATTAAGGAAATCAAGACCGCTAAGGGCATGTGGAATAAATTAGTCAACTTATTCAGTGATTCCGGATTTACCAGAAAAATCAATTTACTACGTAAGCTCGTCTCAACGAGGCGTGAAGATTGCGATTCGATGGAAGTGTACGTGAGCCAGGTGATCGATGCAGGACAAAAACTACGTGCTACGGGTTTCTTAAAAATGGACGACGAAGTGGTTGGTTCGTTGCTGCTCGCTGGCTTGCCTGAAAATTTTGCACCAATGTTAATGGCCATAGAGCACTCGGGGATCGCAATAACGACAGATACAATAAAAACTAAATTGTTAGACATGGAGAGTGGCGAAAGAAGCGCGGGAAACGCTTTTTGGACAAGACATGGCAATGGTGGAACACGCCGGCAACGGGGCCGCTCGAAACCAACAGATGGCAGTACCAGTGGTGGTTACTCGAACGGAAATAATGGTGGTAACACTGGACAAGTGACAGCTGGAAATGAAAAATCCGTCAGATGTTACAGGTGTAAACAACTAGGACACTTTAAAAACAAATGTCCGGAATTGGATAGAAAAACGGGAGCATTCAGTGCAGTGTTCATGAGTGGTACGTTTAATAAATATGACTGGTATATTGATTCCGGCGCAAGTATGCATCTGATCGCGGACGAAAAAGCGATGGTTAGTAAAATTAATGCTGACATTCCAGACATTATTGTCGCAAACAATGAACGACTACCAGTAAAGTGTCGAGGGACTGCTTGTATTACTACAGTTGTAGGAGATGAACAATGTGACATTACCATTAGGAATGCAGTGCACATCCCGAGCCTTGCTACGAATCTTGTGTCAGTAAGTCAACTTTACAAAAATGGGAATACAGTTAGCTTCAGCAATGACAGATGTAGCATATTTAATTGCAAAAATCAGCTGATTGGAGTGGCTATTTCCGAGAATGGTGTATACAAACTAAATGTAAAAACAGTTGAACAATATGCTATGGCCAGCAGTGTGTCCGATGCTAGGCTTTGGCATCGAAGATTAGGCCATGTTAACAGTTCCTATATGTGTAAGATGAGAGACATTGTAGTTATGGAGTCTGAGAATGAATCGCAAGAAAGAACACCAATTTCAGAACACCACAGATGTGAAGCCAAATCAGCTTCAGTGGGGGTCTCTGGAGAGGTAATCATCGAGGAGGCAGCTCAGCAGCAGCTGATCGAGGAAGCAACGCAGCAGCAGCTCATCGAGGAGGCAGTACAGCTGGACGATGAGACAGCAGCAAGTCACAGTGAAGGTGATCATGATGAAGAGGACTCTACCTCCAGCTTAAGCAGCAGAAGTGATGCAGATTTTGTTCCACCTCACAGGATTGATGAAGGTATGCCCAATGATGTAAGAAGATCGGAGAGAGTGCCTCGTCCCAAGCATTATGATGACTTTGTAACATACATGGCTGCAAGTGATAATAAGCTATTAGATAACCCTTTAACTCTACATGAAATTATGTCTCGACATGACAAAACAAAATGGCTGCATGCCATGACAGAAGAAATAAATGCTTTTAAAACCAATAATGCATGGGAACTTGTCGAACTTCCTAAAAATAGCAGTATAATTGACTCGAAGTGGGTATTTAAACAAAAAGTAGACAGTGTTAGTAATGAGATTAAATACAGAGCAAGACTTGTTGCAAGAGGATTCAATCACAAACTGGGCATTGATTATGATGAAACCTTTTCACCAGTGGTCAGATATTCAACACTCAGATTATTAATAGCCCTGTCGGCAAACTTAAATTTAAATATAACACACCTTGATGTTACAACAGCCTTTTTAAATGGACATCTGCGAGAGAATGTTGAAACAACCGGATGGTTTTGTTGTAAAAGGGGAAGAAAATAAAGTCTTGAAACTAAAACGTGCTATTTATGGACTAAAACAATCATCACGAGTATGGTATGAAGCAGTTGAAGTGTTTTTAACCAGTATAAACTTCAAGAAATCTGTTTACGAACCATGTGTTTTCATAAAAAGAAAAGAAGGATCTCTAACGATAATTGCTTTATATGTTGATGATTTCTTCATATTCAGCAATGATGAACAGGACACCAATAATTTAAAGAATGCATTAAGCTTGAGATTTAAGATAAAAGACCTAGGTGAAGCAAAACATTGCTTAGGTATGACAATTAAAATTGACAAGCAGAAAGGCGAAATATGCATTGACCAAGAGCAATACATTGACAAGTTGTTAGTTCAATTTAATATGAGCAACTGCCAGACAGTCAAAACACCAATTGAAGCAGGTTTAAACCTTGAGAAAGGTATAGGTTGTGGTAGCATGCCTTACCAGCAGCTCATAGGCAGCTTAATGTATCTGGCAATAATGACAAGACCTGACATTTCGTATGCAGTGAGTTATCTAAGCCAATTTAACACATGTTATAATGAAACTCACTGGAAATGTGCAAAGCGAGTATTGAGGTACTTGCAAGGTACCAAGAGCAACTGTTTACGATATCAGCGAAGCACTGAAGGCTTAAAAGGATATGCAGATGCAGATTGGGGAAGCAACGCCATTGACAGAAAATCATACACAGGCTTCTGTTTCATACTGGCAAACTGTGCCATCTCCTGGGAAAGCACAAAACAAAAGACTGTGGCACTCTCCAGTACCGAAGCTGAATACATCGCAGTCTCTGAGGCATCAAAAGAGGCTATTTACTTAAGAAATGTGCTAGCAGAAATCAGTGGTGGTGCAAAGTGCGTGAAATTGCTAAATGATAATCAAAGTGCTCACAAATTATGTAATAACCCCGTATTCCATCGACGGTCAAAACATATTGATGTACGTCACCATTTTGTACGTGAAACTATAGCGAATGGCCTTGTAAAATTAGAGTATATGTCAACAAATGAAATGCCTGCAGACATTTTGACAAAAGGCTTAACCTTTTATAAACATCAAATGTTTGTAGGAAAACTAGGTTTAAGTTTGTAAACATTTCGCCCTAGTGGGGGTGTTGGTAGAAGTGCGAAAATGTATGCAACCCAAGTTTACTCTTATGCATGTAATTAAAAGTAAGACGCACCGTGCAGTTCGTGCTGTACACTTATAGGCTTCGCACGTGTTTCAATTACCGACCAGACTTCCCATCCAATCCAACAATAATAATATAATATAATATATGGTTTATTCATTACATCTTTTCTAGTGGAGGATCCGCACGAGAATACTGATGTTTTATTTTAGAGAAGTCGTTATAAAACAATATCAGTACAAGTACAAAACCTGCTATTGGCATTTCAGTACATTGTATGAAAGATTTTCAGACAAAAAATCAATATTAAGGATTAAAAAAAGAGTATATAGACACGAAAAAAAAAAAAAATTCATAAGTGCTTTTCTTAAAAGTTTATTAAATAAAATTGTAATCAATCAATTAATAATAGTTTATAGTAAAAATTAAATACACATAAATACATATCGCCTACGTGTACATATCTTAGCGAGAAAGAAGAAAAGAGAACTTGGCGGTTGAGCTTCTATAAATTTAAAGTTTACAGATCTGTTATACCGGACCAGTTGCTGCACGGTGCGGCATTGGAGAAATACTAATGATTTGGATATTACAAACACTAGAGGTGCTCTTTTAATAATTTCCTATTTTAGATGTTATAAACTAACATTTGACATAATTTAAAAATAGTCTAGGAACTGCTTTTAAAAAAACAGGTAAAACTTTTCTCTATAGGTCATTGAGAGAAGGCAGTTCCTACCCGCTAATCATATTCCTAATAATAACTCAATATTAATTTGCAAAAAAACTTAAATATATATTATTTAATATTTTTTCATACATCAAATGAGATTAAAACGTGGTCAGAAAATTGTAGTTCCATTAGAAATTAGAAATTACGTTAAAAGTTTAATATAATTCATTTTGTATATGGTTTTAATATATCCGAAAAAATGAATAAGATTTGTACACAAAATTATGTTTATTTACAAATAACAGAAGTATATGTTATATGTTATTTATTTAAAATAAAAGTAATAATGAAAATTAATTTCTTTAAGCATTTCTGCACCGCAGTTTTACATTATTATAATGTAAAAACTACCAACTAACAGTTAAAACAACTACTCCTCGTACAAAAGCACCACCTGGCATTGATAACTTTTAGTTGTCGTTATATGTCTGAAATTACATTCAGCACAATGGAACATTTTTGCGGTGCATCGTTTTCCAACCACGCCATGAAAAAAAAACGATATTAAAAAAAATTATAAATAAATTATATAAAATGGTACATCTAATTATATTTTCTTAAGAAATTGTAAATAAAATATATAAATACTTTTGAAAATGCCAATAACCTTTCATCTGGTCTTTGAGTATCCATATTAGGATCGTCACTGCCGTCCAGACATGTATCAAGGCAAACTAGTGCATCTTCACTTTCACTTCACACTAAAATAGTGATGCGATGAAAATGATGAATATTGATGCTAACTAGATGAACTAGACCACCAACACTAGGTCGCTGTTACGTAAAGTACCAACGGCGTGGTGTCTGTAATTAAGGTTAGACGAGAACGTGATGAAATTGATGATGATTGCTCTATCGTAGGTCGGGTCTCGGATAGTAATTTAAATCGAATTTAAGAATTATATTAGTAAAGCTTATACGTTTATTTATCAGTATATACTTAATATTACTATTGGAATATATTTTTTTTTTGTAAAATACAAACTTTTAAAAAATATGCTTTATAAACGGTTATTATATGTTATTAAATTATTATATTTTTGATCTAGTTATAATAATATCAACATTTAGTTTACACAAAAACGCGTAAAATCTGGTATATAAACGTGGACTACAGAAGTAAAAACATCTTAAAAGAACAACGCACTCCAATTAATCAATAAAACTTGTAAATTCAAAGATTTAAGCCGAATTGTTGATTGGACAAGAAATGACGGACATTCACTTATAATATGGGAACTATAACGGGAGTTACTGAGTTGTTTTTGAAAGCCATTTTTTTCTACAAAAATGTAATGAAAAAACGGTTATAAATAATGCACGAGACAATTTAATATTATATACATACCCACGAAAAATGGGCTACCCTGATTATAATATTTAAAAATGTAATTTGGGTAGCGTATTTGGGAAATAATTTGTGATGAAAAATTAATTTTGAACACTAATACGATTCGTCAAAGAAAGGCTTTCAAGAACAACTCACTAACCCTTGTACCCCTATATAGACAAAACCTCCAGTTATATATAGCAGCTATTTTAATGTTGGAATAAAAGAGTGCCGTGATAGCGAAAGTTTGCATTTGGACGATATTATTTTTAAAATGTAAATTCCTAAATTGTACAGTTTAATAAATAATAAGCATATTTTCGATATATGGCCTTCTTTTTTCAATGGTTTACTAAATAACTTTCTAAATGTTATCGGCATAAGTTATTTAAATGGAGCATTCATGATTTTGTGGTAGTAATAAAACTAAACGGAAATATAATAAATTACTGTCTATTCTTACCGTTTATTTCCTTCGAAATCTTCAAGTTCAACTCGAAGGATATATTCTTCATTATTTGTAAGCATGTAAATATTTTCATTTCCTAACCAAAATTCTTTGCCTGGTTCACCGAATCCGTTCTTGTAATCATTCCAATCTCTGTTAAAGTTCTCTCGAGGATCGCCGAAATCATCACGTCTTTGGATAACCTTAAAATGATAATACATTTAGTATTTTTTTAACAATGTATCATGCTTATAACATTATACTAAAGAATATATTGAAGGTATTTTATCATTAAATTTTTCAGATTTAGCTTATAATCACATTTTCACGTTGAAGAATGTCAATTTATAATTTAAATTTGATGTGTTTCGGGATTTTCTATAAATATATACAGTAACCGAAATTATAAATTGACATTCTTCAACGTGAAAATGTGATACCTTAACCACCCCTCGGGCGACAGTTACAACCCCCCATTTTGTAATTTTGAACTATGGGCTTGTGATATATCGTTTACAAAGTCTCTTCATTCTTTATTCAAAAATGTCATTGTTTACAATAACAAAAATCAACATTAAAATAATAAAATCATCTGATTACATATCAGTGTCTTTTTTATAATAACAATTAAACAATCCTATAAAAAGCTACTATAGCAATATAGTTAGTTTGTTTGGTTATGGAACCACAAATGGAAGTTACTCGCCTATTTCAAGCAGTTTTGCAAATTTGGACATGCAAGGCAGGTAAAAAAGCAGTTGCCAATGCACTACGTGATGATACCAAATTAGATGTGATGCTTGAGTTTGAGATAAACTCACTAAACATTTTAAAAACAAATGAAATGCATCCCTATAAAATACATATACCGTGTGTCCCGTTTCAAGACGCGTTATAGGAAATTCCTTGCAAAATTTTTAATTGCTGTTTGTATCTCTATTATTGAATGAAAATCAGAATGATTCCTTTACCTACAAAAGTTATTTTGGAAGATTTGTTTTTATTTCGTATTTAGTTTTATTCAAAATATAGCTTAAAAACTGTGAACAAATATTCGATAATAAAATCCTCAAAATAGTAGTTGCTGTGAAAAGTCAGAGTTTGTCATCTAAATTGGATAAGCCACAAACAAATAATTCAATTCAAAATGAGTGCTTACACCATAAAAGGAAGTGCCTCTGATTCCTGTGCTCAAAATTTAGTGTATTTGTTTTATTTATGTGTATATTATTATGTATTTTGTTAACATGTAATCCAAAGCATCACAATAAACATCTAAAATTACAGATGGCGAATATAAATTATTCTTGTTAAAACGAGTTAACTTAAAGATACAATTGATTTAAACAGAACTTTTTAGCATTTCTCATTTATTTTGTACAAAATTTCAAAATCGTATCCAGTTAAATTACAATTATTAGACTATTCAAAGCTGCATTATGAACTGAGCATTCGTCCTGGTGAAACCATATCTCATTATCGTCGGCGACTTCTGTTATTTGATTCGTGTTTTTATTTTGTAATACATAAATCAAAATACTTTAATTAGCCTTCAATTAAAATAGGAACAACTCAATTTTTAAAATTCTTGCCCATACATTAAATTTTTAAGGTTATTCAGTTCTTGATGCTACAATATGAAGATTTTTTTGAGACCAATGATGATTATTTTGTTCGGTATTTATACTTTTAGACACCAAATAAAAAGTTAATTCATTTATAAAACACACACTATTTGGAAACCTATTATTCTCTTTACTCTTTTTCATTATAATTTCACAAAACTAAATTTGAGTCAGGATCAACTGCTAACAGTTCTTGATGATTCTGGCTTTTATAGGGTCGGTAACTATAAGCTTTTAAAATTCGATGGATGGTAGATTCGCTGTCATCATATTCGGAGGCTTCTTTTCTTACACTTAATGTTGGATTTACTGTTATCCTTGTCAGTACATTTGTTACAGTTTCTTCAAATTTCCTCCTTTCATTCCTAACAATATGTTCATCGTTTACACAAACATTCTTTTCAAATTTCTCATCAATTCTAATAATTGTTCACAGTCCGCCAAAACTCAAATTGATTATCTGAACTTTATCTTTTGTGGTGTAAGCCCTCATTTTTAATTGAATTATTTGTTTGTTTTTATATCTTTTCCACTTTCTAAGCGAATTTTTTCAAGTATTCTGAGTTTTGACGTATCTTTATAAATTATGGCAGAGCGAATAGCTTTACAAGACAGAGCAGAGTTGGTGCTAATATGTAGCAATAACTATAAAACCTGCAGAGAAGCAGCTGAAATTTTTAATGGCAGGCACCCCGAAAAGAGAATCAGTTATTCACAAATGTCAAGAATTTTAAAGCAATTTAAAAGGACCGGAAATTTGAGAAATGTGGAGAATTTATTGGATATCTTGCAAAGCGTGGTTGAAAATCCTCAAATATCTATTAGAAAATGCGCCAGAAGTTTAGGATTGGAACAGTACTAGCGGCGAATAAGTTTAAAGCATTTAAACCAAGATATGTTTAAACTTAGCAAGAACATGATTACGACAATTGTTCTGAATTTTATTTCATGGTACAACATGAAATAGAAATTGATAGAACATTTCCTAAGAAGATCCTGTTTACGATTGAAGGTACATTTACTAGAAATGGTGTAGTTTCATCACAAAACTGTCGTCGTCAACAGAAAATCCAGCATTCCGAATTATCTGCAAAAATCAATATTCTCGAAAAATAAATGTTTGGTGTGAAACTTTGAAGAGAAATATTATATAGCTCTAAATATTGAAAATGAATTTCACATGATACTTTTGCCACAAGAATTTCTCTTTTGTTTATGCAGGATGTAGCACCTGTACATAATGCTCGTATCGTAGTTTAATATTTAAATAAGCAATTTAATAAGAAATGAATTGGAAGACATTCAAGATTTCCATGACCTCCTCGCTTACCCGATCTAAATCCACTTGATTACTTTTTATGGAGGTGGTTAAAACACAGAGTTTATTCTGAAAGGCCTTTTGGAAATTTACAGGTTTTGGAAAATAAAATTAGAAATGGTGTAATATATTTTAATATTCATCCCAATATTATTGAAAATGTAATCAGAGATTTTAACAGAAGAACAAATTTTGTATTGAGAAGGACGAGGATCACATCGAGTGACTGTTACTTAATTAATTAATTTCTCATTAAATTGTTCATTAAAATTTTCAACTAAGACACGAGCACTATGTGTAGGTGCCCAATCCTGCATAAACTGTCAAACTAATTTTCCAATTCCATATTTAAAAATTCTAAATAACTTTCTAAACTCTGCCGAAATATGTATGGCCCTATAATAATTCTGTTCAAAATTCTACACCCAACATTTATTTTTCAAGAATATTGATTTTTGCAGATAGTTCGGAATGCTGGATTTTCTGTTGACGGCGGCAGTTTTGTGATGAAGCTACACCATTTGTAGTAAATGTAGCTTAATTCAAGTTGCTGAAATAAAGGAGATGCAGCGATTTTTAGAAAAACAAAAAGACTTCAATTACTCCGAACCGGAGTAATCACAAAATGAAAATGAGAAAAGTTGTTTGTTTTAACGAGTTCTAACTGCCCTTTTCGGGTGATCATCTCTATATTTGATACCACCCAGTATACGGACTAGTCTCCGCTGTAGTCGGAATACTCTGTTTTTACATGATGGATGACACCATGCTAGTATACCGAATCTCAGTCGTGACTCGAAGAGGCTGTAATACACGGTGTGCCTTTTTTAAGATTGGATTTTGTTTTGTTTGTTTTATATTCATTTTAAATTAATTTATTTTGTTTAACCCAAGTGTTTAGAGCACTCATTGTTCTCCTATTCTCCATGTCGATTCTCTCCGTTGTTCTACCCTTATTTATTACAGTAGAGTCGTCGGCAAATAAGATGGAATTCGGTATATCAGGTTGGACAGGAAGGTCATTTATGAATAATAAAAATTACAAGGGTCCAAGTATTGAACCTTGGACCACATGAGTTCTTTTCTCAGGCTTTGAAATTACACCATTATGAAAAACTAATTGATATCTTTTGGTACGATTTAATTATATAACTTCTGTTTTTGGAAAAGTTGTATTCTTCCAGTTTTAGAATTAGCAAGTCATGTGAGACACAGTCAATGAGAGCAATTACAACATGTGATGATGATAATCCAGGTCTAAGACCAATATTTGTTTCATAGTACTTAATTAAGTAGTTGATTTTTCATAATTATTTCAACTACTTTGGAGAGAATCGGTAAGATTTAAACTGGTCTAAAATTATTCACATCTTGTGTGAACAAAGCATAAATATTTACTATTTCTTATACCCCGAATCGTATCTCTTACGAGTGTGGGTGTAGTTTCAGTAAATTCAAAAGGTTTTTATCAAGTGATTAAATAAATTTAGGCTAATAGATTAGTTGCACAAGGTCATTTTATAGGAAGTCTATTTTCATATAGTTGAGCGCAAAACTATAAAAATGTGTAGGGCTTAATAAAACGTTGAAGAATTTACTTCTACAAGACAATATCTAAAAGTTAGCTATTCCAGAGCTATTTTGTGAATTTAAGCAATTTGACTTGAAAATGTTAAGCGCACTAGAATATGCTGCATACTACGAGTATAAATACAACGACCTCAATAGGGACAGAGAGTTACTTACCGATGTTATATTAGCGCACTTAAATGGCATAACGTAAAAGTAAATAAGTGCAAATGTAAATAAATAAAAAAATTAAAAATCAATTAGTAAATTTCATTTAATTACTAACAAAAATATTGATTCGATTCACCTGCAAAGTACAAGCAAATGTGTATATGATCTTTAATTTTTGCATCGTTTTATAAGAATTTAAAAAAGTAATTTTAAATAATTTAAACATAAAATATATGTAAACCATCAAATAAACGATCGCACCCTCGCACCAACGATCTCTTATTTTTGCTGGCATATCGTTTTTTAGACGCGTCACGAGATTCTAATTCCAACAGAAATGTTTTGATTTTATTAAATCGATTCATTCTCGTGCAGGCCTTCCACTTGAAAGGACCCACGTAATAAGGGAGTAGCTCTGCTGACGAGCTGCGGGACAGCGAAATACGTGTCCAGGGATTGCCCTTGGTAATAATTTCATGATGTGTCTAAAAAACGACAACAGCACAAAATACGTCGGATTGTACTTAATGTGATTTAAGTCATTTGACGGCAGCTAACAGTTATGTAATTAAATGCCTGGCGGTGCATTAGCACGAGGAGTAGTTGTTTTAACTATTCGCTGCTATGTTTTGCATATGTTTTTGTGAGATTACGGTGAGGTAATGCTCAGAGGAATTATTTCTCATTTACAAATTTCATATATACAGGGTGTTCCGTTAATGCGGGGAAATGGCTGGAACATAGATTCCTGGGGTCAAAATATGATGATTTAACACAACTTATCTATATCCAAAAGACCTATCAATTAATACCATACTTGACCTATGTTGCCATTTGAAATTTTAAAGTTACTTCTGGTTCCGGGTACTTCCGGATTATTCCGGTAAAAAATAAACTCATTAGTGGATTCCTTGGGTTCACTTTGGTAATAAAATTTTTTGTCCTGGTTTGTAAAGTCCCATCTTAAAAGCTGGACATTTAGACGTCACGGATAACATTTAATGTTATAGCCAACTATAACATTAAATGTTATCCGTGACGTCTAAATGTCCAGCTTTTAAGATGGGACTTTACTAGCCTCGTTTCTCGCCCTGAAGAAGGGAACATAGTTTCCCGAAATATCGGCATAGAATAAAGAGTATTTAGTGAATAATCTCAATTATTGACTGATTACCCAATAAACTGATTTATATATATATATATATATATATATATATATATATATATATATATATATATATGTATATATATTTGTGTAATTAAAAAGATGTACCTGAAGCAGGATTCGAACCTGCGGCCTCCCGGTTTCGAATCCTGCTTCAGGTACATCTTTTTAATTACACATAAAATTTGCTAAAATGCCAATTGCATTAAAACATGTCGAACATCATATATATATATTTATATGTATAACCTATAAGAGTTTGGAAATATACTTACAGTCCATCCTCCTTCAGCAATTTCTTGTTCGCAGAATACTTTCAAGAACCAATACGTCGTGCCTCTGATTTGTAGGTAGTAGACACCAGAATCACGCATTCCTGCATTTAGTAAATCTACGCACGAATAACCCTGTAAAATAAAGAAAAATAAAAAAATAATTAATTATAAAAGAGTGCAATTGGAGAAACTATCGATTATTAATAGTTTTTACCCAAATGTCCAACTAACAAAAACCAATTGTAATAAGTTATAGAGTATTTATACCTTTATTTCTCCTTAGGTCATATTATATAGCCAATTTGATTATTAGAAAGTATGCAATCGTCGACTGTTTTTTACATTAATTGGTTTCATGCCCTAGTTTCAATTAAGTAATATTAAAATTCAAGCGATAATGAATTTTATTAACTTTTATTGTATATTGAATATATAATTCTGTTTTTAACGTAAAAGTGATTAGTATTTTTAATTTATTTAAGTATAAAAATAAACAATTTTACTAGTTGTAGTTATTCTAAAAATATATTTTAGTTATGCTAGGTTTAGTATTATGTGACTGATTAAGTAATTATTTTAATAGATGGGTTGTTACATTAACAGTATAAATTTCACCTAGATATTGTGGCCCTAAATGTGGCCTTTCTATGCCCTACATTGATTAATAATCTTTTATCTACGATCGTACAGAAAGTAGACGCTTTTTGCATCATTTTTCATTGTAAAAGTGGCTTTTTAAAGCACTAGTGCTTTTTTACGTTTTTATTGCACGGTAATGTCAAACTGTTTTTATTGCACAGAATTGTCAAATTTGACAGATGAATATATTTCGACGGAAAACTTAATTTTTTATTAACTGATACAAATAACTAATAAACTATAAATAAAATATATAATACAAACGAAATGTCAGATTTAGGAACTCTGAAGATTTCATTTAATGCCAGTCGAAGCGATTACAATTAAGCGAACATTTTTTCCATAAATAATAATGGCGGCCGACATTTGTGCAACTTGTTTACTGGTTGCTAAGTAACGCTTTCATTAGTGCACTGCGGGTAAAATATGTTTTCATTAATTGAATTATTGAAATGACATTAAAATATTACTCATAAGAATATATTCTTTGAAATCCTTTACGATCGAAGATAAAATTTTGTAAGGCACACGTGTAAAAAGTTTCTTTATTGCACTCCTGGCTTTAAAAAAACTCGCTCGTTCCTCGCTCGTGTTTTTAAACGCCAGTTCGTGCAATAAAGCATCACTTTTTACACTTGTACCTTAAATAACTATTATTAGGTTGATTTGATATATAGATGTCATATATAATAATGGGTTAACTGATGAGGCTGTTATACGTTGACAATTCATATTCATTTGTTTAATTGTTAAAGTAAAAACACACTTAAACAAGTATTATAATGGGGACATTCGCCAAATATAAAAAAATAAAATCCGAAGTTTCTATTAGTACAATAATTATACAGGGTGGGTTTTTAGTAATATTTTATTAATCTGCAAAAAACTATCTACAACGTTGTATTCTACAGCTTTTTTATATCTGTTATAATAACCGCGATATATTGATTTGAAAAAATTGACACATTTTACTTTTTTCAAAATATCTAGTTACCCCCGACTTTTTTGAAAACTTTGAAAGTGGCATTTTATTCGTCAATACAACTTACAAGACATATAGCGTCCCATACAATGATGCCAGGGGCGTTCTAAGGCAAACTCTACATTTTATACATTAAAAATTATTATACATTAAAACTAATTTTATTTACTTACAAAAGGAAGCATATAATCCAAAAGTGACAATTATAATGTTCTTAACAAAACTAAATTTACAATTCCATTTGTGCCACTACTAAGTAGCCATTAAAATCCGACCCACGTAAAAGTTCAACACTGTGGCATTATCAGGTAGATGTATGATTGTAACAAAATACAAATTGTGTTTATATACTAATGGAGTGGGACTTTATGAGTGTGGGGAATTTAAGGTTGTTAACAAAAACATTTTCAAAGATTTTACAACGACAAATTCCCTCATGTGTCAAATTCATGGTTAGAAGCAATATGGTGGCACTTCAAATTACAGCAGCTTTGTTTATCTCGATAAAACAAAAACGAAGAAGTGATAAAAAAAATCGATAAAATCCCTGTAGGGTGATAAAATCCCGGTAGGGTAATTGTAGGTGTCGTTGGTTCGCATTTGTCAAAAGTGACAGTACAATCGAATCTCGGACGTGCATTCATTTCTTTCGAATAATGAAACGTTTCGGTAGTTTAAAATCAAAGGAAATTGAAGCAATTATTAAAAGCAATATACCAACTAATACTCGGAATAATTCGGTATGTTATTTTTTTGTATTAGTAACATTAACGATTCAATATTCAATTGTATTTTTTTAGTAACATTAAATAAATCTCATATAACAATCTATTATTCTGGAATTTGTCTTACCAAAAATAACTCGAACTCTCGTTTTTAATCGGAAAATGGCATGCACTCAAAATGTGTTTCTTTTAAGCAAAATCCCTCATCCTGTTGACAATATTAAAAACCCGAGTGCGAAGCTAAGCAACACATTTTTCGTGCATATGATTTTCCGATAAAAACGGGAGGTCTTGTTATTTTACTTGTGACAAATTCCCTCATGTGTCAAATTCAAGGTTAGAAGCAATATGGCGGCAGCTTTGTTTATCTCGATAAAACAAAAAGAAAGAAGTGATAAAAAAAGTGATAAAATCCCTGTAGGGTGATAAAATCCCAGTAGGGTGATTGTATGTGTTGTTGGTTCGTATTTGTCAAAAGTGACAGTACAATCGAATCTCCGACGTGTATTCATCTCTTTCGAATAATGAATTGTTCCGGCAGTTTAAAATCAAACGAAATTGATGCAATTATTCAAAACCATATACCAACTAATACTCGGAATAATTCGGTATGTTATATTTTTGTATTAGTAACATTAACGGTTCAGTATTCATTTATATTTTTCTAGTAACATTAAATAAATCTCATATAACAATCGTTTATTCTGGAATTTGTCTTACCAAAAATAACACATTTTTCGTGCATCTGATTTCCAAATAAAAACGGGAGTTCTTTTTATTTCCCTTGTGAAAGGATATTGATAAACAATTTGCCATTATTAAATAGTTTTTGAAATTTCCATGCCAATATTTTTCGTTGTAAAATCTTTTAAAACACATCACGAAATTATTACGTAATGGCTCTCCAGCCACGGATTGCGCTGTATCACAGCTCACCGATTCATTGAAGGGCGACCAATGTAAAATAAAGCATCTCCATTTCTGTATTTCTGTGGATCGCCCCAGATCGTTGTTCAGTAAAAGTCACACTCCTGAAGCCTTTCCAGCTATTTACTTATCTTCTGAATCCTTGAATTGCACGAGCAATATAGGAGCTTCACGATATAATAAAAAATTCCTTTAATAATTATGTAAATATAGTATAGTATTGCGCTCCCCTTTGATAAACTTTTACTAAAGTAATTCATTACTTTGTCTTATTTATTCTAAATTTGTGATAAAACATCTTCAATTCCCATACTACTTGCATCGGTATTTATCCATCTAGCAATTTAGTACTGTTGAGGTTGTAAGTCCACGAGTCGTTCAATAGTCGCAGGCGCTTTAAATAAAACAAATTACATTACATTGATATCCCTTAATCCTGTTCTTAGGATAAACGCCTTCTTCTCTTGCCCTTCGAGAGCTATTTCACTTGTCAATATTTGCTTTTAAGGGCAAAGCCTCGAAAAAATTGCATCTTGTCAATGTGTCGTCGAATATACAACCTCTGATAATAAAGTTCAGTGAATAGTCCTGTAACATTGAGGAAATATTAACGAAAGTTACCTTACTGTCCTTTAAAATAGTCACTTCCCGTAACTCAGCAGGGCTGAGATTTGCTATACATGGACTTTTCAAGAAGGCTTCTTTTGGGATGGAGTTCAGAGGGCTCGTCGTCCTATTTTATTTATGTCAGATTATCGTAGTCCAATTCACTTTGGCTTACTTTCTTTAAAATATTCATTTCATTCCTACGTAGTACTAGAGCTAAAGCAATAGCCTTTACATAAGCAATTTGCTTATGTAGCAGTCTCAAATTTTCCAAGAAAAATAATTCAGTAGGTTTAGCTATAAAACATTTTCATTCCGTAAACATTTTTTAAGCTTTTTTAAAAATTTCTACAATTTCACGTCCAGATTTTGAATTTAATACTTTATAGCAACTTTTCTTTTACATAATTATCAGCATTTTTTTCAGATTACAAGCAATTTTTTTAACAATTTTTCTTCAAGATTTTTAAAATATTTCTAGCAACTATTTTAAATTTTTCAAATATATTTCCTTTTTTTTAATTTTCCAACAATTTTAATTCCAAATTCTTTATCACCAATTTTTATTAATTTTATCGGAGAAATTCTGTTCCAAATTATAAGACTTTTCTTCGAGCATTCTAGAATTTTGTATTATTACTATTGCCAATATAAAATAAATACGTATTTTCTCGCTTTCTTCTTGCTGTACCTTTGCCGCGGTTCTAAAACTACCTTTTCATGTATTTCTGTGTATAAGCTATGTATGTCCAGCGCGCCCGACATTAATCACTAGTACTGATACAATACTGCAACGATTTTAAATTATTTCATAATTAAAATGCAATATTTCAAACACTGTACTAGAATTTTGTGCTTCTACAGAAATCGTTTTTCAGTTTTTGAAATCTTGCAACATTTTTATTATGAAATTATTAAAAATCATTGCAGTATTGTACCAATAACTGACACTGTCACTTTTGACATTTGGAATAGGCTCTGTATATTGTTTACTATGGGTATTTGATTTTTAATTTTTTTTTTAATCCTCAATTTCTCGACTTTGGTTTGATGAATGGATAAAATCGTTTACAAATTTAGATTGAGAAAAAAATCTCCTTGCGGATCAGTACAAAATATATATACAGTGCAATTTGAAAAAAAAAAAGTTGATCGTCTTTTGTCAAAAACTGGATGCAAGAAAAAATATCAGTACAGTTCATATTAAAGTCTTTTAAATATCATTTAATTTGATGTTTTATTTATTCAAATCGGATCAAAAATAAGCGAGATACAGCACCAACGGTTTTTCGTTAGTAACCCTGTATATATATATATATATATATATATATATATATATATATATATATATATATATATATACACGTTGTCCCCTGAAATTTTGAATATGGGTAATGTAATGTGTGTATTGTATCTCGATTATTATTATTGGTTGCTATGGTTTTTGCTGCAATATGCATGTCAATTTGACTTACATAGTTTCAAAATGTTAACAGGAATTTTATGATCATCTGGGATATTGTTTGGCTAAATAAAGAGATGTTTTCGAACATTGAATAAGATGAACATTGTAGTTATTTGTTATACGTTACGTCAGATTGTGTAAATATGTTTCATTTTAATTCCCTATTTTATTACAAATTAGAAATTACTGATTATTTCCCGTTGGTCAGTCCATTAAAATACGTCACGAGCGTGGTAACTAAGTAACAAGTAACGAATTTATATGCCCGTATTCAAAATTTCAGGGGACAACGTGTATATATATATATAATAATAATAATAATATTTATTAACGTAATCAACTTTTTACATAATGCACAATATAATAACTAGTACTATAATCAAAAATGCTAAATTATAACTAGATTCATATACATGATAAATACATAATAAGAATACTAACTAATCGAATAAACTACACATTATTGCTAGATAAGAGGAACATACAGCGTTTCCGAAAAATGTGAGATAGAGAATTAAAAGTTCTCATTGCACGACATAAAGGGGTATTCATTCCATAATTCGATGGGTGAAAACGCATTCTAAATAAATGACCTGATCTATGCAAATGTACAGGTAGAGTGTTAAAGGATAACAAAAATAGCAATTTACCACAGCTAATCAAGCCATTAATCAAATTATAAATAATGCATAGATCAGCCATTGTACGCCGACAAGAAAGAAGAGGAATATTTAATATGCAACGTAAAGTATCATAATCTAAAGTAATATGGGCGCGGTACATATAGAGCCTTAAAAATTTATTTTGAATTCGCTCTATCGCTAAATTATCACATGCGTAAGAACTTGACCATACCGGTGAGGCGTATTCTAATAATGGGCGAACTAATGAAAGATAAAGGTGACGTATGGTAGAAGGAGAGAAATTAGTAGAGAATCGATTAACAAAACCAAGAGTTTTAGTAGCATTGCTTACACTTAAATTAATATGGGGCCTAAACGTTAATTTCTTGTCGAACAGAATACCAAGGTCCTTAATGCAAGATTATTTATACGATAATCGAAAACAATACAATTTCTTTTGCGTGAAAAGGTAATTTTGAAACATTTATTTATATTTAAATTTAATTGATTAAGTTTAGACCAATTAACCAGAGAAGAAATATCATTCTGCAAAGCATTAGAGTCCTCAACAGTGTTGATTGTTTTAAAAATCTTAAGGTCATCAGCATACATAAGAAAATTACATGAAACTAAATTAGATGAAATATCATTAATAAATAATAAAAATAACAAGGGTCCACTGTGGGACTCCTGCGGTACACCCGAAGTAACATTAATTACATTCGATATATGGTTATCAATTTTTACATATTGTGTTCTATCACAGAGGTAACTAGAAACCCAGTTAATTACTTGGGTATTAAAACCGAGTGCAGTCAATTTGGATATGAGGATACCATGGTCCACATGGTCGAAAGCCTTGGAGAAGTCCGTATAGATGGCATCAACCTGTAAATGACTCTCCAGAGCATCCGTTAGAAAGGTTTTAAACAGCAATAAGTTTGTAGTTGTTGATCGTCTTGAAAAAATCCATGCTGTTCGTCAAGTAATATGTTTCGACTTAACCATTTCAATTGTAATGCTACCAAGCTGTCAAATATTTTTGCCACTGTAAACTGGATAGCTATTCCTCGGTAATTCCTAATATTTACTCGGTCTCCTGATTTATGAAGCGGTGTAATGTAACTTGATTTCCAAATGCCAGGAAATACTCCAGAATGTAGGGATGCATCGAACAGAACTTTGATAGGAGTAGTTAACGTAAACACACACTTTTTTTTAGAAAAAAAGGTGGTACTCCATCTGGACCGGAACTGCAGCTATCTGTTAAGTTATTAATTGCATTAAAAACATCAGACGTCGTAATAGAAATAGGCGAGCTGTTGGCTGTGTAATTATAGTTAAAATTAGGAACAATTTGTGCGCCATCAACATACACTGATGAAAAATAATCCGCAAATAAATTGACGCAATCATTGCCATTATTAGATGTACAATCATCGAGTTGCATACGCTTTGCATACCCATTGGTTTTTCTATATTCATTAACAAATGACCAAAACCTTTTTGGATTAGAATGTATTTGGTTTTCTACATTAATTAAATATGTTTTGTGTAGGGATTCACTTAAATTCTTACAACGGGATCTAAGTGTAGAAAATATTTCATAGTCGTCAGGGCAAGAAGATTGTTTGTCATTAATCAATGTTATAAGTTCGTTGTTAAACCAGATTGGGTAGTAGGAATGTTTTATTTTTTATTTTTGGAACGAATGTTTCAATGGCATGATGAACTATATCATTAAATAATGTGGCCGCATCTTATATGTTATTGGAAGTGATAATATTCAACCAATTAATATTAGCGAAATAATTGTTTATTGCCTCAAAATTACCTAATTTAAAATTATACTTATAATATTCACATTTCAGTTTATATATTGTTAATTGGGGAAAATCCAACTATATGATGAATTGAGTTGTTGCAAATAGGATCATACGACTGTCTTACATTAATTCCATTTAAATTCGAAAAAAAATAAATCTAAGAAAACATTCCTTGAATTGGGTATCGAGTTCATTTGAAAGAGATTGTGGTATATGAAACACTCAACTAGTGTTTGAGCTAAAGGACACGAGTTTACAGAAGATAGTACATAATCTGAATTCCCTGACCAGCAAGCAGAGGGTAAATTATAGTCCCCACAGAGTAGGACTGAATCATTAATATATGATTGCAAAATCTTATCAACAGATGTGCAGTGATTTTCATAGAAAATAATGTTCGATGATGGTAGAATATATGACGCACCAATTATTGAATTATTGTTAACTCTTATAAACAAATCCTCATTAAAATTTCTTTCTAAGTTAATTCTGTATGAAATCAGACACTTTTTGACGGCAATTAAGACACCACCACCTTTACTTTTTGAACTTGTATCCGGAGAACGGTCTTGCCTATAAATTACATAATTTTCTAAACCTAGTTCACTATCATTAATAGTACTATCCAACCAAGTTTCGATGAAGATGATTATATCGTAAGATGCACAGTTAACATTATGCATTATATCAACTAGTTTAGTTTTCATACCCCCAACATTGTGATAGTAGACACTTAGTTTTTTGTGACCTGTTTGTTTGTTGGCCGTAAATCACTTGAACAATTGTCAGATATGATAACAGGCCGATTATTAGAGTATCTTATATATGCATTATATATATATATATATATATATATACAGGGTGTCCCGTTCCGTTAATGCGGGGAAATGGCTGGACCATAGATTCCTGAGGTCAAAATATGATGATTTAACGCAACTTATCTATATCCAAAAAATTACGGTTAAGCCGGAATTTGGCTTCAAAGTTTCAATTTTTTTTTCTTTTGTTTATAACAATTGAACGCTTTATTTGATTTGAATGAAATTTATTTTTAATAACTACCATAATATTATACATCATTTCAGTTATTATGACTATTATTCGTTAACAAGAAGTATAAGAAACAGTAGTACCACCACTTAAAAACTAAAATATTTTTTTATTGGTGGATCCAATAAAAACTAAAAAAATACTACTTGAAAGACCATTTAATTTAAAAACTTTTTCATCTCTTAATAATATTTGATATCTTTTACGGTTTTCCCACAAAAAAATAAAATATATATTTCTTATCTAGTAAAAACAAAATCTAGTTTTTCATCGAATCGAAAATAAATGTTTTTCGTGGCCGTCTTTGTTTAAAAAATGTAAATTATGTATAATAATTATTATTTAGTGTCTTTTGACAATTAATTTTTAACTTTATTATAGTTCATAAATATTCATATTTGGAACAAACAGATATCTCGGTTGTATTAGGATTTTGCAAAGAAAATTGTTTGAAAAGTGTTAGATGTTGTTTTGATTTATTTTATTAATTGATATTATTTAATTTTTATTCAATTGAGTAAGTTTATTTACTTATTAATGAGTGCATAATGTGTATACTATATTCATATTTTATTTTTTGTGCAAAAACTGTACAAGATATCAAAAATAAGTAAGAGTCAAAAAAGTTTTTGAATCTAATGCCCTTTCAGGTAGATTTTTTTGGATTTTATTGGATGCACCAATAAAAAAATATTTTAGTTTTTAAGTAGTGATATTACTGTTTTTTTATACTTCCTGTCAATCATTAATGGCCAAAATAACTAAAATGATGTATGATATTATGGTACTTATTACTAATAAATTTCATTAAAATCAAATAAAGCGTTCAATTGTTATAAACAAAAAAAATAAAAAAATTTGAAACTTTGAAGCCAAATTCCGGCTTAACCTTAAATTTTTGGATATAGATAAGTTGCGTTAAATCGTCATATTTTGACCTCAGGAATCTATGGTCCAGCCATTTCCCCGCATTAACGGGACACCCTGTATAGCGCATATTCGAATTTTATATGTAAAATTATATTAATAATAAAAATCTTCTGGTAATTGATGTTGCGCCAAAATACATGATGATGATCAGTTCTTCGAAATATAAACAAAGCTTAAATTTACCTCTTACAAAGTTAAAGATTATGTTAAACTGAATATAATTAATTCTGACAAAATCGTATCTCTTATAATAATAATTAGAAGTATTAAAATTATTAAACTATTATAATATTATTGCATTTTTTTTTAAAGTTTATAAAACGGTATCTAGGAATATGGAAACGATTATTTCTATTTAAAACAAAAACAAAAAATACGACCACCATCGGTACAGGAGAAAAAATGACAATATCACACGATAATACTTCCTATGACGAGAAAGTTGCTTTTATAATGAGGTTTATATAACAAATACAAATCGAAATACAAATCGATTAACCCTCTGAATTTATGGCGTATCTGCCAGACACTATTTTCACTATAATATAATAAAATCCGATTATTGTCACTAATTGTGTAATTATACGTCATTATTAACACAAACTGATCAATGAAACGTCAAAACTTATTGCACATTAAGAAGCACATATGATTAAATGCCATATTCTCCTAGCGAAAGATTTGTATGGTAAATGAGCACATTATTAGATATAGTTATGGTTAGAAGAGTAGATAATTGCATAAAAATGATATTATGTGAAAAATTCTTATATATCCATTCATATAATTAATATGATTATCATATTTTAATAATACTCAATTTATCTATGCGAAAAATGTATTTCCGCATGTACATAAGGCATCGTTAACGAATTTATTCGTATAAGACAAGTAGAACGTGACATTACGTGTTTATAAATAAATTGTTTTATACCACGCCTAAATTACGTAGTCATATTATTTCGCAAATAGGTAGAAAACTCCCCCGGTGCGTTTAGAAAAAGCGCATTTCCGGAACGACTTTATGTACTCGAACTACATTACAATCATTAATCTAGAATTTCATTTTGAAAGTAAATCTCGGTCGTTCAAGTCGTTTAAACAAGCATTTGCTTGCGTAACAGAAATGGTAAAGCGGTATCTGATGCAGAGGGACAATTATGCCGCCTAATACTATGCGTAGTTGCAAGAAGTGTCCGTGTCGTGCACTTAAATGCAATTTATGTTATTATTTTAACCCATTTTCTTTTATTTTAGAGTCTGGCCGCGGCAAAATGAAAGTGAAAAGTGTTTGTGGCGATTGACCGTTTCGAAATGTAATCGAGCGCTTGTGGGTACTTGTGGTCGTGTTTTGCAAAAGCCATATGTGGAAATTTCTGGGCTCAATTAGTAATTGGTGCCAAGTATATAATGTTAATCACGCAATTATAATTAGAAATATAGTATGAATAAATAAATTTAAGTGTAATTATAATAATAAAAATTATATATATATATGTATATATATATATATATATATATATATATATATATATATATATATGTATATATATATACAGGGTCCTGCAACAGTGCGTCAAGCTTTCCTAGCGCCTTTCTCGTAAGAGATAGAAAAAAAATGTTTCAGATAAAAATTTATTGAATTAAAAATCTCTATGCCGTAAAATTATTTTCAAATATACAGGGTGTCCCAATTTTGCGTTATAACAAAAGCAAACATTTTTTTAAATGGAACACCCTGTATATTTTTTCATTTTATAATTTGGATAGTATTTTATAACTTAAACCTTTTTTTGGTTTTTAATTTCGATATGGCATTTCCGAGTTATTGACGTTTTTCTGAAAAAAATGTAAAAAGCGGAGGTTCACAAAAAAAAATATTCTGATGTTGTATTTAAAATTTAAGAAATTTTCTTTTTCCTATGGTTGATCATAAGTACTGTTTATGTACCAGTGTTAAAATTTTTCACTTTTGAGGAACCCTGCCTTTGTATCAGACACGCCCATTTTCTAAAATTTCAAATTATCGTAACTTTTTTTTTTTAAATGGAATCATATATTTTTTTTAATTTCATATTATTCTGCATCTAATTTCCTACAAAAAAATATTAAGCATACCCTATACCTAAAAGTGATATTTTTCAAGATATAAAAAATTTATATTTCAAACGGTCCTTGAATACGAATTTTGTTTTTTGAATAGATAGCCATGACTGAAAAAATGCATCTGTCAATTAAACAATTAGTTCGACATGTAAATGGGAGGTGTGAATTACAAAAAACAAAAGAAGAAAGCTTATCATCAACGAGGAACCAAAAAGACATTGGTGAAGGAACTGGCATAAGCGAGAGGTCAGTACAAAGCATTCTGAAGAAAAATCGATATCAAGCATATCATATTCAGCTACATAAAGAACTGAGTAATACTGATTTTCAATTTCGTTCCGAATTTTGTTTCTGGGGAAGACAGAAAATACAGGAGGATCTTTCGTTTTTCCAATATATTTTATTCACGGATGAGGCGTCATCCCATAACAACGGATCTGTCAATAGGTACAATTTTCACTATTATTTAACTGATAATCCGCATGTTATGAGACAAGTTGATCATCAGCATTGAATGTCTGGGGCGGAACTTTTGGAAACCATGTTGTAGGTCAACATTTCTTCGAGGGCCATCTCAGTAGGTCTATGTATTTGTACTTCTTGCAAATTGAATTACCCGGAACGTTAGCTAATGTACCCTAACTAACAAGAAACAGGGTGTGGTTTTAACAAGACGGAGCACCTGCCCAATTTTCACAAGACGTCGTGAGGGCATTTCATTCCCAACCAGTGGATTGGTAGGAATGGACCCACCAAATGACCTGCTAGATCTAAGGATCTAACAAAACCTGAAATTGTTTATAAGGAATCACCAATAGCACTGAATATCATATGCTTGATATCGATTTTTCTTCAGAATGCTTTGTACTGACCTCTCGCTTATGCCAGTTCCTTCACCAATGTCTTTTTGGTTCCTCGTTGATGATAGGCTTTCTTCTTTTGTTTTTTGTAATTCACACCTCCCATTTACATGTCAAACTAATTGTTTAATTGACAGATGCATTTTTTTCAGTCATGGCTATCTATTCAAAAACAAATTCGCATTCAAGGACCGTTTGAAATATAAATTCTTTTATATCTTGAAAATTATCACTTTTAGGTATAGGGTATGCTTAACATTTTTTGTAGAAAATTAGATGTAGAATAATATAAAATTTAAAAAAATATATGATTCTATTTAAAAAAAAAGAGTTACGACAATTTGAAATTTTAGAAAATGGCGTGTCTGATACAAAGGCAGGGTTCCTCAAAAGTGAAAATTTTTAACACTGGTACATAAACAGTACTTATGACCAACCATACGAAAAAGAAAATTTCTTAAATTTTAAATACAACATCAGAATAATTTTTTTTGTGAACCTCCGCTTTTTACATTTTTTTCAGAAAAACGTCAATAACTCGGAAATGCCATATCGAAATTAAAAACCAAAAAAAGGTTTAAGTTATAAAATACTATCCAAATTATAAAATGAAAAAATATACAGGGTGTTCCATTTAAAAAAATGTTTGCTTTTGTTATAACGCAAAACTGGGACACCCTGTATATTTTAAAATAATTTTACGGCATAGAGATTTTTAATTCAATAAATTTTTATATGAAACATTTTTTTCTATCTCTTACGAGAAAGGCGCTAGGAAAGCTTGCCGCACTGTTGCAGGACCCTGTATATAACAGAAAACAGTACGTGGAACTAAGAGAGGAAACATCACAGACGATAAATACTCGGACCCGGTCGGAGTGTGAATCTGTTAAAACAGGACTGCCTCAAGGTGGAATTCTGTCGCCACTACTATTTTTAATATATTCAAATGACCTGTCAATATTAATGTGTGAATCAAATTGTCAAAAATTTAAAATGTTACAATATGCTGACGACACGACAATTTTAAGTCAAAGCGACAACATCGAAAACGCTGCAAAAAATTCACAAACTGCAGTTATTACAATGGAAAACTGGTGTAAACATCAACAACTTATACTAAATCCCAAAAAATCAGTTATCGTTCAATTCTCAAATAGTAATAAGAAAATTGATACATGCAGCATTCTGGTTAAAAGTCAACAAAAACTATTAAAGTGGATCGTGTCACAAAATTTCTGGGAGTATATATCGATAATCACCTCTCGTGGGAAGACCATGTTAATCATTTAATAAAAAAATTGAACACAGCACATTATATGCTACTTAATCTAAAGAAAATGGTAGGAGAAGGTGTTCTAATTATATATTATAACGCATACGTACGATCCCATCTAGAGTACGCAATTATTATTTGGGCTACCTCTACCCATGCAATTCATCTACTAAGAGTGCAGAAAAAAATAGTACGTTTAATTACGAATAGTAAAAGAGACGATCATGCTAAACCATTGTTTCGTAAACTTAAAATAATGACGCTATATTCACTGTTATTATACAATCTTTGTTTATTTGTAAGAGATAATTTAAATAAATTTCAAACCAATTCAGACTTAAACATGGGAATGCAAACAAGGCAGAGCAACGCCTTAGTTATTCCTTCCCATACGACGGCATTATATGAAAAGGGACCGTTTTATTTAGGAGTAAAAGCTTACAATAAATTACCTAATCATATAAAAAACTGCAATAATAGAAAATGTTTCAAAGATCAATTAAAAACATTCTTTACCGAACATCCGTATTATAATTTAAATGAGTACTTTTACTCCTAAATGAAAATAATAAAATATGTATTTTAGAATGTTGTGTTGTACTATTTTACATAACTTATTTAGTAATTTTAAATATTCTTTTATATTGTAACTGTGTTATTTATTAATATTTTATTTGTTTTTTTTTTTTTTGACTAAGCACTTAACTGTGATATTTAAACCTGACTGTGATATCGTCCTTGTACGTATCTCATTAATTTTAATTTGTATTAAGATTTTTTATATCCTTCCATTTAGTTATATGTATTTGTAAAATTTATCTAGACCTGTGAACATCATGTAATTTTGATCTGCTCCACCAATAAAGAATAAATAAAAATAAATAAATAATAATAATAAATATATATATATGATATGATATGGGATTTTTCGGGATACATGTCGCGTGTTGGTCGCGACGTTTCGGCGACATCGCATTCATCATCTTCAGAAGCTCTAGTGATAAGTGGGTATGAGTTGAACAAAAATAAGACAACTACTCCCTGAATTATTTGTTGGCTTTTATTGTATTGTATTATTTGTGTTTTTTGTTTAAGTTTTTTTAGAATAAATATAGTATTAGAAAAAGACAAAAACATTTCGTAAATCTACAACAATGAGTCTACAAAACAAATCACTTATTGAAACAACTACATCTTTGGCTTGACAGATATTGAATGAAACAAAAGTGATTTACGTGTTTTTTTAAATTTTATTTTATTTTAATGATTTGTAATATTTGTAATTTTTAAGAAAGGAGACCAACGATTAATAAATAAATAAATAAATAAACACAAGTTTGAACGTATTTATTTCTGTGAAATAAAGTAAACGTATAAAATGTACGTTAAATAGGTTTTGAGTGAATATGGTATGACAAATTTAGAAAAAGAAATGAATTACGTTGATTACTCAAGTTTATAATGTATATGTATATCTGTAGTAGATCACTCGATCTCCTCAGTACAGCTTTATTTATACATATAAGTCCATTATATTTCATTTTTGTGTCAGTTACCGTAATGCTTGAGTAAATTATTTACATTTCATTATATTTATTTAAATAAATGTTTTTATTTGTATTTAAAATAAATTTTATTGACTTCCTAAACACTTTGTTTTTGATTTTGGCTTATATTAAATATGATAATGAAGTTGTGATCAAATTTGATATGAGTTTCATAAATGAGTTTTGTATATCACCTGAAACCTCTTAAAAACATATGTTTCTATTTTTTGATACAAATACCATTGCTGGTTCTAAAAACATAGAAAACTTCAGCATTTGCAAGGTCGAAACTAAAATTGTGTCATAAATTTATAATATATTGTAAACTTTCTTTGTATATTATACAATAAATGTTGGTATAAAAACCTCGAAAATATTTTTATTTACTCTTAAAAATAAGCTACTCCATAGTAACACCATCAGTTGTGTTGAATGATATACAGGGGATTTAATTTACAATATCTGAAGGAATTTGTTTGAAATTATTACATTATTTAAACTATTAATTATCTTTCCATCAATATTTAGTTTAATATTCTTACGGCTTTTACTATTATTACCGTAGATGTTTTATTCAATTGTAATGAAACAAAATAATAATAAGAACATATGTATAAAATTATGTATAATATTTTAATTTATTGAAATATTTTAATTGATAATAAAAAATGATGTTATATTATATAAAATATAAAAACTCACCTTAATATCTTTAATATTTCCAAGTAAGTCAGTAGTAAAAGTAGTATTTGCAGGTGATGGCTTGTTTTTAACACTGGGGAATATTACACCACCTTTTCTCTTTTCGGGCCGTTTTTCCATACTATTTGTACTACTAGTACTATTAGGACTAGTGCCACTGGTAGCGTAGCTGGAACCTTGTGCAGAAGAAGCGGTAGATGGCATAGTGCTTGTCTGATTATAAGCAAATGTTGAAGGTTGAGTAATAATAGTAGGTGGTGGTAAAGTAGTATAAGTTACTGGAATCGTAGTATCAGTAGCTGGAGCATAATCATCAACATTGTATCTGCTTGGGTCGTATTCTACCAGACGATCAATAGTCGGATCTAGAAGAAGGTCAGCAGAAACTGGTCGCTGTGCTAAAGTAGCAACATCATTTTCTTGTTTCTTTAAACGCTTCTCTACCATATCTAGATTAGCAATTATTTTATTAGCTTTCGAACGAAAATCACTATGCATTTCTCCAATTGCTCTTTCTTGTCGCTGAGTTTGGGTTAGTAATTCATCTGATTTTGGAACTAGATCATCAACTGAACTCTTGGTACCAACCACTACATCCCACACCTCATCCATTTTTTCAGAAACATTAATGATAGGTCGCATTTGTTTAACGAGTGCATCAATTTTACTACTTCTTAATGTAAATGGTGCTTGGGTGGTCGTTGTACGGTTACGATGTTGGTGTACGGGAATATCAACTTGATCAACAATTGCTTCATGAACATCAGTAATCATATTTAAAACTTTTCCTAAATTTTCAGAAACCAAGCTAACATGGTATTGTATGTTTCTATCTAGACTATTCGTAACATCTTTAAGTTGATCCAATTTTTTTGTTACATGATTCATTACCTCCGTATTTAATGACTTTGTAATTTCAACAACATTCATATGTATAGGTTTTTTCTCACTTGCCTCAGCGTTAAAATCCTCCTGTTGCAAATAATTACTATCTAACTGGTTTTTTAAATTATTTAATTTATTATCAATATCACTAACTTTCTGGTCTAATGATACTAATTGCATTCCTAAATTATTTTCATGAATTTTTCCATTTGAAGATTTTATTTCAGTATCAGATCGTCCGATCATAGGAGATTGAAATAGTTTTAGATCTAGATGACTCAATTTAGTTATTACAGCTTCAGTTTTATCAATATTATTATTTACTCTGGAGTCCAAATTTTCAACACGTCGCATAAGATGTTCCACTGCCTTATCGAGGTTCTCAATTCGTTGAAGTTTCGAATCGAGTGTCGAGATAATTGCTTCGAACACATCGAAGAGATATTGCTCCCTGAAAACAAAAACAAATTGTATTATGATTAATAGAGAAACAATTTTTAGATTTTAGAATAAATTTTATTGGCTTTGGTATAACATAATATATCTATTTTATTGAGTTAAAGTTAACTAATACACTTAACAAGTTTTGATATTACGTAGTATTTATCTTCGGCTCTATATATTTTTACTTTTTGATTTATATAAAATTTGTCTACCAATATTATTAATAAACCCTTTATATGGGATAATTAAATAATATCCTATTTTATAACTGTCTCATTTTAAATTAGTAGCAACTGTTTTGTTAATATAAGATCGTATCTATATCCTAAATCGAATGTTAATTTTATTATGAAAGCTGCCCAGACCTAAACGCATTTTTACTATTCTATCACATCGCTGTATTACATAAATATTGACCGTACGAATCCAGCACTTTATCATTATTTATTATTACCAGTAGGTTATTAAAGTGACCGATACGTTCATTTAATATTTAGCAGATCAATTATATATACCGTGTGTCCCGTTTGAAGGCAAAAATAAAATATGTAACATATACATATATATATATATATATGTTACATCTTAGGTTTTCGCGGGTGTAATATGGTTTTGTGTTTTTTCGGGTGTTGTCCCGCGTGGAGTTTTTCGAGTTTTCTCGACGTTTCGGCGACTTCACATTCGCCATCTTCAGGAGTGTGTTGATATCTTGAAATATTCAATTAAACTGATAATACGCTGGGTGGACTTTGTATTTATGTATTTTGCTGTCTTGCTCGGCTGCGTGTAATTGGTCCGCTTCTGTCGGCATCGTGAATTTGCATACTTGGCGGTTGGAGGCTGTTCGCCGAAATGTGATTAACCAGCCTACCCTCATTAGCTGGGGGATTTTGGGATTGGGGTGGATTAATTTTCAAGGTAGATTTCCGATTGCCACCTACCTAGTAGATCCAATTTCGGACCTTTTTCTAAAGGATTATTATCTAGAACGTGATTATTTTCAATGAGATGATTAGCAAAGGTGGAGTTGTTTTTTTTAGAATTTTTGATACTTTTATTGTAAAAGAGCACTTGAGCTCCTTTTACAATAAAAGTATCAAAAATTCTTCCAGACTGACCAATATAAACATCCTTATATGATCCACATTTAAGTCTATAGACACCAGATCTTTTCATTTTATTAGATTTTTGTTTTGCATTAAATAGTATTTATTTGAGTTTTTTATATGTTTTTATAATGAAGATGTAAATTTTCATAAGAAAATTCTATTGACGAGGCATGTTTTACGAGACGGGGTATAACAAATTTACACAATGATGATATTTACACAGATGAAAATCCCCATGCTATAAAAAAACGACAATATCAATGTGAATTTAGACTCAATGTTTGGGTAGGATTAATAGGAAATTTCATAATTGGCCCCGTCATTTTGCCTAACCGTCTAAATGGGGAACGAGGCATGTTTTACGAGACGGGGTATAACAAATTTACACAATGATGATATTTACACAGATGAAAATCCCCATGCTATAAAAAAACGACAATATCAATGTGAATTTAGACTCAATGTTTGGGTAGGATTAATAGGAAATTTCATAATTGGCCCCGTCATTTTGCCTAACCGTCTAAATGGGGAAATTTATTTAGACGTTCTACAAAATGGTTGCATTGATTTAATTGAAGATTTGCTATTAGATTTAAGAAGAGATATGTGGTTTCTACACGATGGAGTACCACCACATTTTCATTTAAATGTTCGAAACTACCTTAATAATACATATAGAAACCGATGGATAGGTAGAGGAAATGATGCGACAATAAAGTGGCCCCCACGTTCGCCAGACTTAAACTTATGCGATTCTTTTTTTTTTGGGGGAACTCTCAAGTCTAAGGTGTATTCTAGCACAATAGACAATGAAGAAGACCTTTGGCTCAGAATACAAAATACTACAGAATATATTAGAAATGATAAAGAGATATTACAACGGGTACATTTTAATTACTTGCGAAGAATTAATCTTTGCATTCATGAAAATGGAGGTTACATTGAGCATTTCCTGTAAAACGAAACAATAAACAATTATTAATTAAACACTAAAATAAAACACTTACTATGTTTTTACCACTAAAATTTATTGTAAAATATATAAAATAAGTTACTACAAGACACGACTTAAGTTTCTACTTTTAAAGGTCATTATCATTGATAATGATGATAATGTTGTTGTAACTTATTTTATATATTTTACAATAAATTTTAGTGTTAAAAACATAGTAAGTGTTTTATTTTAGTGTTTATCATGAATTACCACATAGTAACGGTCGCAACCATTATTATGAATTATTAATTAATTAACGTGTTGTTTTTTATTATTTAACCCATTGATATTATTTAATTTTCATCCGATCAAGTAAGCGGATTCTCTCAATAATAAGCAAATAATGAGGGGACTATATTCATATTTTATTGTTTGTGGCGAAACCGTACAAAATATGAAATAATATTAAGAGACAAAAAAGTTTAGAATAAACTACTCTTTCAAGTAATATTTCTTAATTTTTTTTAAGGTCAATCAAAATTTTTATTTTATTTTTTATGTTACGGTACTACTGCTTTGTACAGTTCTTGTTTATCAATAATGGTCATAATAAATAATAAAATGTGTTATGTTATGATAATCAACTATACCAAGATTAAGCTTGATCGAATATACCATTCAATTGTTATAAACAAAAGAAATAATTTTTTTTGAAACTTTGAAGACAAATGCTGGCTTAACCGTAAATTTTTTGATATAGATAAGTTGTGTTAAATCATCAAATTTTGACCCCAGGAATCTATGGTCCAGCCATTTCCCCACATTAACGGGACACGGGTGAGTTTTTTAGATGTTCTCTATGGGGATCTCGGAAACTATAAGAAATAGAGAAACGGTTAAATGGGGAAAGAAATGTAGATTTACGAGACGAATAAAATTCCACTTTCAAAGTTTTCAAAAAAGTCAAGGGTAACTAGATATTTTGAAAAAAGTAAAAAGTGTCATTTTTTTCAAGTCAATACATCTCGGTTAATATAACAGATAGAAAAAAACTATAAAAGACAAAGTTATAGATAATTTTATGCAGATTAATAAAAAATAATCAGAAAATTTTTATCGCCCTTATTTTTCGAGATATGACGCAAACATAAATTTTTTTTAAATGGAAACCATAGTCGGCTATGGCCTCATTCAAAAGTTAATTTTTTTCTCTTTAATCCAATATTATACATGACATAGTTATTTCTAAAAAATAAGTGAGTTATAGTCATTTTAAGTTTTATTATAAATAAACAATAGGTAGCCATGAAAAAGATGAAAGTATAACATTGCAGTTGTTTATAATAATAGCAATACTGTAATTATTAGTTTTACAGAGATAAACCAAAATGAAACAACACCATAAAGTCATTTTGTAATTATCAAAATATTAATGGAAGAAACATTTTAATATTAAAAAAATATGGTCAAAGAGTCCACTATTAATATTATTATGGAATAAATTATATATTTTTAAAATTGAATTTATGGCATTTTTACTATTCTGATGTAAATTGAATTAAACGTTTCAATAACAGCTAGTTTATGATTGATATGATTGATACACTTTGTTTTTTATATAACCCTACAGAAAAATTCTAAATCGCACAGATCGGGAGATCTAGGTGGCCCTGGGATTGGTTCATTTCTTCCCACTTATGAGTTAGGAAAAACATCATTTAAATAATTCGTAAAGCTAACATGTTATGAGGTGGAGCACCGTCATATTGGAACCATTTCAATCTTGGTTTTAATGATAAATTTAAATAATCGAGCGTATCTTCAAATGTTTTCTGAAGAAAATAAAAGTAATCATTCCACTTAGTGAGCTTTCAAAAATATATGGACCGCGAATTATTAATGTAAACACACCATAGATTAAACCCAGATTTATTTTGTAATTTTCTCTGTAAAACTTCTCGTGGATTTTCATCTATGTTCATTGTGGCGATTAAAAATACCACAATTAGTGAATTGCAATTCATCTGTTCATAATATTTTTGGAAGAAACGTATTATCCTCTTCGCAAATGTGTTTATACCACACACAGAAGGCTATTTGATCATTACAAAATTATTATTCTCTATGCTGGTTTTTCATTTTTATTAACTATGCAAAACTAATAATTACAATATTGCTATTATTATAAACAACTGCAATTGTTTTACTTTCATCGTTTTCATGGCTACCCATTTTTTATTTATAATAAAACTTAAAATGACCATAACTCACTTATTTTTAGAAATAACTATGTCATATGTTATATGTTATTCATATTGGATTAAAAAGAACTTAAGTTGTTGTAATAGAATTTATTTTTGATTTAACATTTATATATTTTATATAAAATGTATAATCTATTTTTATGTTCATCACACGTATATTTTTCACAAATTAAGTAATAACATATAGAATTTTAATCTTTATCTATTTTTATATTTATTTTTATTTTTATTTATTTATATATTTTACAAATTAAGAAAAATAACTAATTTTAATGCACCTTTTGTAGTTTTCCGCAGTGTACAGGGTATGAAATAATTTCCTAATTTAAGTATTAATGAATGTAATATTACTCTTAGAAATTTAGATAGTACCAACAAACATCTACAATATGTTTTAACACGTAGATGGCCGAACTATATATTTAACGATTAAGGTTCAAGAGAATAGATATAATAGAATTTTTAATATCCTTAAACAATAAAAATATAGTCCTTTACGTTGTAGAAAATTCACTAATAATTAGAAAAACACGAAATAATCTACGTAAAATCTACAACAAATGAGTATTATTATGTTTGAAATCAATTTTATAATAAAGCTGTACTAAGATTTTACGAAAATATTTTCGTGTTTTTTCTATTTATTAATTAATAGTGTTCATCCAAAAATAAAGTCACAGTAGAAAAAGAAAACAACAATAAAATCAATTTCCTAGACTTAACATTAATCCATCCATAAATTATAATTTCCTATAATTCATATCATCCTTTTTCCCTCTATCTAATTCTAGTATAGCGATGGAACTAGACAAAAATATTTCAATAGCTTTCCAGTTAGTCTAATTCAAAATTTAATTCATAAAAAACTTTAGAAATAAACCTTGTCTCATATTTATCTAAATATTATAGATCGGATTAATACAAAATTTATAATATTTACTTACTTTGGGCTAATAAAATATTAAATATCTTTAGAAAACAACATCATAAATTGATTTTAGACCAGCGAGTAAACTTTAAAATAAACTTTTTAATGCAAAAGACCAAATTTCATGTTCTAAATGTAATAGCACATATATAAGTAGGAGTTTTGAGAAGAGATTCAATGAATATTATAGAGCTTAGGGAGCTTATAGAGCTTATAGACTTAGACATATAACAAGTTCTTTTTCTAATCACATCTTAGAGTGTAATCATTCATTTCACATATTTATAAATTACAATTACTACGTGGTAATTCATGATAAACACTAAACTAACGCACTTAATATGTTTTTACCACTAAAAATTATGTTATATATATATATATATATATATATATATATATATATATATATATATGTTCTGATGTTTTTTCGGGATATTCCTCGCGTTTCGTTCGTTGAGGTTACTCAACGAACGAAACGCGAGGAATATCCCGAAAAACATCAGAACAGATTACACTCGCGAAAACATCAAATATAACATATATATATATATATATATATATATATATATATATATATATATATAGATATAAATTAAACAGTTTAATTTTTATACTCCTTTGAGAATATCGAGCAATCGCAATCGCGTGTCAGGAAACTGATAGTAAATATATGTAACGGAACATGTGTATCATTCTTAATTCCTATCCAGTAAGTTATATGTTTCATCAAGAATGCAGCAAACTAAGTATCAATCATATTTTACTAATAATTAAGATATTTACTGCCATATATTTATGTTTATAATTTAAATACGTTTTGTCATAATTATTTAAAAGATGTTAATCTATTTTATTAATACTTTATGTACACTATAAAATACGCGTGATAATTTTGATATAAAGGTTTTCTTTTATATCACCTATACTGCTGCAGCTCTATAAATTCGATTTACATTTAAAGTTTCCACCTTTCACCAATTTTACACCGAACATGTCGAATCAATCAATTTTATTACCTCAAAATTAGCAAAGAGACATTTTCGGAATTTCTACACACATTATATACTCTAAATATCAATGTCAACAACTTTCTTTACAAACCATTGCTATTTTTATAACAGAAACCAATTTGTCGCTTCAGTTTTCATCCAGATAACGTACTTTATATTAAACATTCTCATTTTGAATATCCAATTAAAATACTATTCAAAATATTCTGATAAATTAAGCAACTTTAGTAGGTTTTCTATTCTAAATTATTCGTTATTATAATGAAAATTATATACGGGGTAGTATTGTGACCGTTACTTTTTCAAATTCGAAATTTCAACGACATATCCCCTGATTCCAATTTGACCACATTTAGGATGTGTCTTTATGTGTGTCCGTGGGCCATATATTACAAAACTGTTGATGATATTGAACTAAAACTTTTAATCTAAAAACCTATTGGTAAAATTTTGTAGTGATTTAATCAAAGACTTTTTTGTGTTTTCGAATATTTCTTTAATAATAATACTTTTTAAATAAACGTCACACCATTATATAAAACTAATAAATGTTCGGAGGAGGTCCGTTATTCACCTTGCTGTGTAGCCTATTGGGCGAGTTAATGAACTAGGAACAATAGATACAATATTATATTATAGACACATTGTTTATAAATCAAAGAGAAATAAGGAAAACTTATATTTTCCATCGGACATAACTTGTTTAATTAAATTAATATGTAATAGATTAAAACAGCCGTGATTATTTAGAAACAGTATCTTATTTTCTTTTAAATCCTGCATTTTATACAAAAAATATCAGTCTGCGTAAACAACTCATTTTGTCTAAGCGTTACACTAGATCCCTGTTTGGGTGAATAACCACTGACAAATCGTAGGGAAGTGTTAACGGCGACAATTTTATTTTGTTTTGATCTATTTTTGAACAGCTGCAAATCAACCTGCAGCACTCAAAGACAGCATCAAGTGCCTTAGACGACAGGCTGGCTAGGGAGAGAGTTCAAGTGGGGCTAATTCAAGAGCCCTGGGTTCATGGACTTAAGATCTCATCATATTATCTGGCATGTAACACAACGTCCTTATTTTCAGGAAAGACACTACGCTCTCATGTCACAGTTTGTCACACATGTTCTAGTGGCAGCGGTTGAGGACGTACCGACGGGAAAGAGGCAAATTATACTTGCCTCGGCCAACTTTGCAGGGGATGAGGACAACCCACCACCAGAGGCAGAAAAAGACCTCATGGATTGGTGCCTCGGAAATAGAAAACATTTTATCATGGGTTGCGACGCTACTGCGTACCACACAATATGGAACTGCTTAGATATAAATAATAGGGGTAAGTACCTTCTTTATTATGTATGCGCTAGCGGTCTAGACCCACAGTCCTCTATGTCGGACCATCAAACGATCGCGTTCGATATGGAAGCTGTGAGTATGGAAATAGCAGAGTACAGAGTGTCATGAAAAACGGACCTGGTATTATATAATGAGTGCCCACTGTCCGAAATTAGAACAGGCCTCACTACATCTAAGTGATACCATCGTAGCAGCCTATGAGAAAAGCTTATTGGTAAAGAAGGTAAACTTCTTCAGAAACGTTCCCTGGTGGAACAAGGAATTGGTTCGATTCAGGACTTCCGCTCGGAAATCCTTCAACAAAGTCAAGAAAATTGGTCGGCCTACAGACAGACCCTGACTGAATTCAATATACTTATTGAATTCAGTCAGGGCTCAGACTAAACGAAAGGCTTTGAAGCTCTACTGCTAGGGGATCGACAGTCTGGCTTCAGCAAATAGACTAAGGAAGGACTTAGTGTCAACCCGAATAAAACGATCATAGTTGCATTCTTTCGCTGAATGGAATGAAAATAAACCTCTCCAATGAAGTAAAGTATCTGGGTGCCAAACTGGCGTGGAATCAGCATGTCGATAAAATCATGGCCAAGGCAATGACGTCCCTCTGGGTCTGTCGGCCGCTAATAGGACGACCTGGGGATTAAAGCCCAAAGTCACGTATTGGCTGTATAGAACAGCTGAGGTACCCATTGTCACAAAAGAAACTGGATAGGCTTCAACGTTTAGCATGTCTAAGGATCACAGGGACCATGCAAACGACGCCAACCGCGGGAATTGAGGCAAATACTGGCGTCACACCGCTCTATCTAGTGGTACAAAAGGAGGGACTTGTGGCGGCCCTTCGACTACATCAGAGGAAGAAAACACTGTCGTGGGACTGGACAGGACACGAAGAAATACTGCAGAAAATTTACCCGGTCCTCCTGTCCAAACTGACAACATCAGGTTTGTTGAAGACCTCAAGACGGCTTTGATGAGAGACGCGGAGTTTGGTCATGGAATATGAGTCTGGTACAGGGATGGTGTCAAGAATAACACATGTAGTGGAATAGTTATTTATGGCCATAAAAAAAACAACAGGAGCTTCATGGCTCTGCGTACGGCACTTATGATTCTGCAAGCGGAAGTAATTGCAATTAATATGTATAATATAATATGTATTATACGCCAGAGAGTGTCTGGATAGGCAAATAAACGGTACGCATATATACAGAGTGTCCCGTTAATATGGGGAAATAGCTGAACCATAGATTCCTGGGGCCAAAATATGATGATTTAATGCAACATTTCTATATCCAAAAGTTTACATTGTAGATTTACTAAATGATTTTGTGTTTTTCAGAATTATTAACAATTGAATGCTTTATGCGATTTAAATGAAATTGAATACTAATGATTATCATATTATAACACATTATTTCAGTTATTATGGCCATTATTAGTTGACAAAAAGTATGAAAAACAGTAGTACCACCACATGAATATATTTTTTATTTGTTGTTTATTTATTTTTTAAAAACCTTTTTGTCTCTCAATAATATTTGATATCTTGTACGGTTTTCTCACAAAAATTAAAATACCGAATGTCTTTTGATAATTAATTGTTAACTTTATTATAATTCATAAATATACATGTTTGGAGCAAACAGATATTTTGCTTGCATTAGGATTTTGCGAAAGAAATTGTTTGAAAAGTGTTACATGTTATTTTGATTTATTTCATCAACTGATGTTATTTAATTTTTATTTTATTCAATTGAATAAGTTGATTTACTTATCAATTAGTGCATACTGAGTAGAGAGCGGATAAAAAAGCTTAAAAAATGTGAAAAAAAGCACTTAAAAAGGCACAAAATTTAGAGAAAAAAAGCATTAAAAAAGCATAAAAAATAGGAAAAAAGCACAAAAACACGAAAAAAGCACAAAGAAAACTATATTTTCTTAATATGTTACACGTTTATCAACATATTTTACATATAAATTCTATATTTCATTATTGTGTCAGTTGCCGTACATATCTGAGTAAGTTATTTATATTTCATTATATTTTTATTTTAGTAAACGTTTTTATTTATATTTGAAATCAATTTTATAATAAAGCTGTACTGAAGAGATCGAGAGATCGAAACACGTGTCTGCAGATGGTTATAAATTGAGTATTGAATTATTTAATTGCTTTTACTAATTTATTTTAATTACATCAACTTAAATTAATTTTTTGTTCCAAATTTATCATAATATAGTCACTCACAAATTATTTAACGTACATTAAATCATTTTTAGTTCATTTTACAGAAAGAAATACGTTCAAACTAGTGTTGCTTTGATAGTTGTACTATTTGTAACACGCAAATTAATTTGTATTATTCAATGTCTGTCGAAGGATTAGCTAGAGAAGTAGTTGTTTCAAATTAATTTGTTTTGTAGTCTTAGTAAGACTCATTGTTGTAGATTCACGAAATGTTTTCGTATTTTGAAATTTATTATATAAATTCTGCTTAAAACTAAAATAAACATAATATCATGTAAGTATTAAAAATTAAATTGTAATTTTGTATACATTTCAAAATAACTAAAATCTATTCATGAAAACAGTAGATCATTAAATGCTGTTATAGGGGTTTAATTGTAAAAATTATTACTTCTGACGCTCAATAAATTTTTGAAAGTGGAAAAGCTTCTCTTTATTTTAAAGTATAGCTGGATCCATTTGAAAATTGCCATTCGAAATCAAGTTTAATTTATTTAATATTAAAAATCCTTCATTTTCACCGAATACTTCTTTAATTATTATTTTGATTTCTTGGCCAATGCGTTCAGGTATTTTCTAAAATGAATCTGCTTTTATAAAGATTTGATTGTGTTGCTCACAAAATTTAAACGCGATTTTATGTAACTAAATTCTTTTGAAGGAAGCTCTTGTTTCTTAAGAACTGTTTAACAGTCATTAACTTATTAAATTCTTCAAATTTGTTTGCATAGTACAACGTAGCATATAGCCAAGTTCCCCATTTTGTTAGCACTGGTTTATGGGGCAGTGAGATATCAGGTAATGATTTCTTGAATAATTGCATTCACAGAAGAATATAAGAACTATTTTTCCATATTTAATTAAATCTACAAATGGAAATTTCATTCTTATAGTTTCAGAAATTCGTTTCTATCCATGTGCTAAACTTGTACAATGCACAAAATGCATTATTAGTAAAATTTTGTAACTTGGTATTGTCTACGGCAAAAATAAGCTTGTCAGTCCATCATTTATGAATTTTGCTATAATGTTATTATCAGTTTTCTTCAATTCTTTTGTATATATCAAAATACTATTAGTCGGATGTCTTCATGTTAAACTCCTATTATTAAATTAAACAAGCGTCTATGGTTCCATCCTCACCAAACCGCATATAATTATTGTTAATAATATCTTTAATTTTTTGTATGGTTTCATAGTACGCAAGAGCTACATAATTTTTTCTCAGGAATGCGCATTTTACAATATTTTCCCAAGAAAGATTTAAATGCATTATTTTGTAATTTTCTTAAAGGGATATTCGAATGTAAAAGTATTTTGCACAAATGTGAATTTAATTTAAATTGTCCATCGTTTGTTGAAGATGATGCTAAAGATTGTGATATTGTGCTGTTTTTTTAGTTCAGCTTTGAACTTTTTCAAACGTTCTTGATGTAGTGTTGTTATAACATGTTTTACATACAAGTCTTGACTAGTTAGGATGCAACTGCATCCTAACTAAAATAAAACTTACTATTTTTAAACATGCCTTACAAAATAATGTATAATTTTCACTTGTTAATTCTGGGTAGTCTCTAATTAATTCTTATATTGTGGTTTTCACCTTTGCATTATGGGTTAAATATACATGTGAATTATATAATATAATTTATCTGTGATTCCCCAGGTTGATATGATTCACGCATATAATAATTTTTGATAAATAAGCAAAGTTTTTGGAATGTCAATTCAATAGTTTATGAATGCGAGTTTGAATATGAAAATTAACGAAATCGGCAAATATGCGCCAGTCGTCCTATCCGTATTTTTGCCGAGAGTAGAAAATTGATACGGTTGCAGAACACCTGATTATTAACTATCACTTAAATTTGTTTACATTTAATACTTACTGGGGCCCCTGTTCGGGCCTAGTTTAACGACGTTTACATCCGGAATATCATAGGTGTGATTCCTATGAAGCGTTCGTCTGTATTTTCTGAATAATGAGACGGTCTATTATATCTACTTATTTATAAACGAATCCATTGTAAATTGGTAATTTGTACTAATATTTATTAATAATAAAATTCATTATAATTATTGTATCATATTATGAACATTTTAAACAATTATGTTGTTAAAAGACACGAAGAAAATATGTAATACAGATATAATCTATAAATGATGGGATACAGATTTTTACGAAAATTCTCTATATTAGCACATTAATTTAATATCAGCGTGAAATTTTTATTAAATGTTTTTTAAATTCTTAAGAAAATGCTCCAAATAAGCATCAGAATCTAAAAAAAGCATGAAAATAAGCATAAAAAGTCAAAATAAGCACAAAAAGTCAAAATAAGCAAAAAAGCAAAAAAAAACTTAGCTCTAAGTAATCACATTCTTCAAGATTCGTATAGATATTAAGAAATTTTTTCGATGCTATTAATATTATGGATAAGCATAATGCTAGAAATCCGCTCTCTAATAATGAGCATACCATATTCATATTTTATTTTTTGTGAGTAAACCATTATTTTGTTGTGGGAAAACCGTAAAAGATATCAAATATTATTAAGAGACAAAAGTTTTTAAATCAAATGGTCTTTCAAGTAGTATTTTTTTAGTTTTTGTTGGATGCACCATTAAAAAATATTTTATTTTTTATGTGATGGTACCACTGTTTTTATACTTCTTGCCAACCAAAACTGGCCATAATAACTAAAATGATGTGTTATATCATGATAATCAAAGGAAATGGAAAAATGGGTAAACGGTTGGAGAAGATCAAGTGGAGTGAGGTAGAAAATATGGAAGAGATGGAGGAGGTTATAGCAGGATGCGGAAGAAAAATAAAAAGGAGCAGCGGAGGGGGGTGCACATGGTTCGACGAAGAGTGTCGGAAGGCGAAGAGAGTAATAAGGAGGGCAGTAAATGAATGGAGGAGTGGAAGAGGGGAGGAGAAGGGGGTGAGGGAGGCAAGAATGAAATATACGAAGGTATGCGAGGAAAAGAAGGCGCAGGCTATCAAAAAAATTGCAGAGGATATGAGATCTTGACAGAGCGAAAAGGAGATGTGGAGTATATTGAGGAGAGGAGAAGTACGGGGACAGATGGAGGTGTCTCTGCAGGACTGGAAAAATAAATGTTTGGAAAACTACGGGGAACCGGTGGGGGTGGGGAGACGAGAGTGGAGAACAGTTGAGGAGGATTTTACAGAGGAGGAAGTGGAAAAGGGTTTTCAAGAGGTGAAAGGAGGAAAAGCGGCTGGGCTGGATGGACTGAAAGCCGAAATGTGGAAGCGGATTGGAGCTGAGGGAAAAAGAAGATTTGGGCAGCTGCTGAATCAGATATGGAGGGGAGAAAAGAAGATTCCGGAAACATGGCGTGTGGAGGTAATGTGCCCGATACACAAAAGTGGAGATAAAAAGGACGCGAGTAATTATAGAGGTATAACCATTATGTGTATAGAGGAAAAGAAAAGTGTGTATGCGGTATTTCTGGATTTGAAAGCAGCGTATGATTCAGTGCCGAGAGAAAGGTTGATGGAGTGCTTGGAGAGGAGAGGTGTGAGCAAGGTAACAGTGGAATGGGTGAGAGGAATGTATGAAGAAACATGGGGGAGAGCAAAGGTAGATGGTAGGGTATCGGAAAAGTTTAGAGTATGGATGGGGGTGAGACAGGGATGTCCGCTTAGTCCGTTGCTCTTCAATTTATATATGAGTGAACTAGAAGAGGTCCTGAGAAACGGGCAAGCGGGCGGGATTGTAATAGGGAAAATGAAGGTGTGGATGTTATGCGGATGATGTGGTGTTGCTGGCGAAGGATTGGGGAGAAATGAATGAGATGTTGCAAAGGGTTGTTAGGCATATGAATAAGTGAGGTTTGTGTGTGAATGTAGGAAAAACGAAGTGGATGAGATTTAGGAATAGAGGAAGAGAAGGAAGAATGAAAGAATTAACATGGAAGGGAGAAGTGATCGAGAGAGTGAAAGAGTTTAAATATTTGGGTTTTGTGTTTAGGTGGTGTGGGGGGTACAGAGAGCACGCCAGATGGGTCCAAATGAAGGCGAGGAAAGCGTGGTATGTGGTGAAGGAGAAGTGGGGACAGTGGCTGAAGGGTAATTTTCAGATGGCGTGCAAACTGTGGGATGCATGTGTAAAACCAATCTTAATGTATGGGGTGGAGGCATGGGGTATGAAAGCATATGAATGTATCGAGAGAGAGCAGGTGACATTCCTGAAGCAGATGTTGGCGGTGGAAAGATCAACGCCCAGCTACATTCTGCTTCAGGAAACGAACAGAACGTGTATGCATGGAGACGCAATGGAAAGAGTGACTAGGTATGAGATGAAAGTGATAGGATTGGGGGGGGGGATGGTTGGTAAAAGAAGTGTGGAGAACGTGTGTGGGAGTAGGAGAGAGTGGTTGGAGAATAGAGAGGAGAAAAATGTATGAAAGAGCAGGAGTATCTGAAAGTTTGGTCAAAGGTATATTGAGAGTAGTGGGTACAACCTTCTTTATAAAAGGTGGCAGGTGCATGGGAAGTTACCTGGGTACCTAGCAAATTGTACATTGAACAGAGGGCAGAAGGTAGCAATGGCTAGGGTTAGGTGTGGCTCGGAGGAGAGAGGAAAAAATATATGGATGGGCGAAGAGTATGGTAGGTGTGTGCTGTGTGGAGTGGGAGAGATACATGGAGTCATCTAGCGGAGGAGTGTAAGGAGATACGGGAGGAATGGATGAATGCGAGTAGACGGATAGAGGAGTGGATGCGAGAGGACGGGGCTGGCGTAAAGATTGTGATGACATTAGGGTGGGAGAGAGAGGAGAAGAAGGATGTAATAAATCGTGTTAATAGGGATTAAATATTTAGTTTTGAATTGTTATTATTTTGTATATATGGCTAAGTTTATGGATGCCAATAAAGGTCTTTTTTTTAATTATGATAATTCATCTATAGTACAGACAAGTGTGAATAAAAAAAACTAGATGTCTATTTTCAGAATGTTGGCGGCCTTAAAGGTAAAATTAATTCATTCATGCTGAAAGCGAATATTTGCATTTACGACGTTATAGTGTTAGTAGAAACGTGGTTAGACGATTCCATTACCGATCACCTAATAACAGCAACAAAAGTAAAGGCGGTGGAGTCTTTATTGCTGTAAAAAGCAATTTTAGAAGTCAGAAGATAGAAAGCAGTACTAGTATCGAACAACTTTTTGTCAAAATAAATAATAAATTCATAATTGGCTCAACATACATCCCGCCTGCTTCAAACATTTCTCACTACGTCACCCATGCAGAAAAATTGATTTGATCGGTAGCAGTAATCCAAGGTGCGAGCTTATTTTGTGTGGTGATTATAATTTACCTAACGCTGTTTGGGACTTTTCGGGGTCCAATGTGCTGAGTGCAACTGCTACCCTGCTGACGTTCTGGCTAACGTTCTCAGTTTTTATCAGTTGCATCAAGTTAATCAGATCCCGAATCCGAGAGGAGTGTTGTTAGATCTTGTGTTTTCGAATGCTCCAGGTATATCTATAAACACCGCTAGTGATACATTGTGTAACTCAAGTGCTCACCACATCCCGTTTTATTTGAATTTACCTATGTCGAATTTGGAGTTTACTAGAGATACTACCGATTGGTTGAATTTACCTATGTCGAATTTGGAGTTTACTAGTGATACTACCGATTGGTTTTATGATTTTAAATCAGAGGATTATTCTGTGATCACTGACTGTTTAGCAAGTATAAATTGGAATCTTGTCTTTGTAAATGATTGTGTGGATATTTGTGTTGAAAATTTTAATAATATTTTGTATTCTTTGTTTGATTTGTACGTACCTATAAAGTTCTTAAAATCTTCTAGTTATCCCAAATGGTTTAACAGTAATCTAGTTAAATTAACGAAATTAAAAAAATCTGCTCATGCGAAATATAAGAATACAGGTTCACTTTCTTACTATGAGTTATTTAAAACTTTGCGTCAGCAATGCGACGAACTTAATAATTCACTATACAAGAGTTATATAAATCGTATTGAATACCAAATTAATAGTAATTCAAAACAATTTTGGAACTACGTTAATGATTGCCGCAAAACGTCTGGGTATCCTAAACAAATGTGTTTAGATGATAAAGCTAGCAATACAATTGCTCATAGTGTAGATTTTTTGCAGAGCATTTCGCTTCGGCATATAGATCATCTAATAATATTGTTCCTGATCAACAGAACAAGAAATTCATAATCTTAATGTTACTCTTACCGATGTGTTTAACTCTTTGCTTTCATTACCTGAATCTTGTAATGCGGGCCCTGACGGTATCCCCGCATACTTTTTAAAAAGATGCGTTTACACATTGAGTAGACCAATTCATAACCTTTTTATAAATTCATTAAGAAATGGTATTTTTCCAACCTGTTGGAAAGATAGCTACATTGTTCCTATATTTAAGAGTGGTTGCAGATCTAATATTGCCAACTATAGAGGTGTGGCAATTCAATCTGTCATTCCAAAAATGCTTGATTTATTAGTTTCAGAACAGCTTAAATGGTCATGTTCCAATATATTTATCGACGAACAGCATGGATTTGTTAAAGGTAAATCAACCTTAACCAATTTACTGGTGTATCAAACATTTCTATCGAATGCAATGCATAACAAAATTTTTTTTTTCAATGTGTATTTTTTTTTTGTACCAATGAAAAATTTAGAGTTTTGGCTGTACAACGCCGTATTTTTTTAGGGGGGTGCCATTTGAAATTTTCGAAAAAAATGACAACATGCGAAGATCAATCAAATTTTTTTTTCCATAAATTACCCGATATAAAATTATGTGAAGGTATACGAGGTCTTAACCTGTACCTCAATTCAAAATTTAGGCGCCGGCGTCAATTAGTTTCTCTACAAAAAATCTCAAAAATGGGGCGCAATTTTGAAAGAAGGGGTTATAACAGCGAAACCGCTAAAGTGAAGGGTATAACATGTTAGATAAAAAATAAGTACTCTCCGAGCACTTTCCAAATCTGCACAAAAAATAGGGCATTCCATTAAAAAAAAAACATAAGTTTGGTACGCCACTGGAGCACGGAACGCCACTGATGATTAGAAATATTTTTGAAACATAGCGACGGTAATTATGCACCACTTTGCTCTTAGATTTTTTTCGATAGCTTTTATCGTAAGGGAGCTATAGTCCGAGGCGTCTTAAGTGCCACACTCGGTATATATAGTATATATACAACCTGTCCACGTAATTATGCAACATAAGGGAAACTTTTTTATTATTAATTTCTCAAAAAAATTTATTCTTTATAAAAGTTGGTGCTTAATCTTAAACACACTGAAATTACAAAAGAAATGACATTCGACGCTATATAAGTAAAATATTAAACAATTTTTATAACTTTTGCACTTTTATCAAGTAGTCTAAGTTTTGACGTATCTGTATAAATTATGGCAGAGCGATTAACTTTACAAGATAGAGCAGAGTTGGTGCTAATATAACGATAGCTATAAAATCTGCAGAAAAGCAGCTGAAATTTTTAACTGCAGGTACCCCGAAGAAGAGAATGAGTTATTCACAAGTTTCATGAATTTTAAAATATTTTAAACGGACCAAAGATATGAATTTCATTTTGAAAAGAACGTACTAAACCAGTAAGAAATGTAAATAATTAGAATATCTTGCAAAGCTTGATTGAAAATTCACAAATATCGGTTAGAAAATTGAAACCAAGATATTTTCAAACTTTGCAAGAACATGATTATGGCAATCGTACTGAATTTTGTGAAATAGAAATTCATAGAACATTTCCTAAGAAGATCATGTTTACGAATAAAGCTACATTTACTACAAATGGAGTAGTTTCATCAGAAACTGTCGTTGGTGGTCAACAGAACTCAGCATACCGAATTATCTGCAAAAATCAATATTCTCGTAAAATAAATGTTTGGTGTGAATTTTTTAACAGAAATGTTATAGGGCCTTACAGAATCCGACAGAGTTTAAATTTAGAAAGATATTTAGAGTTTTTAAAAATGAAATTGGAAAATGACTTTGACATGTTACCTTTGGCTACAAGAAATTCTCGTTTTAATTTATAGTTTAATGAGAAATTAATTTATTTGAAGACATGCAAGATTTCCATGGCCTTTGGGAAATTTAGAGGATTTGAAATAAAATTTCAAGATATTTAAATAATCACCACAATATTCTTGAAAATATAATCAGAGATTCAAACAGAAGAACAAATTTATGTATTGAGTGGAAAGGGTATCATATCGAGTGATTGTTATCTAATTAATAATATCGTTAAGGTTGTTAATTGCAAAGAAATTTTTTTTTTTTTGAATAAAACCGTATGTCATTTGTTTTGTATTTTTTGTATGTTTTAGATCAAGCACCAACTTTTATAAAGAATAATTTTTTTTGAGAAATTAATAATAAAAAAGTTTCCCATATGTTACATACGTGTCCACGTTGTATATTCAAAGATCTTGTTAATTAAACTTACCTAAAATATATATTAGGAATTACTTTAACATATTTTATTGTTAAAATTTTAATGGTTTTAAATAGGTAATTGAGGAGGCTTCTGCTTTTTGATGGTTTAAATAACTCATGCTTTATAATTTGGTTTATCTTAACTTAATTCTCTTATATCTTTCAAGCATTCAAAATTATAAATATACATTCTTGCAAAGTTCACTATATGAAAGTTATGAAAGAAAATGTTATGTTTTTGTAACGTTAATAAGAATAGGTGAAACTATAAAATAGTTTAATTTGTTGTTTGTTATAATTTATTAATTTATTTCAATAATTAGTATCTTATTTCTTTATTTTAATACGTTAACATGTTTATTAGTAAATAACTATGTTAATTCAATAAATTTATCATAAAACTCATCGCTCTTTAAATTCCTTACCATAATAATTATTTTTCAGTTCGGTAATAATTAGGCCATCTTTGGGACCACAATCCTGTAATTAATTACTATAAAGCCTGCGGGACAAAACCGGGCCAGACCTCGCACTTATAATTAGCATAGAAAACGACGAAACCGCCAATTAAACTTTAATGTGTAATTTAAAAACAAATACACGGTTCAAAGTGTCCGATCGCCCACAGTTTGCCCACCTTCTCGCCTGAAAGTGAAACTTTCCCCACACGAAAAATTATATCAAGTCGAGCTGCCATTATACATTATGTATTAATTACAAAATTATCATTAGAGAAGTAAATTAATGAATGAGTGACTGAACAAGTTAGGTAATAAAAGTCTACATTTTATTGCAAGTAAAGGTTTGATGAGCATGGCCGGCCAAATACTAAAATGACTGTAAAGTTGAAATATAATTAGAAAGTGTATCTTCAAGAGGTGGTATATTTGTTTTACTTTGGCGAAGAGAAATTGGAATTCTAAATTAGGGGATAGCGTAACGGTTTGTTAGAGTTCGTTTATAGGACACGGTTCTTTGGTGCATAAATAATTGTATAAGCGATTTTTATTTAATATAGCTTTAATATCATTAGGCGGGCGATTGGAATATATCATAGCATTTTATAAAGCAGAGGATTAGCAAAGTATACTATTTACATTGTCTGGAATTATGGGTATGCTGGTGAATTTTAATTTATTGTTACATAGTAAGTAGTAACACATAAATATTTTGATCCTTCTTCGTTATACGTTTTGTAGTATACAAAGAAAACACCTTGTAACTTGTTTGTATAACTGGATTAAGTAATTTTCGTTTTACGTTGCTTATAGTTTCGGCAAGACACTTGTCACTATCAAAACATAGGTGATTTTAAAAATACAACACATATACGTAATATTGACAAATAGCCGTTTGTTGATTTATCTGTTTGTCTTAGCTGAAAAGAGCGCAAATGTTCTTTAAATCTATTATTAAAATTACAACTAGATTGTCCTATGTACACCTCTTGACAATTTTCACATCTTAACTTATAAATTCCCGATTTATTCAATTTATACCGTTTGGTTTTCGGACTGAAAATAATATTTCTGATTTTTAATATTAACTTTTTTTTTTAGAATATTCATAATTTCAAACTACATTTGGCAAAATATGTCAAGGATTTATATCGTGAATCATTATGGTACTGCAAACAAAAACTTCCAAACCTTGCGCAGTTTGTGTTTCTTTAGTAAATTGTCAATAATGTTGCTATTGTAACACTCGGTGCTATTGTTTTTATTGATATCTATAGGAAACCATTATACACCGTTTCCGTTGTTCCAAATCATTGTAGACATCTCATAAACATAAAATGGCTGCGTTCAATTCAATGATATATCAAGCATTGAAGCCATAAAATATGAAATATCTTTAATTAAGAACAAGTTAATTTTATAATCTAAATAAAAAATAAAAGTTTTCAATTATTGTAATTCCAAAAGTGATTTTATTTAGAGCTAAACAAAATTTAAGTAAAAGTAAAAGAAAATGACGCAAATAGCAGGCACGAGAAATCATTAAATATAACAATGCATTACAAATTAATAATAAAAATAATTGAAATTACTTAACTTGCATGGTGTAAGTTAAGAGGCTTGACAGTTACAAATGATGTAGGTTTATAAACGTATATAATTAAATTCGCTTTATAATCAATCTAAAAAGGAAAATTATCACTGATTTATAATTAACTGAAAACATAAATTAAATATGTATCATAAGCGACCTAAATAGATAACCAGCTCTAATAAATAACTATATTAATAATATTATCGATAAAGACCTTGTAGCAAAAATAGAAAGAAGTTAATGTAAATGCGATAAAAGACAAAAGAAATAAGGAAATGCTGGACGAAACTATTATATATCCTTATTTGAAAAAATCAGTACACCATTATGTATGTGTTGTGATAAAATGTCTACCGAATAACGTCTAGACAATTTAATAAACGATAAGAAATTTTTTTTGAGCTCGGCGGAAGAAATGTCACAACGAAAAATATTAAAATTAATTAAAGAACACTAATCTGGGGAAACTTCATTTATAATGTGGGACGTCTTCATTACTAGATTAGTTTAAATGTATCAAATTATATGTCTATATTCATTTCAGAAAGAAAACAGAAAAACTAGAGAAAAAAAAAACATGATATAGAACTAAATAATTAAACGCAGAATATAAGCCATAATTTAAAAAAGGACCATCTAACTAAATTAGAATAATTTATATATTTAATAAAATAATAACGGATCTAAGATATGAATTAGTATCAACTGAAAGAATTTTGCAAATTAACAATTCCTCTGATCAATAAAAAGTTTTATTTATAACTTATTCTACGTAAATAATAACCAAATTTATCTCCACCCCCCACTATGTATTTTGTCAGAGCCAACCTATACTATCCCTAAATATTAATAAATTCTATCTGTGAACTGAAACAATTAAGTATATTTCATTTATATTATTTAAATTATTGTAGTTATAGATTACTCCAAAGGAAACATACCACCTACAGTTAACTTAATAAATATTTTCTTAATGCGTAGCTACAAGCGATTAATCAAATCATTTGTATCATTCTAGTAGTTGACCTCGTACAGTATTCTTACACGTAATGGTTTGTGATGATGATGATGATGATGATCTTGACGTTGAATCGTTGTTGTTTGTTGTGATGATTCATCCAGCAACGGTTTTATGATTATTCTATATTTATGGGCAACTATTTGGGCAGTAACCATCAATTTAAGAAAATAATGTTCATTATTTTGACAGTATCGGAAATTTACTCCTACCATTAGAGTTTAATAGATATTTTGATTTTGAGAAATCTTATTGTTTGGATCTAATTGGTTTCCATTCTTATCACAGGATACCGTATATTGAAGAAAAAGTAAATAAGTAGTATACTTATGATAAAAAGGAAATTACAATACCGGTTTTTACATAACTAGCTGTTAAAACAAAACAAAAATAGGTTTTTAATAATTCTAATAATTATCATCCCCTTGCATAATCAATCTCCATTCCAAAATCATTTAATTAATAAAACATCGAACGAACGCTACATTTATTGTCAATCGCCTCTTTCTATATCTCTGTCTACTTTCTTGCGCAATTGAGCTTATAAAAAATATTATAAAAATACCGGACCCAGAGCTCATGTTCATTTGTGTCTAAATATTTATGAGAAAGCAATAAGCTTACGCTGACCGTAACAGGAGTGTACAATCAAAAATAATGAATTATCTATCCTTGCATATTACCTATCGATCATACCATGTACAGAAAACCGACCCCAATCTCTAAATGCCGCGATGTTATCCATCTCATCTTTTTTCTGTAGCTAAAACTCTCTTAACTCGCCTTCTACAATTAGGCAACAAAACTGACCAGGCTAACGAACCGGAATTTTTGTACGGTGCGTCAATAAAAAAAGATGTATCACAAAGTAACAGCTTCAACAATCAACCATAATTTAAAAAAATGATTTTATGTTGCTTTTAGATAATTTCGCATAATAATTGAAATGATGTATTACATTATGATTATTTTCCAGTGGAGTCCCCGACGTCACCACTATTTGTAGAAATCTTCATGAAAAACTTCGAAAAATATTGCTGAACACCAATAACAAATAAGAAAGAACATCATACATTTGTATCGATACGTGAATGATATGTTCTGCATATGGGGAGGTTCGGATTGACAACTGGACATGTTTTTTCAGCCACTAAACAATATCAACAAACATATTCAATTTACAATAGAGAAAGAAGAGAACGGTAGAATCAACTTTCTGGTCTTACAGTAAAAATCCACAATAACAAACTAGAGTATAGAGTATATAGTAAACCAATCACAATTGATACCATAGTACTAAATGATCCGTTCCAGTCAGACCAAATCAAGAAATCAGCGCTCACTCATGTATTCACCGCCTTTTATCAATCCCAATACAATAATTCAAATCACTAACAACAACGGACACGACCAGAACCTAGTATTCGAGATATTAAAAAGGTAGGAACGATTATTATTGAAATATATTATTGAAATATATAGGGGACAAAATAGACAAGAAAGGAAGCATAATTGTAGCTATACCGTTTGTAAATAACACCACCACAAAAATAAAAAAACAGTTAGTGTCACACAACATAAAAGCAACAATAGTTAACAGAAGAAATTTAGGATAGAAAGTCAGCAATAATAAAATATAAAATACAGACTCACTAAAAAGGTCAGGTGTATACAAAATTAAGTGTTTAAATTACGAAGGTTTTTGCATGGGGCAAACAGGAAGAAATTTTAAAACAAGGGAACACGAACACAGAAAAGCAATTATAAACGGATCAAGATTGGTATTAGCAGACCATTGCATAACCACACCACATGGGTAAAATTACACTAATCCATATTTTTAAATTTACAAATTAGTTCTAACTTTGATAATTATCTGTAAGGACCGAAACACGTGTCAGTTACCTGAAAATAAAGAAATGAAACATAACAGTTTTAATTCTCCTAATTTGTTATAAATAAAGTTATTACTATTTTTTTTTTTTTTTGAAACTTTGAACACAAATTTTGATTTCACCGCAAACCTTTGGATATAGAAAAGTTGTGTTAAATTATTATATTTTGATCCCACGAATATATAATCCAGCTATTTTTCTATATTAACGGGACTCCCTTGTTCAAGTTAGTTAAAGCAAATCGTTGCACATTAAAAATAGCTAAAAGTCCAGTTCTACAAGGGCTATCCGAAAAGTAGTACCCATTTGTGGATATTAAAAAAGAACTAGTATATATTAACGAATATTAACTTTTTTTGTGAAGAACATACTTACTAACTACTTCTCTACATTGTCAACACGCAAATTTAAGCATTTGACGTAACGTTTGACGAGTTTTTATATCTCAGTCTTCATATTTCTTCGTCACCAGTGTATCGAGATACGTAATTTTTCTTCCCTGCCAAAGAGTCCTTGAGTTTTGTTGATCTGGAGGATCTGAAGTCTGGACTAAAAGACGGATGGTTGAGGGCCATCTTGAACGCTGGTCATTATGGGTGTTCTCTCTTCCTAAGTTGAAATTATGACACCAGCGCAGAACAGATAGATCATCCGTAACCATTTTTCCATATACATCATTCAAATGACGATGAATATTGCAAGGTAGCACATTTTTTGCTTTGAGAAATTTAATTAAAACCCTAACTTCACTACTTCTTTATTCTTTATTTTCTTGAACATTATAAATACTCGCATATATAGCACAGTCAATGCCAGCGAGACGTAACTTTGCACACAGACAGCTGAAATACAATTGAACATGTAAAAAAATATATAATAATAATTTTAAGGAAAAAAAATATTAGTACAAAAAACTAGTATATGTCATTACTGTATTTTGATTTTAATGTATACCAAAATAATTAAATTATTATAATGTTTGCCTTCTGCTACAGAGTATTATGTGACTACTATAATATTATTTAAATAAATTTAAATTCAAACATTCTATTATTATTAATATGATAATATGTTGGATTTACATTTTGTATGACTTCTTACGATTCCGATCACGTCCCTTCGTTCATTATTTTTCAAGTTAACAAATCAAAATTTAAGGCAATTTCTTCTGACATGGATTGGTCTCACGAAGTCTTGCAACACGTGCAATTAGTGATTGGCCTCAAATAACCTCAATTTGTTTGTGTAATACGACTGAAATTATTTCCAGCGTGATTAATTTCCTTCGTAACAGAGTAATTTGCGTGTCACAGTTATGGATAATTTGCTTCCTTTCATGCCGACCCCAAGTGATATTCATACGTACCAATTACGCATATTTGTACTCCAATAGGGAAAAACTGATATATATATATATATATATATATATATATATATATATATATATATATATAATGAATTACTATATATATACAATATATAAATAATATTATATTTTAATAGTACTTTTTTGTGACACTAAATTAATAATTCTTTTAATTTAAACTATCTCGAGCTTTTGTACTGGTACCAATTATGCATATTTATACTCCAATAATAAGTTAATTGCTGTTGTTTTTATTTGACAATTTTATTTCGCCAAATAACTTTTTATATAACTTTTTATATATGTCTTAAAATAAATGATTCAATAAAAAAATACGAGGAAATAATATAATATAGTAATGTTATTGCCTATAGACACATAACAGTTTTAGTATCATCGGTATCTATTAGTAGTTAGAGAAACCCTTTCTTAAATAAATTTATTCATAAAAATCATTATTGATGTGAAAAGAATTCAATTTATCAAATTTTTCTTAGGGATTGATCCATATTTAGATACTCCGCCAGTAATCCGTGTCAATAATTCCAGAAGATTCCTTTCTAATAATGAGAAGAATTGCAAGATATATTAATAGAAGTTTCTAGAGTGTCTGAAAAAAAATCCTGACTATTCGCAGATGTTTTCTAATTCCACGAAACATCGAGTGGCGAGAAACAGCCCTCCCCATGTTGACAAGGGTAGGTTTAATTTTACAATTCGATATATTCGGCCGCCCTATTGTATAGTAAACCTATATGCGAGTAGCCGAAAAAATTTAAGAGATACATATCTTAAGTTATCTTTGTATGTACTTTATAATAACTATATTTTTCATAATGTTATAGATCTACAATAATATAAAATTAATTGAATTAACATAATCAGCCGAAATGCACTTTTAAATTTATAAAGGTACTTCATTAATATATTTTTTTATATTTGAAATATAGAATAGTAAACAAAAAAATTGTATTATTTAAAATTAGTTTAATTGGTTACAAAATTGATTCAAATTTCGTTAACGACTCGTGAGAAAGTAGACGCGTTCTTTCCACAATCTCGCCAGCATTCCTTAACGTCGTTCCTTTTCGCTAAAATAACGGCTTTGATGGATGTCCCACTCGTAACTACTGTCTTTCTTCTCTTTCCTTCAGCACTCCTGCGTTTATAAATATATCTCTTTCTATTTCAAAACTTTTTAGGGTATATCAATAAATCATCAATATTGAAAAGTTCCTTTAATTGACTAATTTCCTTATTATAATATATTGTATTATATTTATGCATTTAAGTAATTTTCTAAGTTAATATTTTATAATTAATTTACATTATATCAATGCCATTTAATTGTTTTTAATGATTTTTATCTGTTATAGTTTTTATAAGGATATTCTTTACAACTCTGATGATGGACTAATTAAATTCATTTATACTATTGTTTTGAGAAATTCCGCTTTATTAATTTTTTACACGTGATTCCTATCTCTCTCGTAGGTTAGAATATCTGTTAAAATAGTATATTATAATAAGCTGAGTAATGTAAGTTTGGCTTACTTTAGTTAAGTTAAATATGCGGAAAACTATAATAAAGAGCAATGTCCTCGTGACGAAAAAACATTAAACATTTGTTACCGATCGCTGGAAAGTGAAATTAAACCGGAAATTTCCCACATTCACTAACGGAACAGAATGCGCACGAGAATCATTTGTCGAAATGCGGCACGTGCTTTAATTAAGTCTAATGAAGGTAATTGCGAGAAATGCAAAACGACTTAAAGGATTTCCAATTCTTGAATAATTATTCATATTATATATGTTGTATTTACGGCAATGGGGATTCATTTAATAATATTATACGTAAACACACTAATACATATTTTACAGTGAGATATTTAATTTAATCCAATATTAAAATGAATTAACCCCAATAACAAATTTTAATTTTAAATTATAATTTTCCACGAGATTTGACAAAACAATATTTTTTAAATATTAGTTTAAATTCGAATATTTATCTTACACCTCTTACATATTGCATGTAATAACTAGCTTTACATCAGTCGCGACGTCAGCTACCAAACAGCTATACTGAAATTAATGAAAGATTCATCAAGAAGAGACGAAAACCAGCGTATATAATGTTTAAAAAACATAGTTAAGTTATAATGGAAAAAGTAATAAGTATCTATAAGACGTAACTGACACAAATTTATAATCTGCCAAGAACATGTATTATACACTCCCTGAAATCAAATGTACTCCCGGTAATAAAAAATAACTTCCAATGTAGATGTAGAAACATGCATGATTACCACTGTTAGGAAATTCACCGAGCACTTAGACTTACTTAAATCTATAATTTTAATCTCGTTATTACAGCAAAAATTTCTTTTTAATTTTAGATAAGGTATTAAGGAGACGAAGCCCTTTTGTGAATTACTTTTATAAATAGAGCTAATAATTATGTTATATTTGACGTTTTCGCGAGTGTAATTCTGACGGTTTTTCGGGATATTTCCCACGTGATGTTAGTTGAGGTTACTAGACGTTTCGGCGACAACTTATTCGCCATCTTCTGGAGTTTGGATTCAGGTAAAACATTCATTACATACAATTACTGTTTATGCTGTGCCGGTATAGGTCTAGTCGCTGATTAACGGGCTTTTCAGATGAGTTTTGTGTATTTCCAGTGATTCGATTAGATCCAGCTTAGGGATTTTGTCGAAGAAATTAAGGATTTTTAGGGGAATGATGCCCGGTATGTGATTATTTTCTATATAGTGGTTTGCAAACGTTGAATTTGTTTTTTATTATTATATGAACTTATATGTTCCTTCAGCGGGATGTGATATTACGGCCAGACTGACCGATATATATGCATAGGCAAGAGACGCATTTTAGATCATTCAAACCATTAAACATATTATATTTCTACTTAATAATCTTAACCTAAGGTATTTATTTTAATAGCCGAGGTTATAGGAAAGCTATAGCATTGCACGTTTGCATTTAGGGAATGGAAATATTAGAGCATAATTGCAGATCGACTTAAGATAGTACAAGGATACTTGTTGATTGTTTTAAAAATGGTTACTTAATATCAAGACGGCTCTAGACCTAAAACTATCATATTATTATTATTTTATTGTTGTTAAAATACAGATACAGAAGCTGATATATCTAATAGTGAAATAATACCAACAAGAAAATGGCTGAGTTGATTAATAATCAATATTCCTTATGGTTTATAAATTTAAACTTAAATCTACAAAATTTAAAAATACGAAAACATTTCATAAATCTACAACAATGTGTCTTATTAAGAATATAAAACCAAACACTCATTGAAACAATTATTACTCTTGCCAATACCTCGACAGATAGTGTACCATACAAAACTAATTTGCATGTTATAAAATAGCAAAGCTACCAATATAACAGTTGTTTGAATGTATTTATTTTTGTCAAATAAACTTAAAAATAAATCAAATATGCATTAAACTATTTTGTGCGAATATAGTGTGACAAATTATGAAAAATAATCCAATTCACGCTAATTTAATTATATATGATCTAGTAAAAGTAATTAAATAATGTAATAATCAAGTCTATAAACATCTACAAACACGTTTTTGATCTATCGATCTCATCAGTATAGCTTTAATATGTACTTGATTTTAAATTAAAATGAAAACAATAACTAAAATGAATATTGTAGCATGAAAATTACTTTTATATAAAACTTCAAAAAATGATGGTATATCACAGTATACACATACATTGTTTTGTAGTACAGATGACGCAAACATTTTTTTTGTATCTTTTCGATTGCAGTGATGTACATTTGCTTAAATGACATACTTGACAACAATATTCTAATTTAGAACGAACAAATTATAGTACAACAACTTAAGAACAACCGGGCTACCAAAAGAACGAAAGGAACGTCGAACCTAACATTTTGAATGACAGAACAGATATTTCTAATATGATCTGAAAATGTTATCTCGCAATCAAAAGTGACTGCAAGATCTTTGATAATGACACATCTCTCAAGTAGTATACCTTTCAAGCTGTAATTATATGTAATTGGAGATTTTTTTCAAGATACGAAAATTATCACGACACCAATTATCAACACGCACAAGATCACTTTGTAAAGCTATACAGTCATTTATACTGTTAATGTTTCGAAATAATTTTACATCATCAAGACACTAGATGAAATAACAGAGGATCTAGGTTTGAACCCTGCGGTACACCGCTACTAGGTGTACAAGTGTATGATTTGTGTCCTTTGTATTCAACATATTGTTTTCTGTCATGCAAGAATGAACTTATAAGGAGAACGTTTTTTTTTTAGAAAATCCAAATGTTGATAACTTTGTATCAGTAATTATTATTATCAATTGTGATTAATGGAATCAAACGCTTTATGTAAGTAGACGACATCAACTTAACCTCTACCATCCAGAACTTCAGAAATTTAATGAGTAAAATTTAAAAGGATCGAAGCTGTAAACCTATTCTTACATGTTTATCTGCGAACATATTATTATCTCAAGTAATTTAGCGAAGTTGCTAATAACAGAAATTGGTCTGTAGTTATTAATCATACACGAATTACCTGACTTAAGCACAGGCGTGATACTTGATACTTTCCAAAGCTGAGTAAAAGTATTAGATGTTAAGGCAAGGTTAAAATAAGGAACAACACAGGCATGAAGCATTGAATACAATCTTTAACAATAAAACTTCGTATATCATCTGGGCCAGCAGTAAAGTTGTTCTTCAGTTATTTGGCTGCATCGTATATGTAGTGTTCCTCAACCTGAAACCCAAAATTAATGCATTTGACCACCATCACATTTGAATTAAGAAAAGTAGGTATGTAAAAATTACCATATATGAAAACATTCTGGTAGTACAATTCTACATTATGTTTGAGACAACCGATATGTTGGGAAGGACCTTGTTTTCGAAAGAGATCCTTTAATATATTTTAAGGTGATACTAGTCACTCCAGCTTCTTTCTTCTTTGCAAATTCCGATTGGCCTTTTTTTCAATCTGCTTAGGAGAGCGATCGACCTTTTATAATAAATACATGTGAATTTCCTTAATTTCAAAAAATAGTTTTTCAATTACACGCAAATATTATACGAACATTATTTAATTTACACACATTTGACTTTTCTAAAAAAGACATAGCCGTAGCTAGTGACATTAGAAATTACACTTCAAACTAAAATTTCGAATGTGTTGAAATTTACGCAAAATAATGGTAAGTAGTAATAGTAATATTAGTTTTGTTAAAAAAATCAAACCGATTTGATGTCATGATCTCTAAGAACAACATTTCATAACGGTATCAATATTACGAACATTTTTAATAAATAAAAATTTATTCAATGTCAATAAATAGAAATCTATATTTGTATTTTTTAATTTATATGTATAATCGTAGAAAAAGTATAGTGTACAATTCGCATACAATGACCATTGCCCACTCGTATGAATTGCTGCAAAATTTCATACTCGTGGGCAATGAGTACATTCTATGCTCATTATACAATATACTATTATTATTGAATAATTGAAATGACACTGAAATATTACTTCTATGAACATATTGTTTGAAAATTGCTGCACGATCAAAGATAAAATTTTGTAAGGCGCGAGTTTTTAAACGTAAGTTCGTGCAATAAAGCATAAATTTTTACACTTATACCTTAAATAACTATTAAAATATTTTTATTAAGGGCTATGTAGGTTCATTTGGAGCATGTCTTAAAATTATTTTGATATATACAGGGCAGCCATGTATCTTAAATTTTGGTCTACATTTTCAAGAATTGTCAAATATTTAAAAACAGTAACAGTAACTTGCCTTTAATTAGCCTGCACTATCAAAATATGTAAAAATATTCAATTTATAATAGAATTTTTCACTTAATCAACTAGAATAGATACAGAATTAGAATTTTACAGACAAAATAGTTCTACTGATACAATGATCCAATTTATCCAACACACGTAATAGAATTAAATACAGTACTTTCCATTCCCTAATAAGTACATAAACTTATTTACATTTCACTCTCTAAAAATTAGTCATATGAATTATGTAATTATTCTCGTCCATCCCCCTTGTCCATATATCTTTCTCTAGTCGTCACATAACCATTTTTTAAAGGATAAACATTTTTTTGACTTAAATCTGTGGGAAGGTCTAGAAATATTTAAAGCAATAAAATGGGGAACATTGTGCTTAATCATTTCGAAGAAATTTGGAACTAGCCCATCTCGACTGAACTTATTGCCTGATTTTAATCCGTATAAATAGCGACGTATGTGTAAATGTTATACATACCTCTTTGAGAATGACATACAGTCGAACCCAGAGAAACTAGAGAAAAATAAAAATAAATAGAAACATGTTTCACCATGGATTAAGTGATAATATGTACAATAAAATATTATTTGATTATAATCTCATTTTATCTCCACTGGAAAAATAATTACTATTTCTGAAGAAAGATCCCGTCGCCAGTATTTTATTTACTTTATTTTTTTGTGCAAAATAAAATTTTCATTTTACACCCCATCAAGTATAAAAATGAAATAAATAATTGACAGTGTATGATCTGCAAGTAATGATTAAATGCTAAATTAGATTAATTAAATATTATATATTTAATACTGATTTGTAAATAACTGTTAAATAACTTATGTTGTAATTTAATTTAATAATTACGTATTTTATAGTTGTTAGATATAATCTCACTGAGATCCGGAAACATAAGAAACAGAAAAGAAACTATAAAAAAACATAAATTTATTACAACAAATTACTGTGAAATATCAAAAGAAATTACTATTACTGATAATAGACATATAAATACTTTTGAAGAACTATCAATAAAATTGCAAGATATAATCGAGAAAAACCAAAAAACACGACAATTAAAACGTACTGAAAATAATCCTTGGATAAATATTGAAATAATAAAGCAAATAAAATTAAGAAGCAAACTATATAAAAACTATCAACGAAATCCAAGTAACGAAGCTACAAAGCAAATATACCTCCAACAAAAAAAAGAACAAAAGAAATCATGTTGAAGACAAAAAAACAATACTACTGGAGTAAATTTACAGAAAATAAAAATAATAAATCCGAAGTATGGAAAATTATAAATCGTAATTTAGGAAGAAAAGCAGAAAAAGAAAATCACATACATGAAATAATGAAATCCAGTGGAATAGTTACCAAAGATGAGCTGGAAATAGCAGAAGAAATAAACGATTACTTCTCAAACATAGGAGAAACATTAGCAAAACAACAATTAATAAACTATAAAAGGATACCACAAACAACAACTTCAGGAAAAACAACTGAAAAGTTCACTATGGAGCCAACAAATAACAAAGATCTTGACAAAATAATATCTGAACTAAAAGATAAAAAGGCAAACGGATTTGATAAAATATCAGCAAAAATTATCAAAGAAAATAAAAACACATTAATACCTATAATAGACAGAGTGCTGAACAACGTAAAACAACAGGGACACTATCCAAATTACTTGAAAAAAACATTAATAGTTCCTATCTATAAAAAGGGTGATAGGACGAGCCCTAGTAATTATAGACCAATTTCATTACTGTCCACCCTAAACAAGATACTTGAAAAAATAATACAGATACGACTTATGAAACACGTGGAAAAAACAACATCATCCGCAAGCAGCAGTATGCATATCAAAAACTCTCTGGAACAACATCAGCAACGTATGATTTGGTTGACCATATAAAAAAATAAATTAAATAAAAAAGAAGTTGCCGTCGTTATTTTTATAGATATGAAGAAAGCGTTCGACACAATATGCAGAACTAAATTATTAAAGAAACTGAAGGCCATGGGAATCACTGACACGGAACTAAACCTAATTGCAAGTTATCTATCTCCAAAAGCAAGCCAACATATGCAAATTATTGACTACCTCAGGGATGGAACCTACCGCCACTCCTATACATACTATACACCAACAACCTAGCGGGACTTGATATAAATGGCAATATGTTTATGTATGCAGATGATGTATGCATTATATATTCGGGTAGTAATACTACAGAAAAATTGACGAAGATTCCAACAAACTAGAATTATTCATAAGGATTGTGGTGACCGTTACTACGTGGTAATTCATGATAAACACTTAACTAACGCACTTACTATGTTTTAACCACTAAAAATTATGTAATATATATATACATATATTACAAAAACGCACGACTTAAGTTTCGACGGTTTTAATGACATTAAACCGTCGAAACTTAAGTCGTGCGTTTTTGTAATATATGTATATATATTACATAATTTTTAGTGGTTAAAACATAGTAAGTGCGTTAGTTAAGTGTTTAACTAGAATTATGGTTCTTCAACAACTTACAATAAATGAAAACAAAACTTATTATATGCAATTTAACATAAAATCAAATATGCCGCAGCCAGTAATAAAAATAAAAGGACATATAATAAATAAAACTAGCGAGATAGATTATCTAGGATAACCTCAAATGGGACGCACATATAAATAAATTATTAGATAGAAATGCACAAATTTCAGCGGTTATAATAACGCAATTTTATACCCCATGAAATAAAAAACGACATCTATCATGCAATATTCACATCTATCTGCACTGCAAATACAACAAAATAAAATCTTAAAGACACTATACTCGTTGGACAGAAGAACTCCAACCTGCAGTATCTACCAAGAACTACAACAACTAAATATAAATAAGATGTTTACAATGAACAATATACTCACATTGTATAAAATCAAAAACAATCTAGTAAAAACAAATACAACTTTAACGCTAAACAGGGAAATACATAATTACAAAACAAGACGAAAATCACAATTCAGACCAACATCAACGACAGCAAAGTACAATCAGGCACTAACAACAGAAACCATAAGAATATACAACAATTTACTGAATACAATACAACATTTAAAATACATACCATTTAAATTGAAAATAAAACATTTACTTATCAATGATAGAATGACATAGGCACAACTACAACAATATTAAAAAAATCCCCAAGCAAGCTCTCAATGCCGATAGCCCGAGATGGAGATCAGACCTACCAATCCCGAGGCGAGGACGGAGAGATGAAGCAGTGTGTTTTTATGTGTGTTCGTTATAAAAATTAATTAATATTAATGTACATACACAAATAAAATAAATTATTATTATTAAAAATATCTATGTTACAATATTATTCGTTTACTCAAAAAGTGGTCCTTTGTTGTACATTACGTATGTATGTGTTCCTGTGATTCGTGGAATAAAATTAACCACATATGGGTCATTCTTTTATAAATCATACATCTATTTTGACTTCATGATTTAGATTCGCCAGGTAAATTTTGTATCATTTGTATACACGAAATAAGCTATAACGGGAATTCGTCCGTAAATGTGTATTTTTCAAAATATGTAAATTTTGGATTTTGATAGTTTGCTGGATTCTTTTTTGTTTTTTTTTGTTTTTTTTTGGCGTCGACTACGTGGTCACCTGCCACCACCGATTTTGATCATAATCATTATATTTTTACGTTATATTATCTAAATATCTAAATCTTTAAATTGTTCTGTTTTAAAAAGTTTACTATTTCAAGGTTAATTCTTGTATCATTCTGTGCTAGCAGATATGTTATATTTAGTGGCATTTGCATACCAAGTTTCTCTAAATTTGTAATAAAAAAGTCCCTGCCAATATAAGCCATATTACACTGAAATAATATATGATTCATATCCCCGTGCATGCCACATTCACATCGGGGATCGTCTTTAATTTTAATCTTGTATAAATGTGCCGGAAATGAACCGTGATTTATTTTTAGGCGTGTGATTGTTGTTGAATAGTATCTACTGACCTGGTCAACAAAAATATGATTGAGGTGCTTTGGTAATTCTGTATGTATTTTAAAGTAATGACTGCTATGCCTTTTATGTAAATGCCTCCAGTCTGTTTCCCATTGTTGTTGAATATTTCCTCGGAAAATTGTATTCAAATCTTCTCCTGTAATGTATTTAACATCTATGGTTTCCTTATTTGTAGCTTCTTTGGCATATTGGTCCGCTACTATGTTACCTTTGATATTCGCATGCCCCTTAACCCATACAAAAACACACTCCAGATTTAAAGTATTTAGTTCATATAATGTAGAAATTATTGCAGCGACCGTTTGATGTTTCAATGTTTTAAAAGAAATTTGTTTCAGGCACTGCAAAATAGATAGTGAATCTGTTAAAATAATAATATTTTCCATATTTTTCACTGCCCATTCGATGGCTTTGATAATTGCGTATCCTTCCGCATTGAAAATTGATGTGTTGTTGTTCAATTTGTATATTTTATGTTCATTACATATTGAATTATACATACTGCAACCGACTCCATTCTTAGTTTTAGATCCATCGGTATAGATGGTTTGATAATTTGGCATTTGTGTTATATATTTTTGTATTATTATATTGTTTAAATTTGGGTCGTCTTTGTATTTTGGTACTATTACCTTTGTAGGTGTAAAAATGTGTTCGTAATCTAATGTAAATATGGAGTGAGGCAACGGTCGAAGATTACTTAAGACTGCTGCTGCATTTACAAGTGGAGGGTCCATTTTTTTCGCCCAATATTTGTTAGTAAAATTTGCTGGTACTAATTTATTGATGTCTTCTATAAGGTATTGAATTTTCAGTGTATGAATTTTAGTTAGATATTTTAACGAAAGGTATTCTCTTCGATATCAAAGTGGTTTCTCTTTTGTCTCAGCCAGAACAGCTTCTACTGGTGACGATTGCATTGCACCAATAGCCATTCTTAGTGCTCTATTTTGGAGACATTCTATTTTATTTAAATATGTTTTACACGCAGAGCCGTACAGAGTGCATCCATAGTCGATAATAGAGCGGATATACGCTTTATAAAACATAATCATCATTTTAGGATCGGCTCCCCACCAAGTTCTTCTTATAGTTTTTAATATATTAAAACCTTTTTCTGTTCTGTTCATTATATATTCTATGTGTAATCTCCAATTTAGTTTGCTGTCTAAAATCAGTCCCAAATATTTGTAATTCTTTGTAATGTTAATGCTGATATTGTCAATTTTAAGTGTTTTTCGTTTATCAGGTCTATGCCGAGAAAAAATTATCATTGCCGTTTTTTCGGGTACTATTTCGAAACCAAATGTTGTTGCCCAGTCTATAAATTTTCTCACGCAATTTTTTGCTTCTCTATATATTATATTTAGTGATTTTGCGCGGAAGTTAATGCAAATGTCATCGGCATATTGTATTATATTATACGGAATACTTCTATGAGCAGAAAAGGTGTATAAATTAAAAAGTAATGGAGCAAGTACAGACCCTTGCGGAAGGCCTTTTGAGGTGTACCTAGGTCCTACTATGGTATTATTATTGTCAATAACATATATTTGTCTATCGCGATAGAGGTCTATGATATTCCTTGCCTTTATACATGGGATACCTATGTTAATCAGTGTATTTTCTAGTTGATCTAGTATAACCGCATCATAAGCACCTTCTAAGTCTAGAAAAATACACTCATGATACTCATTTTCAGTAAACGTGTTTTGAATAGATGTTGTTAGAGTTGTTAATGCATCGATGGTACCTTTGTTCCTTCTAAAATCGAACTGGTTACTAGGTAGAATGTCATTTTGTTCTATCCACCATTCCAATCGGGTCTTAATAATTTTTTCATAGGTTTTAAATACGCAAGATAAAAGTGATATTAATCTGTACGATGCTGTTAATTTGCTATCTTTCCCAGGTTTTAATATTGGATGTAGAACAATTTTCTTAAAATTAGTATTCGTACAACCGTTGGCTAGGTATTTATTGAATTCGTTTACCATATATGTTTTAAATGTTATATCGCTCTGTTTTATAAGATCATAGGTAATCCCGTCTATACCTGGTGCTGTATTTTCAGTTCTATTTAATGCCCATTCGAGTTCTTTGAGAGTAATTATGTTATTTATTGGATGTATTGTTTTGTCAGAACAATTAATAACGTCTTGATTATTACTTACCGATGGCGGAGCCATCTTTTGTATGAAATTCTCATATAATTCCTCCGGTACCGGTCGTTTTATTGTTGGTTTTGAGTTTGATATTTTTTTCGTCATTGTCCACACTTGTTGAATCGGCGTTGCTTTATTTATACTTTCACAGAAATTTTTCCAGGAATTTCTTGCTTTATTTTTGTGTATTCTTTTTATCCTAGCCTGTAATTTCTTACATTGTATATAATCATCCATTAATTTATTACGTTTATATTTGTTTAGTTGTATTCTTTTTTCCTTTTCTAACGTTTCACATTCCAGATCCCACCAGGGTGGTCGTGGAATTTTTTTTTCCCTAGAATACTCAATCACCGGGATATTTTCATTGGCGCTTCTTACTAATATTTGTTCCAGATCCATAGTTGAGCTGTTTAGACTATTCAATCTTGTTGCTTCTTCATATCCCAACCAATTTGCTCTCTTTGTATTCCATATTCTTGTGGTGGATTTCTTATCGACATACTGGGGCTCCAACTGAACTATTATATTTATAGGTAAATGATCAGATCCTAGCCCATCGTCATGGACTTCCCAATTAGTTTTTGTTGCTAGATTTGGTGACATAAGTGTGATATCAATAGCAGACGGTGTTTGTTGTGGCGATGTAAATCTAGTTGACTCACCGTTATTTACTACTATTAACTCATGTTCAGATAATGCGTCTACAAAAATTTTCCCCATAAGGGATGGTGTCCGTTCATATCACCTCCAAAAATTACTGGTGTTGGTAGATGATTAAATATATTCGACCACTGAGTTTTTGATAAATTGATATTTGGTGCTTTATATGCAGATATTACATTTATGGGCATATCGTTGGTTTTAATCTCTATTCCACAAATTTCTATATATTTAAAAGTTTGGGCATTTAATTTTAATTCCGAAAATTGTATGTTATTTTTTATGAGTATTAATACCCCTCCCCCCTTACCGTTTGGTCTATCCTTGCGAACGCAGTTATAGTTTTTAATATTGAGTTTTTGTGTGGGTTTTAACCATGTTTCAGAAACAATGGCTATGTCATAGTCATAATCATGTAGTTCTATGATAAAATTGTTTCTATTAGCATTAATTGACCTGGAATTCCATTGTAGAATTTTGAAATTATTTTGAGTCATTTTGATGAATTATTTATAGTATGTAAGAATTTATGAAAGTATTTAATTCCACAAAAAAGTTTTTAGTGAATTGTATAAATTTGTCTTTGGTATTTATAGGGTTCAAAGATTCTGAGGTTAAGGTATCCTGAGATTTTGTAAACGAAAATGTTGACGAAGGATGGTCTGCATAGCACAGATTTGTAGGAGTTTCTGTTGGGGAAGAAGGTTTTCTTTTCTTTGATAATATTGACTTACTAGCATTATTGTTATTATTACCAAATACGGTTTCCGGAGGCTTGCGGATATTTATTTTGTTATGTGTAGGGGGGATGTATCTATTAGTATTATTTTCAAAAGTATGCGAAGTTGCGGTAGACTAGGAAATTCATTTACATCGCATAATGATGCAAAGCGGTTACTAGTGGTGGCTTTAGAAAATGTTTTAATATTGGAGTATGATTCAGCTTCCTTAAAGGAGATTCCGTGTACTGCCATAATTTTTTTAATTTCTCTTTGTTTTATATATTTTGGGCAATCTCTTGACCAGGAATTATGTTCTGTTGATGAGCAGTGAATACATTTGGGTGGGATAAGACATGATTCATTTGGAGGGTGTTCGCCGCTGCATGGTTTTATTTGAATTACATTGATGCGCCGTGTGTCCAAATTGCAGGCATTTGGTGCACTGAACGACAGGTGCAATATATTGTTCCACCTCGAACTCCACATAATTTATATGTATATAATTAGGGACCTTTTTTCCCTTAAAATTTACAACAATCATTTGTCTGGGTATTTTATTATATGTACCGTTTTCTTCAATTCGCCTGTACATACGTCTAACGCCTTTGACTGGGATATATGATTCAATTTCGTTTAAAAGAAATTCGTCATCAAAAGTCGTATCTAGTTTGACAATACCGCGTGTTTCCACGCAATATCTCGGTACATATGCAATTAAATTTTGTTCTAAAAGTTTTTGGTTATTTACTAAACTATTAGCAGCAACATAATTATTTAAAACAACTTTAATTTTATTGATTCCAATATCTTTAACTGTTAATATGTGATTTTTAATATTATTTAGCGATTTTAAATAAAAGCCAACTTTCATGGGGTGAATTTTTCTCAATTGTTTAATTTTATGTTCAATGTGCACTACAAATGGGCCTGCGCTCGAAGAATCGTATGTCAATTTTAAATCAATGTATGTTTTTTGGTTCGCGTCGGGCTCGCTTATCTGCGGAACAGGTAAATGAACCGTACGAGTCGGCTGATCGGCCGTCTTGTCCACATTATTAGAATCGATATTATTCGAATCGTCCATGATCATAATGCAGTCGTAATTTATTTTAGGATCTGTGGATTCATTGGGGGGCGGTCGACCACCCCCTGTATCCTCGTCCATTCTTCTTTTTCGCGAGATAACTTACTATATTAGTATGGTCTTTATTAACAATTGCCCTCTAATCAATCGCTCTCCAGATAAACGCGTCCTCACTCCACGAGAGTCAGAACAATACTCCGCTGGATTCTCTTACATCAAAATTCATTATCTCCGGTTCTGCTGGAAGGATCGTTCCCGTTCTTCTACCATTTTACACCTCGTTATATTAGCTTTTTAGTTGGATGCTGACAGTATTTTTTTAGTGTCATTTAATATAAAATAGTAACAATTGAATTGTTCAAATAATGTTTCCATGCTTGTACCCAAAACGTATACAATTTAAAAAAATACCATGTATTCGCTATTTCTTAATCTAAAAAACCCATCTTTGAAAAAAGTGGGGTCTCTTTTGAGTCAGAAGGTATTAAATAATTTGTAGCGCGCGTCGTGTAGCGCGCCTCGTCCAAACGCCGCTGCGCGACGCACATATGCAGATGCTTTTGGACAGTGAATTAATTAATACATAATATAATAGAATATATTATTAATTCAGAATGTGAATAGAATGTACACTGCGGGCCAAAAAAACTGATACAAATTGTAAATATTCATATTTTTAATAATAATTAAATATTGATTTGAAAAACAAAATGTTTACATTTTGTAGATTATTAATTGCATTTTTGAAAAATAAAAAATTAATCGAGGATATTTCATATCAATAGAGACAAACTTAGCTGAAATTGTTTACAATTTTATATTCAGATAAAAATCTCCTTGCGGACTAATAAAATATATATATACAGTGCAATTTGCAAACAAAAGTTGATCGTCTTTTGTCAAAAACTGGACGCAAGCAAAAATGTCAGTTCAGTTCATATTCAAGTCTTTTAAAAATTATTTAATTTAATGTTTTATTTATTAAAATCGAATAAAAAATAAGCGATCTTGAATTTTGGAGGCGTTCACTTCGTAGTACGTTTTTCTGTTATTCATTAAAAAATTAAAAAATAAGCGAGATACAGCACCAAAGGTTTTTCGTCAGTCACCCGGTATACATAAAATGGCTGAACCATAGATTCCTGGGGTCAAAATATGATGATTTAATACAACTCATCTATATACAAAAATTTTCGGTTAAGCCGGAATTTGTCTTTAAAGTTTCAAAAAAAAATTATTTCTTTTGTTTACAACAATTGAAAGCTCTATTCGATTTGAATGGAATTTATTATTAATAACTACCATAATATAATACATCATTTTAGTTATTATGGTCATTGGTGATTGACAGGAAGTATAAAGAAATGTTAGGCATCAAGTTACCTTTTAAAGGTAGGTAAGACGCAACGTCTCCATAACAACGCTACGTCATTACACACAAAAGTACATTTAGTTTGAATATTTTCCCGCAAAAATGTTACGTTTAAGTGAAATCGGGTGGATTGACGCAACGTTGTTTTGAAGATGGAAACTTTGAAATGATCAAATATCGGATAATAAAATCTTCAAAATAATAGTTGCTGTGAAAAGTACAAACAAATAATTAATTTCAAAAAACGAAAAGTTCACTGCTTAGAAATGTCAGTATATAACATCTAAAATTACAGATGGCAAGTTCAAAGGCACAAATTAATTATTCTTGTTGAAACGAGTTAGCTCAAGAGGTACAATTACCCTAAACAAAATAAGACTCTTTTTAGTATTTCTCATTTATTGTGTACAACATTTCAAAGCCGTATCTAGTAAAATTACAATTATTAGACTAATCCAAAATAATGCTTATGTAAAGAATAAACATAAAGGATTATTTGAAAAAACTATATCAAAGAAATTGTTCCTTTTGAAAAGGAGTTATATCAGTTATTTTGCAAATGCTAATTTTTAAATAATTTTGTCCTGTTTCTCTTTTGTGTACCGCCTCTGCAGTTCCACTTGTTTGAAAATGTTAAATTTAAATAATCTTTCACTTGAGCTGCATTATGTGCTGAGCATCTGTCCTGGTGAATTCATATCTCATTATATTGATAAATCTAAATACTTTAATTTGCCTTCAATAAAAATAGAACCATCAATTTTTAAAATTCCTGCCCACATATTAAGTTTTTGTGGATATTCAGTTCTTGTTGTTGCAATATGAAGAATTTTTTGAGACCAATAACGATTAATTTGTTCGTTATTTTCACACCAATTCTCGTTATACTTGTCCATTTCTATTCCAAAATTTAGATCTTGTATCTGTAACAACTGCTAGCAGTTCTTCATGATTTCGGCTTTTATATGGTCGGTAACTATAAACTTTTAAAATTCGATGAACGGTAGATTTGCTGCCATCACATTCTAAAGCTACTTTTCTTACACTTAATGTTGGATTTACTGTTATCTTTGTAAACACATTTACAGTTTCTTCAGATGTCCTCCTTTTATTGCTAACAATATGTTCATCGTTTACACAACGACACTGGACGGGTTTTAAAATTTATACTAAATAAGTCGCAAATAGCACGCGAAGAATGTCCGCCAAAACTCAATTTGATCTGAACTTTTTCTTTTGTGGTGTAAGCACTCATTACAATAATTCTTTGTTTGTGACTTAATCAATTTATATGATTTTTCACAGCAACTACTATTTGCGATGAAATTCCTTTTTTCTCCGAAATTTTGTTATGCAATGTGTAATTTTTTTTGTACCAATGAAAAATTTAGAGTTTTGGCTGTACAACGCCGTAAAAATGACAACATGCGAAGATCAATCAAAAATTATTTTCTTTCCATAAATTACCCGAAAACAAATTATGTGAAGGTATACGAGGTCTTAACCTGTACCTCAATTCAAAATTTAGGCGCCGGCATCAATTAGTTTCTCTACAAAAAATCTCAAAAATGGGACGCAATTTTGAAAGAAGGGGTTATAACAGCGAAACCGCTAAAGTGAAGGGTATAACATGTTAGATAAAAAAATAAGTACTCTCCGAGCACTTTCCAAATCTGCAATAAAAAATAGGGCATTCCATTTAAAAAAACATAAGTTTGGTACGCCACTGGAGCACGGCACGCCACTGATGATTAGAAATATTTTTGAAACATAGCGACGGTAATTATGCACCACTTTGCTCTTAGATTTTTTTCGATAGCTTTTATCGTAAGGGACCTATGGTCCGAGGCGTCTTAAGTGCCACACCCGGTATATATACAGGGTCCTGCAACAGTGCGTCGGGCTTTCCTAGCGCCTTTCTCGTAAGAGATAGAAAAAAATGTTTCCTATAAAAATTTATTGAATTAAAAATCTCTATGCCGTAAAATTATTTTCAAATATACAGGGTGTCCCTATTTTGCGGTATAACAAAAGCAAACATTTTTTTTAATGGAACACCCTGTATATTTTTTCATTTTCTAATTTGGATAATATTTTATAACTTGGACCTTTTTTTGGTTTTTAATTTCGATATGGCATTTCCGAGTTATTGACGTTTTTCTGCCTTTGTATCAGACACGCCATTTTCTAAAATTTCAAATTGTCATAACTCTTTTTTTTTAATGGAATCATATATTTTTTTAAATTTCATATTATTCTGCATCTAATTTCCTACAAAAAAATATTAAGCATACCCTATACCTAAAAGTGATATTTTTCAAGATATAAAACAATTTATATTTCAAACGGTCCTTGAATACGAATTTGTTTTTGAATAAGATAGCCATGACTGAAAAAATGCATCTGTCAATTAAACAATTAGTTTGACATGTAAATCTCTCTGATATTTGCTGCAAAGTGATTCTCTCCGTTTCGCGGTAAAAGAGATAGCAAATTATCTTCGAAAAGGACGAACTAGTCGATACGATTTTTGTATTAAGGGAGGCTGCTGGAAATTGTTTATTGGTGGCTAGAAATTACACCACACGTTATCCCGGCAGAAGACATTCGGAGGAGAAATGTTTTAGGAACTTACTCAATAGATTTATTAACATGGGAAGTGTGAAATACAAAAAAAAAACAAGAAAGAAAAAAGCCTATCATCAACGAGAAAAACCAAATTTCAGTGCTATTAACAGCAACTGAGCATCCCAACGTGAATCAAAAAGACATTAGTGAAGAAACTGGCATAAGCGAGTATAAAGCATTCTGAAGAAAAATCAATATCATGCATATCATATTCAGCTACATGAAGAACTGAGTAATACTAATCTGGGGAAGACAAAAAACTACAGGAGGATCTTGCGTTTTTCCAATATATTTTATTCAAGGATGAGGCGACATCCCATAACAACGGATCTGTCAATAGGCACAATTTTCACTATTATTCAACTGATAATCCGCATTTTATGAGACAAGTTGATCATCAGTATCGACGGTCTTTTAATGTCTGGGGCGGAATTTTTGGAAACCATGTAGTAGGTCCACATTTTTTCGAGGGCCATCTCAATCTTGCAAATTGAATTACCCGGAACGTTAGCTAATATACTCTAACTAACAAGAAACAGGGTGTGGTTTTAACAAGACAGAGCACCTGCCCAGTGGATTGTTAGGAATGGACCCACCAAATGGCCTGCTAGATCTCCGGATCTAACAAAACCTGACGTTTTCTTGTGGGGATACTCAAAAGAGATTTTTTTATAAGGGACCACCAACAGCACCAACGAATTGTGGAAAGGTCTTTGCAGCGGCGAATTAATTTGTGCCTAAATGAAAATGGAAGACATTTTGAACATTTACTGTAGTATCGTCTTCCTTTTGTATTAATAATTTTGTTATCTTTCACGGCTTTGATATAAAATAATGAATCATATTATATGTTTCTATTTATCTCATATTGACACTTACTTACATTTTGTTAGTTATTTTGCTTCAGAATGATCAACTCCGTACATAGAAGTTTGTATAATTAAATGGTTATTCTTGTGAAAACTATTAAATATCTCAACAACTATGGGGTTAAGACAAATTATTATTTGCAAAGTTTGGCATTTCTTTCTAATCTAATCGAATAATAAGAAAAAAAATGGTGATGTGGCCATCATAGTACTTTCCCTATATTTTACTCGAAAACTATGAGGTTTACGCAAAAAGGCTATTCTTAATGATTTGTTCACTTTTGAATTCTCTACAATTCTTTTTAATGCAAGTTTCATGTAACTCTAATAGTTTATTAGAAATTGGCAAAAAATGTCAAAATTTTCAAATTTTATTATTTTTCTCAAAAGTTAAGAATTTTATGAAAAATATATTTTAATAAAACTTGTTCAGTTTTTCATTCCATTTAACTTTTGTTTAAACCGTTTTTTTAAATTTTGCATATTTAGAAAAATATCACGAAAAACAAAAAAACGCCTTGAGTAAACATCCACTTCCGGTCTATGAATGTTTACCAAAAGCTTTTCAGTTCCAGTTTTTAACGATAAAACCTTAAGTTTAAAGTTTTATCTCAATCAGATCATTCGTTTTTGAGATACAGCGCCCACCGACAGACAGACAGACAGACAGACAGAGACAGACAGACAGACAGACAGACAGACAGACACACACACAGACACAATTTTTTTTTTTCCAGAAATTAGTTTAATGGACTCAGGGGACCCCAAAACGGATATTTCCGCAAAAAAAATTTTTCAAAAAAAAAATCACAATCACAATACTTCCCCTATATATACTTCGTATATAGGGAAAGTAATAATTGTTTTCGCCTATTTCGGTAGCGCTGAGCATAAATTCTTTAGGCTTGCAAACAATTAATTCCACTTTCTCCAGTAGCATATATCACATCAATCAATTCTTTTTAAAAATTGCATTGTTATAATCGTAACATACAATGCAACCATACATACCAACCTTATTGTTTAATTGACAGATGCATTTTTTTCAGTCATGGCTATCAATTGAAAAACAAATTCGTATTCAAGGACCGTTTGAAATATAATTTTTTTTATATCTTGAAAAATATTACTTTTAGGTATAGGGTATGCTTAATATTTTTTGTAGGAAATTAGATGCAGAATAATATTAAACTTAAAAAAATATATGATTCCATTTAAAAAAAAAGAGTTACGACAATTTGAAATTTTAGAAAATGGCGTGTCTGATACAAAGGCAGGGTTCTTCAAAAGTGAAAATTTTAAACACTGGTACATAAACAGTACTTATGACCAACCATAGGAAAAATAAAATTTCTTAAATTTTAAATAGAACATCATAATAATTTTTTTTTGTGAACCTCCGCTTTTTACATTTTTTTCAGAAAAACGTCAATAACTCGCAAATGCCATATCGAAATTAAAAACCAAAAAAAGGTTCAAGTTATAAAATATTATCCAAACTATAAAATGAAAAAATATACAGGGTGTTCCATTAAAAAAAATGTTTACGAAACATTTTTTTCTATCTCTTACGAGAAAGGCGCTAGGAAAGCCCAACGCACTGTTGCAGGACCCTGTATATACAGGGTGGGCCACGAATAACGACCATTAAAAGTTTACGGGGTTCCTGCAAGAGGAAAAATCTGAAAAAAATTCAACATTGTACGGTTGATTGCGATCTCCTCATAGAAAATATTTTTGACTTTCTATCACTTCCGGTTGTACCGGAAATGGCCACCAACTTTGTTATTTTAAATGGAACATACTGTATATTATTTTATTTTTAAATTCCTTGTTCGATTGCCTACCTCTCCATATGGTTTATGTCAACTTAACTTTTACAGTTTTTGATTTAAAAATTTATTTGTCAAATATTGACCTGAAATAGGCGTTTAGAAAAATGCCTATAACTTCTAATAGGTACAAGATAGACACACGTGCGGCATCTTTTTTTGTACCTAATCGATTCCTCTACAACGGAAAAAAATGACATGTGTCAATTTTGACAGTTGGTATTTCAAAAATATCAATATTTCAGCGCCCACTTAATAACATCATATTTCAATTTTTTCAAATGGAATGACCAATATTTTATCTTATAGGGTGATTCGCAAGAGAATTTGCTACAAAAAAGTATTATACATCACTATATCTAGAGCCAGTAGTTTTTAAGTTATTTCGAAATTTATTTTCTCTCACTTTTCAATAATTCCTCTTATATTCACACTTGCACTATAGTAGGCTTCTGTCAATATTTATTGAATCGAATTAGGAAAAATTCGTCCGATTATTATTAAATGATTAGTTATCCCCAGTTACAACTTACAAATAAAACTGAAGCAAGAAGACTGGAATAAAATAATTTTTAAATAAGTAATTAAATGCAGGAACTGAAAAAAGTTATCAGAAAAAAAATTATAACAATTGTTCAAAATGGTAACCATTAACATGTAAACACTGTGCATCACATGTTGTGTCACCCTCTTATGTTGCTCGCCTAATTTTTTCTGAATTAAGATTCCGCGAATGCAGGGTGCTCGCAC
>OZ018391.1:45339971-45374123 GCA_963969525.1 Ontholestes murinus | reverse complement strand
GTACAACAACAGAAAGTCCCGGATTAATATTTTTGTTTAATTTTTTGTTTTGTGTAATTCCAGGACTTTCCAGTAAATCCATCTCTTTGCCTCTCTGGCGAGATAGATTACCGAAAGTCCAAACCCTGTCAAATTTATGGTCTGTTTCTAACAAATGATTTTCAAAAGTTGAATTATTTTGTTTTAATTTATATGTTCATTCATGTTCTTTTAAACGTATGTGAAAATTGCGACCAGATTGCCTATGTACACTCCTTGACATTCTGGGCATGTTAGCTATAAACTCCTGATTTGTATATAATATCTAATTTTGATTTTGCGTTGAAAATTAAATTACGTAACTTATTACTTGATTTAAAAATTATGTGAATGTCTCGTTTTTTAAAAACATTCTTAATTTTGAACTTATTGTTCCGAAAAAGTTAAAGTTTTGTAAGAATTCTTGTCTTCTATAGGACTGATTGCATATAAGTATTTCCTCATTCTTTTTAATTGAAATTTATTTATTAATTTAGTTACTAATGACTCCGAATAACCATTATTAATAGCAATTAGTTTTATTTTAGTAATTTCCATTTTTAAGGATTCCGGATTAAGAGGATATTGTATGCTCGAGTTATCATTGGAGAAAGTTAAGAAATGTAAGAAAATTATTAATTGGTCGGTCACTACCCTCGATGCATGCTAAAATATCGTCTACGTATCTTCTATACCACCATTTTATGTGTTTTTTGCCTTGGGGTGACTTTAATATTTTATTGGTGAGGTTATTCATAAAAATTTCTGCTAGCAGTGGGCTCAATGGTGAACCCATTGCCAGACCTTCTTTTTGTACATAGATTTTACTGTCAAAAGAAAAATAATTATGTTTCAGTATTAAATCTATCACGTTGATAAAATCTGCTTTGATAACCGGTTTGATATTATTAAAATCAAATGGTCATGTGGCCATCATAGTACTTTCCCTATATTTTTCTTAAAAACTATTAGTTTTACGCAAAAAGTCTATTCTTAATAATTTGTTCATTTTTGAATTCTATACAATTATTTCATCTCAATCGGATCATTCGTTTTTGAGATACAGCGCCCACAGACATTTGCACGCACGAACACAATACTTCCCCTATATATACTATATAAGGAAAGTAATTATTATTTGTAGACACTCTTCTGGGGGTATTTTAGCAAACATATTCGTCACATCGAAGAATACTAACTTACAACAGTTAGGAATGGTTACATTTTTTAAATTATTAGTTAATTCTACAGAATTTATAATATCATAGGAATCTTTAAAATTGGTAATGGATTTAAAAACGGAAATAAGTTCTACTGCTATTTTTCGAATCGGGGAATTTACGTATGACACAACAGGGTGGATGGGACTATCAGATTTGTAGATTTTAATGAAACCGTATAACATAGGAGTTCTGGGGTTTATAGAGAATAAATATCGTTTTTTGTTCTCTGGAAAAAGTGTGCTATCCTGTACTATTGATTTTAATTTTCTTAATAAATGGTTAGTCGGATCTTTTTCAATGTCTGTAATATTAGAATTGTTTAAAATTTTTAATTTTATTAATATATTCTTCGTTGTTTAAAATGACTATAGAATTTCTTTTGTCGGCTTTTGTAACTATGTATTAGATTATTATGATAATTTTTTTGTTTATAGATTTAATGATTTTTGTGTCTGAGTCTGAAATTTTTTCTGTTTGTTTGATTAGTTTCGCTATTTTTGCTTTGTCAATTGGAGACAAGTCCTTGTTTTTTGATGCAATTTCTGATTCTACTACTAGAATTTCTTTAATAGAGGAGACATTGACATGTTGTGAGTACTTTGGTCCTAACATTAACATTGACGTTTCTTGTTGTGTAAATTTTGTGTCTATTTCATTACAACTCTATTGTAAAACACTGGACTACCTTCTGGAGTACTGCTGGTATTTCTCTGCTCTAGTTATTGCTATTCCAAGAGCCTCTTCAGTTTCTTGTTTTGAGTATTGGTTTTGATGTAGTTAATCCTGCTCACTCTCACTACTTTGACACTCTTGACATCTTCGTCAAATAGGTCGAATTCCACGGGCTAGTTCTACATGCAGCACTTTGATGTATATGTCAAGTACATCTCTTCTCTTTTTGGTGTTTTTTTGCCGCGAAAACCCACCTTCACAGTCACCATTATTCCTAACAAATCCCATCAGCTATTTAAATACAAAGTAGCAAGATTTTACTTAATGATAGCCCAAGCATACAATATCTTCTTTAACCCGGAATCCTTAAAAATAGAAATTATTAAAATAAAACAAATTGTTATTAATACTGGTTATTCGGAGTAATTAGTAACTAAATTAATAAACAAATTTTAATTAAAAAGAATGAGTAAGCACTTATATGTAATCAGACCTATAGAGCACAAGAATTTTTACAAAACTAACTTTTTTCAGAACAATAATTCAAAAATTAAGAATGTTTTAAAAAAACGAGACAACATAGTTTTTAAATCAAGTAATACGTTACGTAATTTAATTTTCAAAGCAAAATCGAAATTAGATATTATATACAAATCAGGAGATTATAGCTTAACATGCCCAGAATGTCAAGAAGTGTAGATCGGGGAATCTGGTCACAATTTTTACTTTTTAAGTTTAAAAGAACATGAAAGATCATATAAATTAAAACAAAATGATTCAACTTTTGCAAATAATTTGTTAGAAACAGGTCATAAATTTGACAGGGATATACTTTCGGTAATCTATCTTGCCGATAAAGGCAAACCGATGAATTTACTGGAAACCCTGGAATTACACAAAACAAAAATTAATCCGGGAATTTCCGTTATTAGCGACCAGGCTGACCTGTTGTACACCTCTCTATTTGAAGCCTTTTAGTATGTATACCTGCATTTAAGTACTGTTTGATAATGATTACCTTGTAAATGAAACTAAAAAATATAAGTGGTATAAAAAAAAGTTAAGTGTTTTCTTTATTTAAAAACTTGAAATGTACTACGAAGTAAATGCCTTTAAAATTCAAGAATGTATAACTGTACCCAAATTGGCTTAGTGAAGAAGAAATAAATAATACTCATTTAGACAATTACAAATGAATAAGTCATCTGTATGGCATGGTGGTTCAGCTAGTTTCTTCCATAATTCATTAAGTAATTCCTGTGCACTGAATTGAACAGAGGAACGTTACTTTTTAAGTATTGTGCGACATGGATAAAAATTGGTAATTTAAAATATGTTGTTTTTGGAATAGATTTCACACCTACAAGTGATCCATTTAATAAATTAGATACATTATTAAATAGGTAAATGAAAATGATGATTCAACACTTGATAATGACCTGCAAAGGTCGAAACTATAGTTGTGTCAAAATTGATAATATATTGTAAACTTTGTTTGTGTATATTATACAATAAATAGTGGTATTAAAACTTAAAAATTATTTTCATTTACCTTTTTAAATACGCTTAGACAAAACAATATTACTACATGTTTCTGTAATCCAATAAAATCATATGGCGCGCATTTACTTACCAAAGAGCCAACTAGGATTACACCCGTTAGTAGTACATGTATTGACAATTTTAAAATTACCGACAAAAATTTCAATACATATGAAAAAAATGAAAAATTGAGGGTAAAAAGTGACAATTTGTTATAATTACAAAATTATATTTATAATAGTACAGTTACTTCTGATATTATTACTAGCTAAAGACTTAATAATATAAAAATGACAAAAACACTAAATAAAATATGGTAAGATGAGTATGCTGTCGATTTTTCTATATGACGAAATTTTGGCTCATATTTTTCAATTAGATATCATTTATAATTCCAATGTAGTAACATTTAATAGCCTAATAATTTAAGGTAAAAAACTGGCATTTGCTAAATCTAATATTAATTAAATGTTTGATTGTGGAGGTTGTTTTGTATAAATAGGTTAGATTTTGCAATTTAAAACATTTTATGTTTCAAGCTGCAAGTCGAAACTATAGTCACGTGTAATTTTAAATAAAGTGGTAAAACAAAGTTATCGTGTCTCCATCTTTATTATAATATTAAATAATTAACAAACACATAAAATATATCTTAAAACCTCATCGCTTCTAATATAACCTCGATTGCTCTCATATTATATCATGCATTCATTAATTAATCCGTTCATTCTCGATTGTATTCAAATGCCAGCAGACGTGAAAATGGCCTTTCAAGGCCGTCCTATGCTTGGCGCGTTGCTTTTGTAACGGTTATTTATCATATTCAACTTCCAGTTTATCGCCCAGTGGCGGCTGCTTTTATTGTTTCAATTCTAGCCTAGTTAGGTCTTTTCAAGCTTATTGAAAACAATTTTGTGTGTATATACTTCTAATATTTTAATTTAAGCATAAATTTTATTTTTTTTAAATGTATTAATCAAATAATCTAACAATATATGCTATAATTAGTTATAATTATAATTTCTATATAAAAAGGCAATTCAAAATTATATAATTAGTGTATACATGCATAGATTCACTATAATTCTAAAGGTATTTCAATGAATAAAAATTTTTTCGTGTATCGATATGCTATATATTTAGTCCTTTACGTCGTTGTAGAAAATTTACTAATAATTTAAAAACACGAAAACATTTCGCAAACCTAGAATTATGCGTTTTACTAAAATTACAAAACTTATTGAAACTACTCCTTGTCTGGCTAATACCTCAATAGATATTGAATCATACAAAAGTAATTTGCGTCTTACTAATAGAGTAGCTAACAAAGCAATACTAGTTTGAATGTATTTATTTTCTAAAATAAACTAAAAAATAATCTAATCTACGTTAAACAGTTTGTGAATGAATATTGAGAAAAAAATTGAGTAAGAAATTTACGTTGATTAAATTGTAATAAACTAGTAAAATTAATGAAATAACCTAACAATCAAGTATATAAAAAAGTTAACTTTTTATTAGATTTATTTCAGTATTTTTATTTAGTAAATGTTTTTATTTGTATTTAAAATTAATTTTATATTTAAAGGTGTACTGATTAAATCGAGAGATCGAAACACTTGTCTGCAGATGATTATAAACTTTATTGTTAGGTTAATTTATCATTGCTGTAGATTTGCGAAATGTTTTCGTATTTTTAAATTATTATGCTATATATTTATTAGCAACTCTGTTAAATCTGCAACATTTTAATCAAGAACATGTAATTTATATTTTGGAAAATTTACAACTACAGGATGATAATAACATATTTATTTTCGTTAATTATTACATGTGCAAAATATGAAAAAATAATTTGCTACATTCTAAATATGTAATGTACATTCGTAACTAAAATGATCTTCTCATTTACACGAATATTACATTTAAATTGTTTTATAACATTATTTCTTTAAATTCTATTCGTTTTGGGTAAAAGAGCAAAGAAAGCTTTTAGAATAAAATTAAGCAACATCCCTGCAGTTACATGTGGTTTTGAAGGTATTGATAAAATATTTATCTTTTTAAAAATAAATATAATTTATTTGTAAGTCTAAGCTGTCGTATTGTTCTGTCATTTAAAGACCTCTACTACTTGTATAAATTATAGCTCCGAAACGCAATTTGTCGATATTTTCTCCTTTAACTAGATTTGTTGTATCATCTGCAATTTTGCTCAAAAAAATTCTTCAAAAAACTATTATTCACTTATCTATAATATATAGGGTGATCTACTAGCTCTCTGACAAACTTTGACAGGTGAATTCTGACGTTATTTTAAGCCAAAAATGTTATATAACATGATGTCCGATTTCGCTTCGTTGAAGAGATATATGGGTTCAGAGCTTGCTATGAAATAATTTAAATAAGACAATACAGTTACCAATAAAATAGCGATGGTCATGATAAAACAAGTATCCCGTTAATATAGGGAATTGGCTGAACCATAGATGTCTGGGATCAAAATATAATGATTTAATGCAACTTATCTATAACCAAAAGTTTACGGTTCGGAATTACACAGTTCCAACAATTGAACTCTTTATTCGATCAGACTATAATTTATTATTAGCGAATATTATAATATAACCCCCGGACAATTTGCACTATGAGAACCTTCCTCCTTGGGAAACTACCCCAACCCTTAATCAATCAAAGACAGAGCTTCGCTACGCTAATCAAATTTGAACAACTTTCGTATATATTTTGATGTTTATCCAACAGTAATCTGAATTAATTCCGACAAACCGCCGCAACACCTTTCATACTGCAATTTTATGCTCACAGGTTGTGTAACACGATTTGTCTTTTGAGGTTGTATAATGAATTGAAATGTGGGAACTTTTTATAAAATCGGTGTCATATTTCATCTTACAAAACGGTTTTATTAATAAAAAATAACTAGGTGTTAAGTCGTTAACAAATACATTTTGAAATGCGGTTGGGAGTGAAAAACAATGGTTTTGTCGCTACCGTTGTTTTAAATGATTTTTGATGATTTTGTTAGTTATATGTCTTCAATTAAAATAATTTAATAAATGACATTATTCGTTTAATGTACTGTTAATATTTAACTAGGAATTCACTTATGGTCATATTGGGTATTAAAAAAGTGTATAAATAAAACAATGCATATAATAATACCATATAGAGAGAAAGTATATATAATATTGTACTAAAATCATAGTTTTGTTAGATCCTTCATATTTCACTTTTCTGCCATATTTGTACATATGCATACATTATTTATGCCTTGTGTTGACTAATGCAACAATAAAACAAGCGTATTAATTGACCAGTTGTCATATCACTGCGAGTTTGACTACCAAAACCGGTAGTTCTCGGATTTATTTTTTAGAATGGTAAATAGAATGAAATTTGCAGAGGTGTGCAATTGCTATAAACGTTATAAGGTTGTGTAATCGATTAGATAACGTTGCTCCAATCTCCGGCACAATATGGGTGCGGATCATTTTTACATACCAACTGAAGTAAAATTATTATTTGCAGATAAATGAATAATTATAGCACTTAGCTAAAAATGTAGGTAATAAATTGTCACCTGTTATAAAATATCATTGATTAACCAAATTATAATTTTAAAATTATTATAAATTATTAAGCACTACAAATTTTCTAGAATAGCTCTATTGATAACTTCTTATAATTCACAATTTACATAATAGTAAATCGCCCATATTTAATCTACGGTTACTTCTCGGATCATATTATTATCCAGGTTTCTAATAAATTAATAACAATTCCTGTCTGCTTGGTCTACTAATTAATAACCTGTAATTATAAATATATAAGTTAAAATTATATCGAGATCATGCAAATACTTCATATCATTTGCTTTTTAAGTAAATTATTAAGATTTATATGAACCACACGTATCAACGGAAATTTCAATGGTTTTTAAAGTCAAAATTTAAATATTGTTTTCAATAATTTCCAGAAAGGCAAGCTAAATTCCTAAATCAATTTAGATAATACTTACTACCAACTCACAAGGTACGTGCAATTTTCTATTTGTATTGTATATGTATGTATATTATTGTAATAGATTGATTTAAATACTATAAGATTTATACATTTCATATAGGGCAAATAAAAACTGCTCCTAAAATATCGCTAATAAAGAAAATAACGATTTCAATTTCATTCTGACCATTTAAATTTAATAATAGAGATACACATTGATATTAAAATTTTTACATTTTATGATGCGCGGACACACAGTATACATGTATATACACGTTGTCCCCTGAAATTTTGAATATGAGTAATGTAATTTGTATTATATCTCGATTATTATTATTGGTTGCTATGGTTGTTGCTGCAATATGTATGTCAATTTGACATTTTGAAGCTATAATGTTAACAGGAATTTTATGATCATCTGGGATAATGTTTGGCTTAACAAGGAGATGTTTTCGAACATTTAATAAGATGAACATTGCAGTTAATTGTTATTCGTTACGTTAGCATTGTGTCCGTAAAAATAGTAATATTTAAATAACGTGTAAATATGTTTCATTTTGATAACCTATTTTATTACAAGTTAGAAATTACTGATTATATCCCGTTGGTCAGTCCATTAAAATATGTGACGAGCGTGGTAACTAGGCAACGAGTAATGCATTGAAATACCCGTATTCAAAATTTCATGGGACAACGTGTATATTCTCATTTCCAACAAACTGCATCGGTAAATTAATTCTTTATTTAATTTACACATTTAAATTCCGAAATCAGGCTTTATATCGATTTTAGACGCGTCACAAGATTCCAATTCCAAAGGAAATGGTGTGATTTTATTAAATCGATCCATTCTCGTGTGGGCCTTCCACTTGAAAGTGATTTCATATACTTTAAAACAAACAATATCTCCATAAATATTTTTAAATTTTCCATAGTATACTTTATCCACGATTAAAGTTAAAAACTTAGACTTGCAACAATATTTGCATTAGATACATTCATTTAAATAAAATTTAGTTGTATTACATTCAGTGCGAATAATTGAATTAACCAAATAAATCTGATACTATCTGGAAAACATTAAATTTAAACAAATTAAACATTACATAATTATATAGTTTTCATTTCGAAACTTGCAGTTCATTCACATTTTTAGAGAATATTTTATCCTTCATGGTTGATTAATCTCACTATTGTCATAGTAACATTGGTTACGCACGATTTGTGAAAGTTCGCTCTAAATAAAATTCAGTGAATATTGGTGTGCAATAAATGAAATTCCGGAAATTGCAGGAAATAATTATAGTAATGAATTTTAGATCCGGTACAAAAACATATATATATATATATATATATATATATATATATATATATATATATATATATATATATATATATTATTGGGCTGCATGCATTTTTGGGTCTAATACAATATATATATACCATATATATATATATATATATATATATATATATATATATATATTAAATTGGGCTGCATGCATTTTTGGGTCTAATACAATATGGTAATAATTATGTTTTCTTGTTAATTGCACTAAGCCGTCGGGTAAACAATTGTAACTGTTGATTATTCCCTTTAATTATTTGATAGTAGCGGCGTTTACTTTGTGGTACATCTTGAATGAGTTGTAATTGAAATAAAATATAGTGGCAACACAAAGTTATCGTGTTTTAATTACAATTCCCTTTAATTGTCGGTGGTTATACACCAAATGGAAATTTACTGCAACGCTTTAGACAATACATGTCACCTTAATGGTTTCTCTAAATCATACGTTTTGTCAGTTTTAAAAAAAATAATGTAACATTTTTTGGAACATACAATACATGTCTGAGTATATTTTAATTTTTTAATTTTTTTTTTTATAATGAAAGAATGAAAGTAGTGTAAAACAATTTTTTTAAATGATAAATACAACGTAACAAAAATTAATATAAACTTACTAACAAGTCATAATATATAATTTATAGCTGAATGCTTGTATAGATATCGAGAGAAGTAAGGACAAGTTATTTGTATATATATATATATGGTTCTGAAAAGAACCGATTTGCAACGTTTCGACCAAGTCGCATTGGTCTTCTTCAGGTGGCGTTCGTTGGGGAACTGCCTGCCTGCAGAATATATATGTTGGTGCGGATAGTTTCGCGAAGACTATTTTTGTACATTGTCAAAGTTTGGCTTTAATCTTCGAATTTGCAAGTTTTAATGGTTCTGAAAAGAACCGATTTGCAGTTCCCCATCGAATATATATATATATATATATATATATATATATATATATATATATATATATATATATATATATATATATATTCGATACATATATATTATCTCGTACATTGTTTGTAACCTTTGTATTGTTTTCTGTAGCACTGATAATTCTAACATACATAACCTCCCGTTATATTTCTTCTATATATCTATATATATGTTACGGTAAATGTACACTCTTGGGAAATGTACACTTTTACCGTAAAATGTGTACATTTCCCAAAAAGTTAGGTAAATGTGAACTGAATATAATGTATATGTACATTTCCCGGCAAATGTGTACTCTTGCCTTCACGTTTTAGTAAATGTATACTCTTACCTTCATGTTTTAAGAAAAGTTGGAATACAAATAAATTAAAAATGTTGTTGCAGTAAAAAAATATTTATTTAAATAAACATAATACAAAAGGCTTTAATAACGAAAATTATTTTAATTAGAAACTGTAAATGACAAACAAAACATACTTTTCTTTGCATATTATTACTTTCCCTATATAGTATATATAGGGGGAGTATTGTTTTCGCGTATTTTTTTTTCAATTTTTTTTTGCGGAAATGTCTGTTGTGGGGGCCCCTAAACCCAAAACACTAATTTCTGGAAAAAAATAATTGTGTATGTGTGTGTGTGTCTGTGTGTGTGTGTCTGTCTGTCGGTGGGTGCTGTATCTCAAAAACGAATAATACCAATGGCATGAAACTTTAAACTTAAAGTTTTATTGTTAAAAACTCGATCTGAAAAGCTTTTGGTAAACATTCATAAACCGGAAGTGGTTGTTTACTGGAGGCGTTTTTTTGTTTTTTCGTGATATTTTTCTAAATATAAAAATTTTTAAAAACGGTTCAAACAAAAGTTAAAGGGAATGAAAAACTGAACAAGTTTTATTGGAACCTGTTTTTCATAAAATTTTAAACTTTCGAGAAAAAAAAATAAAAATTGAAAATTTTGACATTTTTTGCCAATTGCTAATAAACTATTGGAGATAGATAAAACACATATAATAAATAATTGTAGCGAATTCAAAAGTGCACAAATTATTAAGAACAACATTTTTGCGTAAACCTCATAGTTTTCGAGAAAAATATATGGCCACATCACCATTTTATAATATGTCGTAGGTTAGGTTAGGTTAGGTAGGGTACATAATCCCGCAGGGGTGGTTGACGTGCACAGCCATTTGGGAGTAGCGACCACACACACACACACACACACACACGCACACACACACACACACACACACGCACACGCACCAGTGTGTAATGCCAGACGGCGGTTCCGCGGGGTGTCAAGGCGACTTGGGGGGTGGTTTTTAGTTGGTATACTAGTATAGTTCTGGGGACTCCCACACTCAGTCTTTAAAAGATTTTCCACCTCCCGGTCACAAAAAAAGTAGGGTACATAAACATAATAACATTAACATTATAGATAGAGCACTTGCACTAAATGTGTAACGTGAAACCACTACAAGTGCACATACAAGTGCACATACTCACCACATTACTATCACTTGCGATTTTGTATTTTCTATGCTCACATTTACCAAAACGACATGGTCATTGTGAATTCAATGTACATTTCCCTTTTTTGAAATGGTAAATGTTAGTTGAATGCACATTACCCAAACGAGGAGGCAAATGTGCACATTTACCGGAAAATGTGTACATTTGCCGCAATGTCTACTTTTACCGTAACATATACACCAATTGGACAACGGCGAAAGCAATAATACAATCAAATATTCGGTTTTGCGGTTTGGTCACTATGTAAGACGATTTGTCGACGATGCAATTACCTCAAAACTTTCCTTTTCGGCGAGAAGATCGCGCCGTCGATACCAGTACTTGTGATTGATTGTCCGACCTCTGGTAGGAAGGTGAGAATCGAGACCGGTGAGAATCAAAGGCAGCTGCGCAATTTTCAATATGCAATCTATTTGTATAAGGAAAGACGAAGAAAGTTAGATATTTTGATTAGGAACTGATATAGACTAATGTATAAGAATTTTAATTTATATTTTAATGAAAGATATATGAATATCCGAGCATTACTGCACCGTTATATTACAACTATGTAAGAACTTACAGCTTGTAGTTAAAACAACTAATCCTCAAATTAAAGCATCGCCAGGCATTGGATTACATAACTAATAGCTGCCGTCATATGACTTAAATCACACTAAGCTCAAAGAAACGTATTTTGTGATGTTAGAAGATGGTCGATGGAATTATTTTTATGGCGCGTTTAAAAAACGATATCAGCACAGGTAAATATCCTGCTTTTGGAATTTTAATATTGGGGGAAAATAACTGAAATCTCATATTTACTTACTACTTTACAGAGTAATTAAATACTGGAAATTTCAAGATTAGAATTAGTATCTGCGTTTGTTTTCTACATTCGATTATCTCTCTAACACCGAAAACGTGTTAGGCGTTAACTACCGACAAAATAATCCACTACCTATGACCGCCAATACGACGAAGCCTAAATCTACCCTCACCCTTTGTTTGTCTATTTCATAATTTATATTTAAAAAAATCAGAATATTAATAATGAAACAAAATTATAAATATAAAATATTAGTATATTATCTAATTCGTCACACAATAACCATTGTAGTTAGTTAAATAAAAATTTGAAAATCAACCACTAATTATTAATTAGATATTATATGGATTTTCAACTAAGTGCCTCGTCAATCAGTTTATACTATTAGTATTCACTTAAATAATAGGTTAAGTATTACTTCACACAAGGACCTTAAACATATAAAGTTAATTTGGTTTATTTTAGGAGATCACAGTTATGTAAAAATATCTTTGTAAGTTTTTAAACTCCATCTACAAAATAATATTTCGGTGAATTTCCCAACCGCAAAGAATTGAGGTATAATGAAAAGTGAACGTGAACGTGGTAATTCTCCGTTACAACTACTTTCTTACCAACCGCTAATTTTCACCTAACAATTGATCACGAACGGCGTGGTTTTACAAATTGCCAACAAAAAATCAAAGCCACGATTTCAATACTTAAACGCAAATCTACCAAGAAATTGATGAAAACGCTTCAATGTTAATGTCTTGTAAATGTCTTTTGAACCAGTAAGTATTAGCAGGAAGTAATAAATTAATTATTGTCGAATTCATCGTAATACTTTAATTATTATATTAATTTTTCATTTGAATTCTAATTATTACTAAGAATGTATATTATTTTAAACTATAGTTTAATTCAGATTATAAAAATATTAATAAACAACATTAAAGTATATTTTTTATTTATCGATATTATTAAATTTAAACAATAGATATATCTTAAAATCATTAATTTATTCTCGGGAATAGGTGGAAATACAATTTCAGAGATTTTAATTTTATAAACGAAGATACAATATATATTACAAAATACAAATTTCTCGACTATTATTGCATCGGCACCCTATATTTCTGTAAGAACTAACAACTATATCTTATACTTCTATCCACTACTATATAACTGAAAATTATCCATGTATAGCTGAAATTATTATCAGCACGAATTAACTCTTTATTTTTGTGACTTGTGTAACTAATCGTACCTTTATCAAATAAGAAGTACTTAACAAATTGATTTATACAGGTATATATTATTATATTATATTATATAATAAAATGGCTGCAAAAATAGGGGTGCATATCAGGTCAAGCTGGTCGTTTAAAATTAGGGTTTCCGAATAAGCGCGTGTTTTGTGATGTTCGAGAGATTCTAGTAGAATCGGTCCTTTATTTGTTATGTACATTATAAAAAGTACATCCTCATCAAAATAAGGCTTTTCTTGTCTAGGTAGTGTGGCAAAGATGTATTTATCTTCTTGCATAACCCGGATGGATCGTTGGTGTTCTTTTAAAATCTTGTACTGAATTTACGAGCCGTTTGGCCGACGCACACCTTGTTACAATTATAAATAATATAATTATAATTATATTATAGCACAGATTAATTTATATATTCCGGATTTTTCATAATTTTACGTTTGTGACAATTAAAAATACTATGTTTATCAATAGTGTTAAGAGTTTAGCCATTTGAGAGTGAAATCAACATCTAACAGTAGTAAATTGATAGCCTTGTGTACTATCGAATTAAATGCGGCCATTTAGTGTTAGGACGATAATTTATTGTTAGTATTCATGATGGAAAGATGTATGAAATTAATGTTGTGGTTCGTTTCGGTTTCTACCGAGAAATTGTTTGAGTTGTCTATTCTTAATCTTGCAATTAGGAATTTTAATTTTGTTTTGCTTGTCACACGCAGAACCTGGTCGTTAATTACGGCGATTTCCGGATAAGAACGAGCTTTCTGTACTTCTAATGACGCCAAGAGGTCCATATTACGGCCCTTTTCGGCGAAGTGTATAATTTACAGTACATGGGCTTAAATTAAGCCGAAAATTGCGACTAGATTGTCCTATAAATAATCCCTTACAATTTTCCCAAGTGAGTTTATATAGCCCTAATATGTGACTATATTACGTTTTGTATTTTTTAAACACTGTTTTTTAATAGGAAAATAGTGCTGGAACAAAAGCTGGATAGGTGTTATCCGGACTCTGCTCCAGCGGAAGCAACCATACATATGTGTTTGTTAAATTCTGTACAGGCCATATAGGCATTGAAGATGATGTTACAGACGAATAGAACAAACAAACTTCTCTCCTATTTAACTTTAACTGATCTGTTGTTTTTAGGTCAGTGTCATCAATGCGTCCCGTGACAGCGAATTTAGCAATCGTATGCACGCTTAGAGCGTATACTGGGCGTCTAGTCTAGAAATTATAGATAATGGCAGAAAAATTAAAACGGTTATGGCAGACCCCTGCATTGAAGGATCGGTCCCGTCACAATACAGCGCCATTAATTATATCCAATTGCTGACCCCTTACCGGCGTTTAAAAATAAGATTTTAAATGATATCTATTATCTAAAAATGTATTAGTTTTTGACAAAGAGTACTTTTTTTCTATTCTGTAAGTCATTCATTATGTTATTATCTACAGTTTTCTTACATTTCTTATATATTATTTTGATATTGTAATAAACCCTCAACAGAACAATGTGAATACGACGCAAAGTAATATATATCTATAGCCATATAAAAATATGGAATATGTAAGGATTATAACTAAAGATAGAAGTATTAAAAATTTCAGAAAAATAATTGTTAAAATAACGTAGAAGAACTGGTAATGTCGGTAAAATAAACAAAGAGATCTTAACGTACTGTAGGAAATGTTTATAGAAAACTTTGAACTCAAGGAAAATAACATAATAGGTAACAATGCTGCACTAGCGCTAATTAAACAATTAACAATTAATATGTTTTGACAACATAAAATAATATCAATTATAAAATAGAATGGACTATTCAAACTTAAGAATATTTGTACTTCATTCTAACTACAAACTATAATATATAAATTATTCAGAATTATTAAATTTAAAAAAAACATTTTCCCTTCCAATGCATTTATGTGTCGGCAAAAATGACCTTCAGGCATGGTCGCGGGAATGGCACGGTTTTGTTTTTTTTTTTCTTCTTGACTTCGGGCATGACCGTATACTTGATTTAATTACACGCTGGCAGGGAATTAATCACTCTTCTTAAAAAAATCAAAACCTATTAATTGGTGTATTTCAAAACTTATAGAATTTTGAAATAGATCATTATAATCACGGACGTTTCGACATAAGTTTTCTGTATGGAGTGTATTATTAGCAATATTAATTTTTACAAATATTATATTACATATAACTCAACCAATATCATTTTACTATTGAGGAACATAAAAATTAAAGTGGTCGCTATAATAAATTTGACTTTATTTCATGAACGACAACCGAAAATACAGTTATGCATGTAATAATCAATAATATAAGAATAACTTTTATTTTTAAGGTTATTACTTAATTATATACGTTACAATAAGGAATTGAAACAACTTCCTATTTAATCCAATCTAACTTACTCTCACTACCAGAATTACCTAAAATAATTAATATAAAAAATGTTTTAGTACACGGTCTTTTCTGATGGAATCAAGGCCAATTTTTTTCTCACAAAAAGGAAAAAGTTGACATATTGTATGCTGTAATTAGATAGCAAGCGTCCTTGTTTTAATAGAAAGGCTCGACAGAAAGGAAAACTGTACGTGATATATGATAGTCAAAAAGCGTAATGCAATCATTTATCTGGTGTAGGTGTATGTATGTTCTAATTACAATTATGATCAAGTTATATTGTAATTGTAAATATAGGTTTCAAAATTGACTTAATATTTATCAAATTAAATAAAAATTAAATCACTTAATAAAATACTGACGCAGTATATAGTTTCAAAAACGTTAGCAATACTAACACAGTATACGGTTTTAAAAAAGTTTTTTGCTAACGTTTCTGAAACCATATACTGTGTCAGTATTTCATTAAGTGATATGGAGTTTCAATAAATAACAGCCTCATCAATCCAGTATTAAAAAATTAAATGTCTACAATCAAGTAAAGTAATTTAGCATTTTATATTTAATTATGTATATATCTTCAAAATATACATTCCATTATCTATATTTGGTGGTTTTAATTTACATTGTTGTGAAAACAAACTGCTTATTGTTCGTGATAAAATCATATTTTTAATTATTTATACAAAAAAATTGAAAAATAAAAACGTGAAATAAAATAATTATATAATAATGATGATAAATGGTAATATAAAAGATATACTACTGAATTTTACACACATAGCTAAAAGGAGAAACTAAAATATAAACTATTCAGAAATGGAAAGAATACATATGGAATAATATAAATATAATAAACAGAAATAATAGAAAAAAAGGAGTGACTAAAGTTTTATTAAAAAACAATGACAATGTATACAAGATATTCAGATAAAGAGGATTTAAAAAAGTAACTATAAAAAGTAAAGACAAAGAAAACAAAAATAGAAAATATTCACAAACAAGCACAAAAGATAGTAGTATTAGTTATTTGGCTATCGACCACGTGGTCCTTCCGCCATGTCATTTGTGTATTTGTGTGTGTGTAAATGAGCTTGTTACTTTAGAAGATTGCTCCCGTCACTCTAAAGCACCATTAATTGTATCCCAACGCTAGTTCGGCTTTATATAATTAATAAGAAACAGAGACATATGGAATATCAGAGAATATATAAAATAATTGATAAAAAGGGGAGAAATAATAGAAAAAAAACTACAGTTGTTGTATTTAAAAGGACGAGTAAGAAAATATATTAATATATGTAATAAAAGAAATAGTGGGAAAATATGAAAATAAAAATTTAAAACTATAAAAATAATTAATTCCTTATTCTTTGTAACTTTGTTTTTCTTGCTTATAACATATTTACAAAAGAATATATAAATTAATGATACACGTGAAACAAATTTAGACAGCAAGAATCACGGGTGGAATTCACTGGTTTCCAATGATTTTCCACTCAAACCCCTAAATAAAAGGTAAATCAGAAAGGAACAGAACCGTAATCAATAAGAGTATCAAACATAACTGAATATTATTGAACCAAAAGCATGAAATAATTATAATTAATATTAAAAACAGAAACGGAATAATACTCACAAATAAAGATAAACGCTATTAACGTTCTAAGAACTAATTAAAATAATTAAGGCAGGATAAATAATTGCAGTTAAATCAAATGCATTAAATTCACACCTTAACATAGTGCTAATATTTAATCAACTATGTTGTTTGCTTCTAAGTAAATATACTAATATGATGCTATATATTAAAGAACCCATTGATTCAGTAAAAATAATACGTTTCGGTAATTTATTCAGGAAATATAGAAATTTCAACCACTGATCTTGTACATCTTGTATATTTACTTCAGTGGTATAGCTTTAAAACACTAACAACAGACCCTACTAATACATTGTAGCTAAAGAAAAATTATTAAATTTTTGTTTTAACTTGATATTATGAAGATTCCACTGAAAACGACTGGTAATTTTCCAACATTATATAAGACAAATTGTGTCATATATACGGGTTGTCACGTTAATGTGGGAAAATTATTGAACCATAGTTTCCTGAGATCAAAATATGATAATTTGACAAATCTTTATTGACAAGAAGTGTTAAATAATCAATTGGGACAATAATTTGAAATAATATATAACACTTTCTAAACAATTTCGTTGATAAAATCAAATCGAACAACATATCTGTTTATTCCAAATGTTAATAATTATAAACCATAATAAAGTTAATAATTAATTATCAACACTCTTTAATTATTATACAAAATTTACATTTTTAAAAAAAGATGGCCAAAAAATATGTATTTTCAACTACCAGGAAAACTAGAATTTGTTTTTACTATATAAAAAATAGATTTTTTGTGCGAAAACCGTACAAAATATCAAATATTATTAAAACATAAACCAAACCTTTAAATGAAATAATCTTTTTAGTAGTATTTTTTCATTGTTTGTTAGCCAATATAACAATATTTTAGTTTTTATGTTGGGATACGACTGTTTTTTATTCGTCTTGTTAATAAATAATGGCTATAATAATTGAAATTATGTGTTATATCATGATAATTATAAATAATAAATTTTAATCAGATGGAATACAGCGTTCTATTGTAATAAATTAAATAATAACATTTTGAACTAATTCCGGTTAAACCTTAAATTTTTGGATATATATATATATATATATATATATATATATATATATATATATATATATTGAATTAAATCATCATATTTTGATCTCAACAATCTATGGTTCTCTCCAGTCAAATTCCCTGTATATACTTGCATATAAAGTAGTAAAACTTAAATCGAGTACAGCCTTATTTAATCGGCCGTATTTCCTTATATGCTATTAAAACTCCATAGATTTAGTTAACAACTTAAATACACCATCCATTTTTTTAAATTGAAAATATATAACTTACGCAAACCGTATGTTAACTGTACTACCACTAGGTATATACATTTAAATAATGCATAAAAATATTTCTTGTAATTACATATTTACATGGTGCTAATTCGTCAAATATAATATGTATGTATAGTTTAATTATTTAGGTAACAAAACTGTTTGATTTTCAAATTGGTTTTATTGTAAACACTACATATGTTTCGCCACACTGTGGCCTCTTCAGGTGAAGAAATTTCTTGCCTAAATAATGAATATAGATTTTCAACACTTAAATGCCTCAACAATCAATCAATATATAGAGCTATTCAGGAGAGATGGCGGTCGGGGTGACATGTCCGTCCGAATCAAGTAGTGTCCGTTGCAATTTTCCACCATAGGCGTGCGCGGCTAAATAAAATGAATGTCACAAATTTGTTGTTTTCATATTAGTTATTTCATATTTCATTTATATTATTGTATTAGAATAAATATTTTTGTATTAATATCCATTTCCACATTTGCTAAAACGTATGAAATAAATTCATTAAAAATATATTTTCTTTCAATTACCCTGCGTAATTGCAATGCTTGACTAAATTGCGCGAGCCTATGGAATAACCGGTAAGTAAGGGACGCCGTAAACTATTTCTTTCTCCTTCTACCTCTCGGTCTAAGACCGAGCTACGCAGGCCGCGTGTGTCTTTTCTAGATACGGCCGACGAAATCGTACGTCTTGGGAATATCCGCTCGGTTATCAGGTAGTAGAAAAGGATACCAATATTATTTGAATGTTCCGAACTTAGTTCGTAAACCGCCCTTACTCATGAATTGGTCTATAGTTTAATAATATTATTGAACTATATTTACTTTTATGGTATCATAGGCATAGGCAAGTATACAAATAATTAAATAATAGTAAAATTAGGTTTTATATGACAATATTTACTTTGAAATGATATGTCAAAAAACTCGTTGGCATTTTTCACTTGGGAAGAAACTGTGATCTATCGATTCCGTTAGGTTGTTACGCAATAATTTATTGGTCTTTTCGCCTCTATCCAAGGTTGCGTTCACTGTTTTATTACTTTGCTCTATCGTGTTGTTATTATTGTAATTATTATTATATTACCTGACCAACGCCCTATTTATCGTGTCCTGATAAGTCATGTCGAACCTGAAATGCAAATGTGATGGCGGCCCCCACCGGACAAACCAATTTGGGTGTCGCAATATTTTTCTCTATCCATTGATCTAAATTTTGAATGTGTGTGTGTATATTTGAGTAGAAGCGAATTACAAAAAAGTTCAAACAAATGTTGAAGCTTTGGATTAATCTAATATCCAGAATTGTGACTGTAATAGATTTTAAACACACTGTTTACAAATCGTTAGAAATATAAGGCAATAAATGCTAAATATTTTATTGACGAGCGTCACGCAATATATGAATACATGATTATTTAGAAATAGTGTTGCAAAATTCTATTTTTTGTAAATTACTCATTTTATTATCCGACATAATTATTTCTTATGCAACTTTTATGTACTTGATATATTTTTTAATGTAGAATACAATTGATAGAAACGAATTTTAGAAAGCCATTATAGTTTTTTAGACGAAGAATACTGCCTAAAATTTAAAAATTTGAAATGTGTGCTAAAAATTGTAGCAAATTATTGAAAAAGAAAAATATATTAAAACCAAAGTAAAACATTACAATGTTTTTTACCGTAATTATTGACAATTTTGACATTTTTAAGTTTATTATAAATTAAAATAAATATTTGTGATAAAATACCTAGTAATGTTTGATTTTAATTAATTAACAATATATTATGGATTATCACGTAGTAACGGTCGCAACCATCATAATGATTAAATTGAATTACTTTAATAAAAACAAAGTTTTCATCTCTATTAATAATAGATTAAAATGTCAAAATTAATAGACTATTAGAATTACATGAAGTTTATATAACAATTACTTTTAAGAACACTAACATGTAAAGTACAGAGAAAGTGCCATGATTGCCACATCATTATTTTTACTTTACAGTATATCAAGTAAGGTAAAATATTTATCAGTTTTGAAATACCTACATTTTATTTAGTCATTCAATAATTATAAGTTTTTCTGAATTTAGAAATATGCTCTATAATCGCCTTGTACGCACATTTTTAAATTATAAATAATCAAGGCGTAGTTTAGTTCTGTTATAAATTTTATGCAAATATGTTTTAGTTCTTATTAACTTAATAGAATTCTTAGAATTCCAATATGAAAATTAACTAAAATCCCATAATTATTTTTAACAACATATTTAGTAATTGTTACATCAATCAAATTATAAAATAAAATCAATATATATTTTATAATACTTTAATTCTGCATATATCACCTTTTCGAAACAAAACAAAAATGAATAAGTTGTTCAAATTATTTAATTCCGATTTATTACCATACGTAGTTTAAATATTAAAGTTAACATGGATAGAAGGTGGGTGATTCTTGAACAAATCGAATAGTCTCTGGTTATACTAATCATTTAAATATTATTAAAACATGCTTAAAGAGAACTGAATTATATACTAAGCGGCATCCTTCATCTCGAAATAGTTATTAAGAATAATTCTCTTGATAATAAAACGTTGAAACTCGAGCTCTCTTGCTTAGATTTATATGTCTCTACACGCCATATAGCATTTTAAAATAACTATTTGTGGTTAAACCTGTGATTTTTTCAAGCCAGTGATTTGTGTTCAATGCTCTCTCGTTTAAATTAACACCTCATTAATTTGAACCCAATTGTTGAATTTTATAAACAAATTAGCAACAAAAATTAGGGTTCCTATTTGGTACGCACACATTTTAATAATGTAATTTAATTACAAATTAAATTAAAATTAAATATCCTAATTTTTTTCTGGACGGACTACCATATTAGTAACGGTCTCATCATGAGCACATATTAGGTTTATTACCTTATAATAACCAATACCGCAGTTGGTCAGTGGCTCAGTTATTTTTTTTTTTCACTTACGTAACATACACTTTAACTTTTTTTATTATTATTTAATATACAAAAATGTATGACACAGCATATTTATTTTTTGTTGTTGTTAATGTGTTTCCAATCGTAAATATTAATTGTGACTTACGAAACCTTTAGACTCGCGCTTTCGGTAATTGGCGAAATTGTAACATATAATTACGAATTGTTACGACACCGGCAACACGCGTCGGATAGATTTGGAACGGTGATCACGTGTTTGATTATAAAAGTTTCATTCTTTATCGAATCTAATTGCAATGGCGTTACATTATTTTTAAGTATTTCAAAATCAGTCATACTTATACTGATGAAAAATCTTTAGTGCTGATTCTCGCTTATTTTTGATCCAATTTGAATAAATAAAACATCAAATTAAATCACAGTTTCTTACTTCACTTGTTTATTAAGTGTTAAATGTACAATTCGTTCACAGGGTGAACATTATCAATAACAAACTATTTGCATGGTATATATAGAGAGAAGAGATTATAAGGAAAACACAGGGAGTAATTAGTTCAAAATGGGGATTATATTGGAGGGTTTACATTATTTTGGTTTCTTTGTAGGTAATAAATCTAGTAGCGGTTTATCTAAGGGACTCTTACTAACAGATTTTTATTTTTGTACATTTCGATTGTCTCAAGCATATTTAATTTTTAATGGTTTGAATGTTTAAAAGTATTATATTCATTACCAAAAATGTGTGCCCTGTTGATGATGAGTGGTGTGCTATTGTAGATTTTTCAAAGTGTTTATATTTAAAATAATATTCGTGTTCTTTAAAAGGTTTTAAAATGTTTCTTTGTGTCTGTCCTACATACATTTTGTTACAATTGTTACAATTAATAGAGTATATGCCAGATTTATGTAAATTATCTATTTTATGAAAAGTGTTTCCAAGTATTGATTTTATTTATTGTTATTATAAAAGGCGGGAGCAATATTAAACTTTAATAATTTATTAATTCTGTTATAAATTATTGGATGATAGATGAAATAGAAACAATCAAAAAATTAATTAAAAAACATATTTCACAATATAAATTAAAATCAATTGCTACTTTATCTAGATCTAAAGAAACAGAATCAATAAAATATTTTAAATTCATCTATCATCCAACAATTTATAATAGAATTGCACCCTTAATTTTGAAAGTGGTGTATGTCAATTTTTGAAAAAATGAGATAACACGTATATCATGCTTAATTTAATAATTATTTTTTTTTTATATATAACTAGTCCGTGTTTAATTTCTTAAAAAATCCCATGTTTACATGCTTACAATTTAAAATTGGTCGGTAAATGAAATTGCATAATTATCGATTATGAAAGTGGTGTAAGTCCAATTGACAGAGTAGGTGGTTTAGCAGATGGTTGCCGATCAGTAGCCTGTTATTTTACATTTGTTTTATATTACGTGTCATATTACGTTTCAAGAGTTACCAGTTTAGGTTATTTATTTTATTTTTTTTACTAAAATGGATATCTTCATATTAACATCAGATAGTGATACAGGTAAGAACAAATAGTAAATCAATATTTATTTGTGACTTAAATAAATTCACACAGAAATAAAGCCCATGAATATAAACAGAAGAATAATCTTAGATTCAAAGGATGAAGATAATTCTGCTAAAAACAACAAATTAACGAATCGTAAAAAGAGAAGAAGAATAATAGAGGTACTTAGATTCTGCAGAACAAAATAAAGGAAACCATATGCAACACATAAATAAAATTAAGCGAAATACTGAACAAAAGTACTATACAAAAAGAGGAAAATTCATTCCAGCAAAAATATTTGAATCCAAAAATTGTAATTGCTCGAAGAAATGTATAGAACATATTAATGAAACGCAACGTTTAGAAATTTTTGAAAAGTTTTGGAATATAGGTGATTTTAATAAGCAAAATATATTTCTCCATTGTAATGTTCAACCTAAAACTGTCAATAGAAGAAGGCCTAGAAATAATTTGGGCACTATGAGGGCTTATGCTTATAAATTTTACCTGGTCACTTTTGGTGGATACATTTTAGTATGTAAGAAGTTTTTCATTGATACATTCCAAATATATACTGGACGAATTGATCATATCCTAAAAGCGCATGAGAATATTCCAAAAGACATGCGCGGAAAAATGGATGGCTCTTGCAGAAGAACTAGTGAGCTAGTGACGAATACAGTGATAGAACACATAAAAAGCATTTCCGGCATTTGAAAGTCACTATACTCGATCCCAAAATCCAGAACGGATGTTTTTAAATCCTGAATTAAACATAAGAAACATGTATAATTTATACTTAGATAAATGGTCATTGTATGCGAATTGTACACTATACTTTTTCTACGATTATACATATGAATTAAAAAATACAAATATAGATTTCTATATATTGACATTGAATAAATTTTTATTTATTAAAAATGTCCGTAATATTGATACAGTTATGAAATGTTCTTGGAGATCATGCATATGATGAAACATCAAATCGGTTTAAATTTTTTAACAAAACTACTATTACTATTACTACTTACCATTATTTTGCGTAAATTTCAACACATTCGAAATTTTAGTTTGAAGTGTAATTTCTAATGTCAGTAGCCATATGTGTTTTTGAGAAAAGTCAATTCAAAAGTCAAATGTGTGTAAATTTTATAATGTTCGTATAATATTTGCGTGTAATTGAAAAAGTATTTTTTGAAATTAAGGAAATTCACATGTATTTATTATAAAAGTCGTTTAGTCTGATTCAATATTATTATTACTATGCTATTGTGATATCCCTCGCCTGTTTACATATTGTAGCACTAGTGCTACAATATATATATTGTAGCACTAGTGCTACAATGGTCTCTATGACAACGACTCTATAGTGTATACATAACATACAATTACTGCATTTCCTAATCAAAAACGAACCTACAATTATGATATTTCATTATAGGAGTAGAAAAAATCTTTAAACGAAATTTTAATTACACTTCCATTTGCCACGTAAAGTTACCTACAAAGACAATGTTCACTTGCAAGATGTTAAATTAGCAAGAAAAGCATTACAAGAAGATAAAATTCTGGCATCAAAAAATTCTGATAAATTCTTTGCCTTCTCTTTTGACTTACAAAAAGCTTTACCTTACCCCAAATTATCTGTCTCAATCGCATATTATAAGCGAAATATGTATGTTTTGAATGAGGATTTTCACAATTTCGACGCCAATAAAGTTAATATGTTTGTGTGGGATGAAACTGTTGCTTCCAGGGGATCGCAAGAAGTAGCTTCTTGCAGTTTGAGGCATTTAGAAAATATAACGACCCAATGCCACGTTATTGTATACAGTGACATGTGTACTGGACAAAATCAAAATTTACAAATGGCATTGATGTGGTTGAAGGTTGTTCAGTCGTTGGAAAATAACATTGACATAATTGATCACCCGAACGATAAAGATTTTGGCATCATAGAAATTGCATTGCGAAAAAAAAATTTTCTGTACACACCACAGGATTATTATGATATAATAACACAATGTAGAAAATATAATAAATTTATTTTACATGAAATGAAACGAGAGGATTTCCTTTCAATAAAAATCTTAAAAATGTGATTAAAAAACAGATAAGAAAAAACACTAATGGAGAACAGGTAAATTGGTTGCAAATATGTTGGATGAGGTTTCTCAAAAGTGCACCATACACTATTTTATATAAGACATCGATGAAGGACAAAGAATTTAAAACTACAAATTTATTTCATACACTTCCTGAAAGACCGCTAAAATTTGAAAAAATCGCTCTGGCGCCTTTGTACCAAGATGCCCATTAGTTATGAAAAATATAAAGACATCAAGCAGTTATTACCTTATATACCTCCACTGCATCATGCATATTTCGAAATACTGCCACATGCAGAGCATAAGTAAATACTATCAATATCTTGCCATTCTAACAATGTAATTAGCGTCTAAAATTAAAAATACTACTTCTATTTTATGTCGTATCATTATTTGTAAACAAAATTGGATTACTATGAAGTATATTTAAAGTGATATTTGATTATTCAAAATTTAAATTAATTAATTAAGTAAACGATAATTTTGAAAATGGTGTAAGTCCATTTGCAGCCCGTAAGTATACATCAGTTTGGTAAAATACGCCTAAAACAAATTTATATAACCAAATTACATATTGATAAAACAGTAGAAACATTGCCAGACTTCATATAATATGCCTACATTTTTTAATTAGCAGATATGTTAAACTTAAATTTTCTCGAATCAAGAGAAAATGGACTTACACCACTTTCAAACAATAAACAAAAATAAATTAAAATCAATACTTGGAATTAGTTAGTAAATTTTGACCGCAGACCCTTAGATAATCCGCTACTAGATTTATTAGAATATACACATTATTTATACATATTGAAATATTCATTAATTTAATGGAAATTGTATTTCATTAAAATAACAAATGAGCTTTAAAGCTGAATAATAGCCGCCGGAAGAACATCAACGATGGATTCTTCGCGAGAATAGGCTGAATGGGTCAGAGTGGAAGAACATTTCGAAGAAATGAACTCCGCCCGGGTCTCTTCAATTTAAATTACAGTAATTATATTTATAATAGTATGTATTTTAGATTAATTTTGAAGAGAAACAAAGCAAATAATAAATAATAAACAATAATAATAATATTACCTGCTCTAAATTGCTAAGTAGTTTTGAATTTATATTAATCGATAGAATATATTTTTTTAAGAGGACATGTAAAGTAATACTAATAAACCATAAACCCTCCGAAATAATCCCCATTTTGAACTAATTACTCCCTGGTTTCTCCCTATAATCTCTTTTATCTATATATACCGCGTGGAACCAGGGCAAGACTCTCCCAAAGAAGGTCAACCCTCCGTCAGCGGGATCAGTCCCCTCTTAAGGCCATCGGCCAAGGGGGACGCGGTTCCAATGGAGGAGGACAAGACCACGGAGGAAGAGCCTGAAGATATCCCTCCTCCTCAATAGCGGAAGAGGAATAAAAATCCTGCAGGTTAACCTTCAACACGCAAAAGCCGCATCGGCAACGCTGTGTAGGAGGTTCAACAAAGAAGGCATAGATATAGCCCTCATGCAAGAACATTGGTTACTCCGAGGGAAAATAGCAGGCCTAGCGCCACAACACTCTCAGGTAATATACAGCCCAAACGCCGAAAGGCCAAGGGCATGCATAATTCACAGTAATAGAGTCAAATGTACACTAATAGCGCAATTATGCACTGAAGATTCTGTTACAGGCATCATGTCGGCCAGGACGGAGGAAGGAGAGAGGAGCTGGGTCATCTGCTCAGCCTACTTCCCAGGAGATGAGAGAGAATGCCCTCCGCGTATACTAAGCGACATAGTTGCATACTGCGCGGAGAAGGCATACCAACTAATAATAGGGTGCGACGCCAATTGCGCATCACACGCTCTGGGGTAGCTCGGACATCAACAAACGAGGTGAGTGTTTACTTAACTTTATCTCCGCAGAGGGACTTATAGTGACCAATATCGGCAATAAGCCCACGTTTATCACGAAAAACCTAACGATCTGTACCGGGAAAGTGAGTGATAGTATAGCGAATTGGCATGTGTCAGAAGAACCATCGTGCTCCGACCACAGGCAAATCCGCTTCGATCTAGTCACATCTCTCATGACGAACAAGTACAGAAACCCAAGAGAGACGAACTGGGTAGGATATAAAGAGTCCCTCAGAGAAGCTCTCAAGGGAGGTACAGCATCGACAAGAGAGATTGATGGGCTGGAGCTGGCAGTAGAACAAATCAATGACGTCATCAGGACGGCTTATTTGGAAAACTGCTCGGAAAAAACAGCCAAGCAGAGGGGCTGCGGAACAGTCTGGTGGAACCAAAAACTCGAAAAGATGAGGATCGAGGTTCGAAGGCTATTCATTAGGGCCAAAAACAACCAGGACTGGGACACCTACAGAGGAAAACTCACTCAATATAACAAAGAAATCCGAAAAGCCAAAAGGGACTCGTGAAGGAAGTTCTGCGAGGAGATTAACGACACTCCGGCATGCTCTAGAATTCACAAAGTCCTGGCTAAGGACGGCAGTGCTGCCAAAGAGGTAGGCTTCCTCAAGAAACCGGAAGGAACCTACACAGAAACAATAGAGGAAAGTCTCAAGGAACTATTAAAAGTCCACTTTCCAGCCTCAACAATTCTGGCAGAACACAACAAGCCAGACAATCCCAGCCAAAGACCTAAAAGGCCCGACCGAAAGGACGAGATTAGCCACTGAGGTCACAAGACCCACTAAAATTAAATGGACCATCAGCAGGTTCCAACCTTACAAGTCCGCGGGACCGGATGGGATTTATCCCATTCTGTTACAAATGGGAATAGAGGAATTGGTGCCGCACCTGTCAAAAATCTTCAAAGCCTGCCTGGCATGGGGATGTATACCAAAATCATGGTAAAGCGTAAGGGTAATCTACCTGCCGAAGGTAGGCAGAATAGCTGACCTAACGCCAAAGTCATACAGACCTATCAGCCTATCTTCATTCTTACTAAAAACAATGGAAAGACTGATTGATAGGTACATAAGGGACGAGATACTGTTAAAAGATCCCCTCAACAACAGGCAATATGCATATCAGCCGGGTAAATCAACGGACTCGGCGCTGGACGACCTAAACAGGCTCATCACAAAGTCAATGGAAGACAAAGACATAGCCATGGCCACATTTCTGGATATAGAAGGGGCGTTTAACAACGTCACAACAAACTCTCTCGTGGAGGCACAAAAAAGGAAAGGAGTCCCGTCAAGCCTTTGCCAATGGATCAAGGCCAGCCTAGAGAAAAGGACAATCATATCCACTTTGGGGGGCCATACCATTAAGGCTAAGGCAGGGGGGGCTGCCCACAAGGAGGAGTGCTATCTCCACTGTTATGGGCTACACTAGTAGATGACCTTCTAGAAAAACTGTCCAAAGAGGACATCAACTGCCTAGGGTACGCGGATGACTTAGCCATTGTCGTCAGAGGCCGGTTCGCGGGAGTTGTCTCGGAGCGAGCACAAAGAGCCCTAAACATAGTAGACAATTGGTGCAAACAGGAGCGATTGACAATCAATCCACAAAAAACACAAATTGTCGTATTCACAAAAAGACGAGCATTGCAAGGCCTAAAGCCACAAAAGCCACCAAAAAAGCAACAATATCATTGGGCAGGTGTCGCAGAATGTGCGGGAAAAATTGGGGACTAAACCCTAAATTGACTCTATGGCTCTACACCAGGGTGATAAGACCCATGATAGCCTATGGAGCAGTGGTGTGGTGGACTAGGACAAAGCAAAAGGGGGCGATAGGACTCCTGAGCAGTACACACTAGCATGTCTCAGTACAACAGGAGCCCTAAGCACCACCCTAACAGCAGCCCTAGAAGCCATCTTGAACATACCACCACTACACATCTTCATTCAAGGAGAAGCTAGGTCCGTATCATACAGACTTATGGAAGGACAGGCGCCCATAATCCAATCACACGGAAAAACGCACCAATGGCTAGAAGACGAGCTGAAGGCTAACGCGATTACAGCAATGCCTAGCGATGCCATGGTGAAAAAATATAATTTCGAAAAGAAATACAAGGTTCTAATCCCACAAAGAGAGGACTGGGTCGAAGGCCAACCTACCAAAGCAGAATCATGCTGGTTTACGGACGGCTCAAAGACCGACAAAGGGGTAGGAGCAGGTATATACGGCACAAAACCCGAGACAAAAATTTCTGTCAGTCTCACCAAGGACACCACGATGTTCCAAGCAGAGGCGATAGCTCTTCACCACTGCACAAGAGAAATAGCAAGACAAGACACCAAAAGTAGGTCAATTGCTATATTCTCCGACAGCCAGGCGCTACTAAGAGCACTAAACTCTACACAGGTCGAATCTAAGCTAGTGTGAGACTGTATACGCGCTCTTAACAACTTGGCTGTCACAAAAAAGTAACAATCACATGGGTCCCAGGACACGGAGGACATCCGGGGAATGACATAGCAGACGAATTGGCCAAACAAGGCTCGTCAAAAGCAGTAATTGGCCCGGAACCCTCTTGCAAAATCTCCAAAACCGCAGTCAAACGATCCATAAAAAAATGGGTGGAGACACAGGCCCATACCTGGTGGACGAACTCACCAGGACAGAGACAGGCGAAACAGTTCCTTAAGAAACAATCGCTAAAATTCAACGATCGAACTCCTGAACCAAGACAGGAAAATGGTCAAAACAATAGTAGGCCTGATAACAGGACACTGCAAGCTCAACAAACATATGAGCAAAATAGGCCTGGTGGAAGAAGCACCATGCAGATTCTGCCTAGAGGAAGAAGAGGACTCGTTCCACATCCAATGCCACTGCGAGGGTCTAGCAAGGATTAGATATCAAAAGCTAGGCACTACAAACCCAAGCGCAGAGACTTATACCCAAGCCCCTCTGGCAGGGCTAATAGGACTAATCAAAGAGGCAAAGCTAGAGCTGGTCATCTGAGATAAACAGGGATCCACAATAGACCTGGAAAGGTCGCGGTGGAATAGGCGCTGGTGCCACCCATACAACATCTAATCTAATATATACCGCGCAAATAGTTTTAAGAATTTAGTTTGTTATTGATAATGTTCACCTTGTGAACGAAATGTACATTTAAAACTTAATAAACAAGTATAGTAAGGAAAACTGTGTTTTATTTTCATTTGCAAAACACTTCACCTAAACTCAAACCAACAATAGTCAAATTAAAATCATTTTTAACATACTTTAATATGAAACCGAACTGATAGTGATAGTAGTAGTGTTTGGCTATCGACCACGTGGTCCTTCCGCCATGTGTTATTTGTGAATTTGTGTGTGTGTGTGTGTAAATGAGCTTGTTACTCTAAAGGATCGCCCCGTCACTCTAAAGCACCATTAAATGTTTCCCAATGGTAAATGGTACCGGACACCCATCCAACTACTGACCCGAACCAATGTTGCTGCAAGAAAGTTCGGGGCCGTAATCGAATGCGCCACCACCAGCGTGGCCGAACTGGTATTTTTCTTGAATCCAGACAAAAGACGATCAACTTTTTTCAATTTGCACTTATATATATATATATATATATATATATATATATATATATATATATTGTATTGATCCGCAAGAAGATTTTTTACTGGATATAAACGATTTTATCCATACATCAAACTAAAGTCGATAAATTGAGGATTTTTTGAAAAAAAATTAAAAATCAAGTATCCATAGTAAACAATATACATAGCCTATTTTAAATGTCAAAAGTGACAGTGTCAGCCATTGATACAATACTATTTTTAATAATTTCATAAATAAAATGTTTGCAAGATTTCAAACACAGTACTACTATTCTACTAGAATTTTGTGCCTTTACAGAAATCGTTTTTCTGATACAGTAATTCCATGTGGCCGACAATTTGGAAGTCTGGTGCGTAATGATTTATGTTGTGGAAAATATTTTCCAAAAACTATTTAGTGTTAATGAGTAGTGTGGTATATTTGGAGGCAGAGAAGTGGACCCCTTTTACTAACCCTTTCACTGCTATAAGCGCATATAAGCGCCCAAGAACATCAGCCTTGTATCTGCTATAAGCGTCTATAGACGCTTACCTACTTACAACTATCTAAGTGCAATGGGCGCCTTTATCCGCCAGATGATTAGTAGGTTCTTAACAAACAAATGTATCGTTACTATTTTCCCCGAATTGTAAGTTATAACTCTATGTTGATCAAAATTATAATGGAAAGAAGGTAGAACGTTTATGTGAAAAAAGATTCAGATTCCGAAAATTTCTATGAATACCGGAAGTCTACAGATAGTGATATGTCAGAAGAATTCCTCTGAAATTAATTTCTTTATGCGTAAAAACGTTCCTCTAATTCCAGATCCAGAGTCTGAAATATATATATATATATATATATATATATATATATATATATATATATATATATATATATTTAGTTTGATGTTTTCGCGGGTATGGTATGTTGTAGCTGGTTTTCGGGTTATACTCCGCGTGGTTTGTAAATTATATTCACGACGTTTCGATGGTCTCTCTGCCATCTTTTTCAAGTGTTTACTCTTGTTTGATCAAGGTAATACTGGACTGCTGTCTAGTTAGCGGATTATTTATATATGTTGTCCCTCCCCTCCACCTGCATTTCTTCTTGTTTGGCTGCGCGTCATTGGCCGGTTTGTAGTTGTTTGTGCGCGTGCGTGTTGTGTATATGTATTTGTGGTGTCTGTGTTAGTACGTGTCCGGTGATTTTCCGTTCGAAGAACCGGTTTCCACGTAATCGGCAGGCGCTGTGAGTCATCTCTTCGGTTCATTGACCTTGGTCGTATCTCGATCTCAATTGCCTCCCGAATAATTCTTTCATTTAGATGGCCTATTCTTGCAAGAGTTTTGGTGTTTTTAAAATCTATTTTATGGTCCGTTTGTAGGTGATGTTGTGCCAGTGATGAAGTAGTTTGTTTTTGTTTTACAGAGTTTTTATGTTCATCAATTCTTGCCGAAATTCGCCTGTTTGTTTGTCCTATGTATGTTTGGTCACAATCTTTACAAGGTATCCCATAAACTCCTTGATTTTCGTGTGGAATTTGGTCTTTATGTTTGTCTGTCAGGTTTTTGATTTTAGTTGTTGTTGTAAAGGCTGTTGTTATTTTGTGTTTTTTCAGAATTTGTGCAATTTTATCTGTTGTGCCTTTTATGTATGGAAGCGAGGCCCTTGCCAGGGGTTGTTCCTCTTTTTTATTACGTGTTCTGCTTCTCATAACTTTATTAATGTGTTGTGAAGTAAAGCATATATAAGTATATATATATATATATATATATATATATATATATATATATATATATATATATATATAATTAAAAAGATGTACCTGAAGCAGGATTCGAACCTGCAGCCTTCCTCTAGCCGAGGACGCTACCAGCTGCGCCATTCAGGCCCAGTGATAGCAACCGAGGCTCTCATCCACCACATGCGTGGCAAGTGCGATTCGTACGCTTCCACAGTCACATGTGGAGAAGGACGCACGAAGTCGACTTGCGTGGTTTATAAATTATACATAAAATTTGCTAAAATGCCAATTGCATTAAAATATTTCAAAAATCACATATCACTCACTCACAGTGTACAGCGAACAAAAGATGTACTGACACTGACATTTCATAGCAACTACTATTTTAAGGATTTTATAATCGAATATTTCTTCACACTTTTTAGGCTATATACAGGGTGTCCCGTTAATGCGGGGAAATGGCTAGACCATAGATTCCTGAGGTCAAAATATGACGATTTAACGTAACTTATCTATATCCAAAAATTTACGGTTAAGCCGGAATTTGGCTTCAAAGTTTCAATTCTTTTTATTTCTTTTGTTTATAACAATTGAACGCTTTATTTGATTTCAATGAAATAGATTTTTAATAACTACCATAATATAATACATCATTTCAGTTATTATGGCTATTATTGGTTGACAAGAAGTATAAGAAACAGTAGTACCACAACTTAAAAACTAAAATATTTTTTTATTGGTGGATCTAATAAAAACTAAAAAAATACTACTTGAAAGACAACTTAATTTAAAAACGTTTTTATCTTTTAATAATATTTTATATCTTTTACGGTTTTCTCACAAAAAAATAAAATATATATTTTTTATCTAGTAAAAACAAAATCAAGTTTTTTATCGAATCGAAAAAAAATGTTTTTCGTGGCCGTCTTTGTTTAAAAAATGTAAATTATGTATAATAATAATTATTTAGTGTCTTTTAACAATTAATTTTTAACTTTATTATAGTTCATAAATATTCATATTTGAAACAAACAGATATCTTGTTTGTATTAGGATTTTGCAAAGAAAATTGTTTGAAAAGTGTTAGATGTTGTTTTGATTTATTTTATTAATTGATATTATTTAATTTTTATTCAATAGAGTAAGTTTATTTACTTATTAATGAGTGCATAATGAGGATACTATATTCATATTTTATTTTTTGTGTAAAAACCGTACAAGATATCAAAAACTAGTAAGAGTCAAAAAAGTTTTTAAATCTAATGCCCATTCAAGTGGATTATTTTGGATTTTATTGGATGTACCAATAAAAAAATATTTTAGTTTTTAAGTGGTGGTACTACTGTTTTTTATACTTCCTGTCAATAACTAATGCCAACAATAACTGAAATGATGTATGATATTATGGTACTTATTAATAATAAGTTTCATTCAAATCAAATAAAGCGTTCAATTGTTATAAACAAAAGAAATAAAAAATTTTGAAACTTTGAAGC
>OZ018391.1:45293582-45339771 GCA_963969525.1 Ontholestes murinus | reverse complement strand
GTACATCGGAGCATCTAGCCAAGTTGCTCAAGTATCAGGTAATCTTTCTTTGAATAATTGTTCTCGCAGAGGAGCTTTTATAAAAAAATCAATTTGTAATTAAAGTTACCAATGGAAATTTCATTCTTATTGCTTTGGTAATTATTTTTGATCAATGTCAGCATTAGTAAAATTTTGTAACTTGTACGGCCTACGGTAAAAATAAGTTAGTCAATCCATCATTTATGACAAATCCAAATTAAACTTTAATTGTCCATCTTTTGTTGAAGACACGTGTTTATTATAAAATTGATTTTAAATAGAAAAAAAAACATTATTAGTTAATTTTCTACAACGGACTAAGGCTTTGAATTTTATTATTAAATTATGCTCCAAGTGGGTATTCTTCTTAATCCCGAACGTAAGTATTTCTATAGAATTCACTAATCCATCTAAGGTATAAATTCAGACTAGCAATCTACAAAAATTCATTATTGTGTCTGTTGCCGTACATTCTAGAGTAAATTCTTAATTTTACAAATTTAGTAAATGTTTTTGTTTGTATGTAAAATCGATTTTATAATAAAGCTGTACTGAAGAGATCGAAAGATCGCATATCTGCAGATGATTACAAACTTGAATGCTATATTATTTTAATTGCTTTTGCTAGTTTAATTTAATGAAATCAGTCTAAATTCAATTTGTTTATAACATTTCATGTTATATTCATTTTCAAACAGTCTAAAGTACATTTTATCATCTATAAGTTTATTCAACAGAAATTATTTCATTCAAATTAGTGTTGCTTTAATAGTTGAATTATTTGTCACACACAAATTACTTTTGTATCATTCAATATCTGTCGACGTATTAGCCAGAGAAGTAGTTATATCAATAAGTAATTTTTTATTTGTAGTCTTAGTAAGACTCATTTATATTTTTAAATTATTAATAATTTAATTCATATATCCATCATCTATTAACCATTCCATTACCTGAAAAAGGGTATAATAATTTTCTCAATACCATAATTCAAATTGGCAACAACAACGGTTATAATCGAACCCTAGTTATCATACTACTCAAAAGACAGAACAGTTTATTAACAAAACGACTACTACTCAGCCCAGGCGACATAATCGTCGAAGATAATAGTATATTTGTAGATATACAATTTGTTTATTAACCCAGTACAAAAATCAAAAAAACAGTTAAAATCGCACAACATAAAAACAACAATAATAAGCAGAAGGAAATGGGACAAACAATTATCATAAACAAAATATAGACTCACTAAAATGGTCTCGGGTGTATAAAATCAAATGTATAAATTGTAAAAGTTTCTACATAGGACAAACAGGAAGAAATTTTGAAACAAGACAACGGTAACAGAAAATCAATCAAACAGGGAGATATCCTCCTATCCATTTTTGTAGAAAAGCTCCTAAACTTAACTTACTAGAGATAAGATCAAATTTATGCTTTATAACCGCCCTGCTCTGTGTCCTGAGAACTCTCACTTGACAATTTTCATTTTAATTTCAAAACACGCCTAAAAGAAAACATTAGTGTGTATAGAAACAGTAATAATAAATCCACATTCACGAACCACATTCGTGAGAATGATTACACTTTTGAAGATGTACTCGAGGTAATCCTCTTTGCTTAAAATGAAATATACATTCTGGATAAATATTTGTTAATACTAAATTAAAATTAGTAAATAATTTAGAAGGTATTACTATAAAGTGAATACAATTTTACATTAACACGATTACCTACATTTTTATCTGAAATCTAATTTACTTTTCTTGAATAACTTATCATTCACACATTTTACTGTCCATACTTATGGTAGCAATATTTAATAAAATGTTTTATATATTTTTTATTATGTAACGCTGGTGTATACCGATAAGTCTTGCTTTGTTTGAAATTAAAATTAAAAAGAAACCTTCTTTTTCTAACGAAGCGAGACCAGACTTTTTAATTGCGCTATTTTTTAATTGGAGGTTATATAATTCGCCTTTCGAAATGTACTTATCGAGGCTGCTATTATTAATCTATAAATATTTGTATAAAACCGAACACGATATACGTGCTCTAATGCAATTAATAAAGTTACTTTTATTTACTTTATTTCCTCATTTTCAAATAATCATTAGGCTTGGTAGTGTATAACATTGTAAGTAATTGATATATTAGACTTGATATATTCTTATTATATTTCTATAATATAATATATACAGGGTGTCCCGGTAATGTGGGGAAATGGGTGGACCATAGATTCCTAGGGTCAAAATATGTTGATTTAACACAAATTATCTATATTCAAAAATTTACGGTTAAACCGGAATTTGTCACAATTTTGGCACATGAAAGAATTGACCTACGTTTTTGATTCCAACGCCACCCGGGACTGCAATAATTGTTGAACACCCGTTAGATAAAAAAAAGAAAATATTTTTTTTTCATGTAATTGCATATAATTGCATATTAAAACATAGTTTTTCATTCCGAACAACTTTTCATAATTATAATTTTCGATATTGTCACAAATAAAGGTACTTTACTCTTGAGAAGAATTCATATTTTTTGACATTACTCGTATACTGCTTAAAAAATTTGATATCTAATGATTGTATTTTATGTTTTGGATCAAGCAGAACTTTTTATAAAGAATAACTTTTTTTCGTAAAATTAATAATAAAAAAGTTTTCCATATGGTGCGAACTTAAGCAGACACACTGTATATATATATATATGTTTTCGGTTTTTCAATAGTGTTGTTAGGTTTGGTAAATCTTGACGTTTCAGCGGCATTTTATTCGCCATTTATTCAGCAGTTTTAAGTTATGATTTACCAAATCTAACAACACGAGAAAATACCCGAAAACTTATAAAACTTCATGTTTGACAGGAATTATAAAAAACAGTAGTACCACCACTTAAAAAGTAAAATATTTTTGTATTGGTATTTTGTCTCTTCATAATATTTGATATCTTGTTCGGATGTCGCAAAATAAAATAATAATAAAGTATACTCATTATGCACTCATTAATAAGAAAATTAACTTACTCAACTGAATAAAAATTAAATAATATCAATTGATAAAATAAATAAAAATAACATCCAACACTTTTCAAACAATTTCCTTCTCAAAATCCTAATACAAGCAAGAAATATATTTGCTCCAAATATGAATATTTATGAACTATAATAAAGTTAACAATAAATTATTTAAAGACACTTATTATTCTACATAATTTTCATTTTTAAAACTGGAATATTACTTACATAAAAAAAAACTTGATTTTGTTTTTACTAGATAAAAAAGATATATTTCATTTTTTTGTGGAAAACACGTAAAAGATATTAAATATTATTAAGATACAAGAAAGTTTTTATATTTAATGGTCTTTCAAGTAGTATTTTTTTAGATTCTATTAGATGCACCAATTGAAAAATATTTTAGTTTTTAAATGGTGGTACTACTGTATTCTATACTTCCTGTCAATCACTAATATGCACAATAATTGAAATGATGTATTATATTATGTTAGTTATTAATAATAAATTTCATTCAAATCGACTAAAGCGTTCAATTGTTATAAACAAAAGAAATATTTTTTTTGGAACTTTGAAGAGAAATTCCCAGTAGTAGTAGTAGTAGTAGTGTTAGGCTATCGACCACGTGGTCCTTCCGCCATGTGTCATTTGTGTATTTGTGTGTGTGTAAATGAGCTTGTTACTTTAAAGGATCGCCCCCGTCACTCTAAAGCACCATTAATTGTATCCCAATGGTGAATGATACCAGTCACCCATCCGACTACTGACCCGAATCAACGTTGCTGCACGTCAGTTCGGGGCCGTAACCGATGCGCCACCACCGGCGTGTAAGAAATTCCCATTTAACCGTAAATTTTTGGATATAGATAAGTTGTGTTAAATCATCATATTTTGACTCTGCAGGAACCTACAGTCTAGCCATTTTCCTACATTAACGGGACATCCTGTTTATACATAGAATATTTTAATACTTTAAAATAATGTGTATCATATTCATCGTTGCATATTTTAGTTTTCATAGATCTATTTCTAAATTTACGTTAAAGTCTAATTCTATTTTAAATAAATTCTATATTATATAAATTTTCATTAAGGAAGTTATTATTACCCAACTCTTTTAGGAAGTGGTGAAAGAAACCGTTATTTTGAAAGCAAGGAAACTGCTTACATTTCATTTTATTGAAAATATATCCTTTATATATATATATATTAAAATCTAATATGTAGAACTGTATTTCGTTCAATTAGCAGACATATATTCAACTGCTTAATATTTCAGCTATTATTTAGACGATTGAACGTTTGCAATCATTTAGAGTTTTATATAATTAATATAATATAGGAAATAATTACATACAGATAATGACGTCGATGAATTTCAAACTTGTTATTAGAACATTCTTGTATAACCATTATAACTTAGCACAATTGTAACCACATGTATAATAACAATCTGTTAAAAGTACAGAATACAAGACTAGTTAATAGATCAAATAAGTTATGACTAACAAATAAATTATATATAAATATCATATTTATTAAATATATCAGCAACTTCTTAATATACCTTATGAACTACTAAATATTGTGGTTGATTCTAAGAAAAATTAATCAAAAGTTAAATAGCTATATTGGATAGTAATTGGAGAATGTATGTATAAATTCTTCATTTCTTATTTTAATAAATGGTGATCGGATATAAATATGGATATGATTTTCAGGATACGTCTAGCTTGCCTTATCTTTCAAAAATTATGCAAGAATTAACAGCTAATAGTTAAGGCTACTAGTTCTTGTACTAAAGCACCACCAGCCATTGAATTACATAACTATTAGCTAGCCGTCACGTGAATCGAATTTGGTGCAACGTAATGTATTTTTGTGCTGTAATAATTCAAATCCTACTGATTTTTTATGTTCAAATTTATTTACGGAATCCCTTTATATATATAATGTATGTATAAATTCTTCATTTCTTATTTTAATAAATGGTGATCGGATATAAATATGGATATGATTTTCAGGATACGTCTAGCTTGCCTTATCTTTCAAAAATTATGCAAGAATTAACAGCTAATAGTTAAGGCTACTAGTTCTTGTACTAAAGCACCACCAGCCATTGAATTACATAACTATTAGCTAGCCGTCACGTGAATCGAATTAAGTGCAACGCAATGTATTTTTGTGCTGTAATAATTAAAATCCTACTGATTTTTTTATGTTCAAATTTATTTACGGAATCCCTTTATATATATATATATATATATATATATATATATATATATATATATATATATTGCCACCTTAACCTATATAATTCGGAAAGAATTGTCATAATAAAATCACGCGAATAAGACCTTGTGGATACAGACGTAGGCGCACTATTTTAACATAGTTTATTTTATAAGCCCAATACTAGTATCCGGAATTTAATATTATAATACATTAAAATTTAGATCTTATTTTAAATAAAAATCTGTAAACATTTAGTAAAATTTTGTTTATTCAAATTAATTAAAGGATAATAAAAAAATAACTTATAATGAATAATTCAATAAATTTAAAAATACGAAAACATTTCGTGAATCTACAACAATGAGTCAAAATTTAACAAAATTTTGTTCCAAATTTATCATAATATAGTCACTCACAAATTATTTAACGTACATTAAATCATTTTTATTTCATTTTACAGAAAGAAATACGTTCAAACTAGTGTTGCTTTGATAGTTGTACTATTTGTAACACGCAAATTAATTTGTATTATTCAATGTCTGTCGAAGTATTAGCTAGAGAAGTAGTTGTTTCAAATTAATTTGTTTTGTAGTCTTAGTAAGACTCATTGTTGTAGATTCACGAAATGTTTTCGTATTTTTAAATTTATTATTTAATTTTCTACAACGAACTAAAGGATTTTAATACATTTTATTATGAATAATTCATTTAAGTAAACAGCATAATTCTATTTTTAAGGTACGGTTTAAATTAGCACAAATAAAATCAGTGACAATTTTATTTTTATGTAAATTAAATCATTTTATTTTGGGAGTTTACCTAAAAATTTCCGTATGTAATTGATAGTATAACATACATACATACGCGTATAATACATAAATGAACGTTTCTGTAGAATACAAGCACACAATAATTAAATTAAATTAAGCAAGAAAGAAAATAATATTAGTAAAAACGCCCAATTTCTAATACTCTTAATTATATAAAGGTTATATGCATAATGATAAACAAGAACTTAGTAGGTGCAAAGATTTTGTTTTAGAACAAACAATTTTGAAGAATATTCTTCATTATTTTTATCGCCAGTAAAAAATATGTAAATAATATTCCATTTTAAATTACTTCTGTTATGATAAAGAGAAAACAGTTCAATGTCGTATTTTATAAACAAATAAATGATTTATTAAAACTTAATACTGAATAAAAGTTAATACTAATTTCAGCGATTAATATATTTTTATTTCTTATTATTGTACAATAGTTTTATTTTATATTATCATAACAAAATTGAAAAATGCATACTACATTACGTATATTGTTGTTTATTAGTTTTAGAGGTATTATAAAACTGCTGCAAATACCAAGACATCGCCAATGAGTTTAAACCTGTAACTTAATGTGGATCCAGGATATGATAGTCTTTTCACATCAAAATTTATTAAATGAATGAAAAAAAATAAAACCAAATTAAATTATATTTAGTTAATAATCGAGGTTGAATTTCAAAATTTTACAATTCAAATTAATGTAAATAACATGTAGGTTTCTAACTATATATTTTTCGATGCACCATATATGTCTTATTGTTATATAGGTCCAGGTAATAATAATTACATTTTTTAATAAATCGAAATTTTCAGATATTTTTACAGTACCGTAAAACGTATTTTTAAAATGATATTTAAAATAAAACAAACAATATTTATGAACAAATTTATATTTGATTGATTGTTGAGGCATTTATATCTGGTCCTAGATTCAGTTTCCTTGATTTTTCATTTTCATTTTAAATTGTAAAATTTCTATGCATAATATTTATGTTTTCTGTTGAACATACCTTGTTCTCGCACTAGATCCACGACCTGGTGGGGGTCCAACAGTGGACGTAATTGTTCTGGTACTTCTTAATTGTGCACTGGTCTTATTCTGAGCAGCAGCAGCGGCAGCCAACTGGACGGCACTAGTCCTTGGTAACCTAGGACTACCCTTTGTATTTTCATTGTCCGCTATTGAGGTGCAGACACCCGCGATCAAGACCAGGAGAAGGTACCCACCGGCACCTCTCATAGTATCACAACACTTTTTCACTGAAATATTGAAAACGTATAACACTATGATTGTGTTCAAATACTTATCGGCTTAAAAGAAAACTTTTTCGCGTGACCTATTAATTTAGATAGCTTATGTGAGTGATATAGCAGCACGCGCGTATTTGGGTGTTTACACCTGTTCGTTGGTGAGCTGAATGGCAGGACTGAAGAAGTGCGTGTGTGCTACTGACCAATCTCCAAGAGCAGACACCAACCAACACTAGGACCACCAAAGAGAGGCCGTCGTCCAAGTTACTTTCACTCGGGCGGTTCTCGTTCTTCGAGTGAAGTGCAGGTGCAGGTGCCTCCATTCGCGTAGTAGCCATCAGCTGAGCGGGTCAACGAGCCGCGCTTGCTCTTCATTTCATTCAAGATTCACTTCACACGTAGCAGTGTATAATCTCACTTTCTCGTAACCCAATGCATACACATTACTAAAATATTATTTAAATTTCTGATATAAAATCATAATTATTAAAAGAAATATACAATATGTCTATCTTCCATAAAGTACGATTACTTTGGTAATAATATGTAGCTAATGAACTTATAACGTTCCAGTATAAAAACGATTGTTAATTAATATAACTAAATTCTTTATGTGAAAATCAGAATAATGGTATTTTTATTCAATCTTTCTTTTAATAAAGAGTATTTTTTAGCACTTTTTGAAGCCTATTTTTTTGATTATAACAAAAATAAATTGGTATAATAATTACAAGAGATTATGTAACAGCATGATATGAACTTACTTTTACATTTAATTTCTCGTGGCTACCCAAAGCATTTTAAAGTAAAAAAATATTTAGCGAAATAATTAATACAATAAAATATACTTTATTTTAAAATAAAACATTTAGCAATTCTAAATAAATAAATCTTATAAGGACGGACCACACCAATAATCTCTTGTTGAAACAACTAATTTCTTTGGTAACACCACATCATATATTAAATTTAAAAAAACACAATAATAATAATATTATCAAGTTATAAATTCCCTTAATGTGGAAAAATGGCTGAACGATATTTTACTTGGTTCAGAATATATTGATTTAACACGACTTATCTATAACCGAACTGGTATTCCAGAACTAGTCTCCCAAGTCGAAAAAATAATATTATTTTTATTTATAACATATGAAATTGTTGATTATGATACTATAACACATCAGTTCAATTAATATGGACATCATTGATTGACAAGAAGTATTAAATATCAGTATTGGTACAACATAAAAACTATTTTTTTTAATAGTGCACCTTAAAAATACTATTATAATGTAATGTATATGTGTATGTATATATTTATAATATTTATATGTTATGGGAAATTCTATTATTGTTTATATATTTGTATTATTTAAATTACTTACTTCATTGATTTGTATTTGTGTGTATTTATTATAAGTTATCATGTTATTGTGCGCTTTTCGGAACCGTGTGGATGCAGATAAGTCTGGGAAGAACGAATAGGAAATTCGATTTTGGAATTAGTGAAACTATTAAGTTATCAATTGTACACAGTTCACCCCGGCTTATCCCATTCTCCCTCCTATTATTAAAAGCACTAATTGTATTTTAATTAACTTTACATTTTGGTCTTGCGGCAACGTCACTCTTGCATCGTCTGTCAACTTGAACACTCTGGCATCGTCTGTCAACTGGTACACTCTTGCATTGTCTGTCAACTAGAACACTCTTACGTCGTCTCTCAACTTGTACACACATACATAACGTCGTTTATAACAAACACTTGCAGTTGTAATATTTCAAAGTTAAAGTGAAGTAATAAACAAGAAAAAACGGAATCTTCCTTGTTCACGAAAACACCTCACCCAGAAAAGAACCTACATTACATAAGTAATTGTTGTTTCACAACTTTTCTATATTTTCTCGACTGGTTTCGCTTTTTAAGGCATTATCAATATTGAATTACAAAAGAAACTGACAAGTTTATATATATATATAGAGCTATTCAGGAGAGATGGCGGTCGGGGTGACATGTCCGTCCGAATCAAGTAGTGTCCGGTGCAATTTTCCACCATAGGCGTGCGCGGCTAAAGAAAATGAATGTCACAAATTTGTTATGTTTTCATATTAGTTATTTCATATTTCATTTATATTACTTTCCCTATACAAGTAGTATATAGGGGGAGTATTGTTTTCGTGATTTTTTTTTGAAAAATTTTTTTTGCGGAAATATCCGTTTTGGGGCCCCTTAAGTCCATTACACTAATTTCTAGAAAAATTTTTTGTGTGTCTGTGTGTCTGTGTGTCTGTGTGTCTGTCGGTGGGCGCTGTATCTCAAAAACGAAAGATCCTATTGAGATGAAACATTAAACTTAAGGTTTTATCGTTAAAAACTGGAACTGAAAAGCTTTTGGTAAACATTCATAGACCGGAAGTGGATGTTTACTCGAGGCGTTTTTTTGTTTTTTGGTAATATTTTTCTAAATATGAAAATTTTTAAAAAACGGTTCTAACAAAAGTTAAAGGGAATAATAAACTCAACAAGTTTTATTTGAACATATTTTTCATAAAATTCTTAGCTTTCGAGAAAAAAAATAAAAATTGAAAATTTTGATATTCTTCGCCAATTGCTAATAAACTATAAGAGTTACATAAAATTTGTATAACAAATAATTATAGAGAATTTAAAACTAAACAAATTATTAGGAATAACTTTTTTGCGTAAACTTCATAGTTTTCGAGAAAAATATAGGGAAAGTACTATGATGGCCACATCACCATTTTTATTGTATTAGAATAAGTATTTTTGTATTAATATGTATTTCCACATTTGCTAAAACGTATGAAATAAATTCATTAAATATATATTTTCTTTCAATTACCCTGCGTAATTGCAATGCTTGACTAAATCGCGCGCGCCTATGAAATAACCGGTAAGCCGTAAACTATTTCTTTCTCCTTCTATCGCTCGGTCTAAGACCGAGCTACGCAGGCCGCGTGTGTCTTTTCTAGATACGGTCGACGAAATAGTACGTCTTGGGAATATCCGCTCGGTTATCAGGTAGTAGAAAAGGATACCAATATTATTTGAATGTTGCGAACTTAGTTCGTAAACCGCCCTTAGGAGCCATTCACATTGGGCCACTGCGTGGCGCGTCGGAGACGCGCTGCAGGTGACAAAGGCTGTAAGTAAATGGTGGTATTCACACGTAGCCACGCCACAGAAAAACGCTGGCCACAGACGGTTCTAGCAGTTCGTTCCGCCGCGAGTGGCGGCCACAAAAAGTGGCGCGTCGGCTGGCAAAGCATAGAATCAAATGGGTGCATTCACACACACGCGCGTTTTTTAGTGGCCGCTACAGACGCGCCTCTACGGGCCACTTTTAGGTAGGAAGATGAAAATAAAATGAAATTGTGATATGGCCATCGTAGTACGTTTCCTTTATTTTACTCGAAAACTATTAGGTTTACGCAAAAAAGCTATTCTTAATAATTTGTCCACTTTTAAATTCTCTGCAATTAGTTATAATATAAGTTTCATGTAACTCGTATCTTTTATTAGTAATTGGCTAAAAACATCAAAGTTTTTAATTTTTAATATTTTTCTCGAAAGATAAGTATTTTGTGAAAAATATGTTTTAATAAAACTTATCCAATGTCTCATTCTCTTTAACTTTTGTTTGAAAAGTTTTGTAATATTTTTCATATTAAAGAAAATTTAGAAAAAAAACAAAAAACGGCCTCGAGTAAACATCCACTTCCGGTTTTTTGAATGTTCACCAAAATATTTTCAGTTCCAGTATTTCACGATTAAACCTTAAGTTTAAAGTTTCATCTCAATGGGATCATTCGTTTTTGAGATACAGCGCCTACAGACATTTTCATGCACGAAAACAATACTTCCCCTATACATATATATATATATATACTATACAGGGAAAGTAAAAATATTAGAAAAAAATTCTACGTTCATACAAACTCCTAACTGTTAATTTTGTCATACGCAATCGTGTAATTAGTACAAATATTCATTTTCTATTAATGGTGAATAGATTTGTAAGTGCAACGAAGTATTTTATTTTCGCCCATTATTTATCTGCATCCAAGTGATGATGTTCGAACCAGTGAAAAATTAAAATAGATCACGCTAAACTACAATACAATGGCATCGCCGATAAACCATTTCAATACTGACAATTTCATTAAAAAAATTAAAGAGCTGTCTTCAGTCTGCAGCGCTTCTACGTGCGTTAGTCGCGCGTAGACGCGCTGCTAACGGACCACTAACGCACCACTAACGCGCGTTAGTGGCGCGTTAGTGGTGCGTTAGTGGTCCGTTAGCAGCGCTTCTAACGCACGACTAACGCGCGTAGAAGCGCTGCAGGCTGAAGGCAGCTCTTTAATTTTATTAATGAAATTTTCAGTATTGAAATGGTTTATCGACGATGCCATTGTATTGTAGTTTAGCGTGATCTTTTTTAATTTTTCACTGGTTCGAACTTCATCACTTATTACGGATGCAGATAAATAAAGAGCGAAAATAATATACTTCGTTGCACTTATATATCTATTCACCATTAATATAAAATGAATATTTGTACTAATTACACGTTTGCGTATGACAAAATTATGTTAACAGTTATGAGTTTGTATGAACGTAGAATAAAAAGATTTTTATATTTTTACTTTCCCTATATAGTATATATAGGGGAAGTATTGTTTTCGTGCATGAAAATATCTGTGGGCGCTGTATCTTAAAAACGAATGATCCGATTGAGATGAAACTTTAAACTTAAGATTCAATCGTGAAATACTGGAACTGAAAAGATTTTGGTGAACATTCAAACACCGGAATTGGATGTTTACTCGAGGCCGTTTTTTGTTTTTTTTCGAAATTTTCTTTAATATGAAAAATATTACAAAACTTTTCAAACAAAAGTTAAAGAGAATGAGACGTTGGATAAGTTTTATTAAAATATATTTTTCACAAAATACTTATCTTTCGAGAAAAATATTAAAAATTAAAAACTTTGACGTTTTTCGCCAATTACTAATAAACGATACGAGTTACATGAAACTTACATTATAACTAATTACAGAGAATTTAAAAGTGGACAAATTATTAAGAATAGCTTTTTTTGCGTAAACCTAATAGTTTTCGAGTAAAATAAAGGAAACGTACTACGATGGCCACATCACAATTTCATTTTATTTTCATCTTCCTATCTAAAAGTGGCCCGTAGTGGCGCGTCTAAGGCTGCATTCTGACCGGGCCACTTTTAGAAGCGCTGCTAACGGACCACTAACGCGCCACTAACGCGCGTTAGTGGCGCGTCTAACGCTCGACTAACGCCCGACTAACGCGCGGCTAACGCGCCACAGAAGCGCGTACAAGGGCTGCAGCCTACGTTACTAGTAGCATATTATTCGCTCATTCTCTCTCCAACAGCCGTGCTGAAAGTTGTGTTAGTTTATATTACGTTAGTATATATTAGACGTATTAATGGATATTGAAGAAGATTTGCTTTTGGCAATGATCCTAATCCGTAGAAAGCGTCGCCGACAAAAAAAGAAGGCGTATTGGATTCATCCTTTACTTCTCGAGAGAGCTAGTAAAGGGCTGTTTAATACTCTCTATGAAGATTTGCTATTACACGGAGATAAATTTTTTAAGTACTTTCGAATGTCACGGAATTCTGTTAACATAACAATATATACAAATACTGAAACGAAACCAAGTGTTAGTTAATATTTTAATTAACATAAAAATGTTTCCCGACGGGTTCTGTGAGAATTTAATTCATATACGACGTTAAGCGTTTTGTGAAAACAAGTATTTGCTATTTTATTTTCCTCTTCCTAGCTAAAAGTGGCCCGTAGTGGCGCGTCTAACGCAACCACGACGCGCGTCTGAAGCGGCCACTAAAAAACGCGCGTATGTGTGAATGCACCCATTTGATTCTATGCTTTGCCAGCCGACGCGCCACTTTTTGTGGCCGCCACTCGCGGCGGAACGAACTGCTAGGACCGTTCGTGGCCCGCGTTTTTCTGTGGCGTGGCTACGTGTGAATACCACCATTTACTTACAGCCTTTGTCACCTGCAGCGCGTCTCCGTCGCGCCACGCAGTGGCCCAATGTGAATGGCTTCTAAAAGTGGCCCGGTCAGAATGCAGCCTTACTCATGAATTGGTCTATAATCAGGTAATAAGGGATTTTAAGATCGGGGAATTCCAAATCTCCTCGTTGTCGTTGACGAGGTTTTTCCCAGCTTTTATAGCCCTGTTTAGTTCTAGGCCCTCCCTGAGATTTAAATCGAGACCCTTATTATCTGAATATAGAATTTTAAAATTATTTGTATCTATAAAATGGTTATTGTTTATACAATGTTTTGAAATTCCCGTACACTCTTTGTTGTTTAATATTGACTTTTTGTGTTCTTCAAGTCTCGTATGAAATGGTCTTCCTGTTTGTCCAATATACAAAGCATCACTCACTCACTGCACTTAAGCTTGTAAACACGACACTTTTAAGATTTGTCTATGGGGGATTTGTTATTTCTTAATAATTTGCCTAAATTAGCTTGGTTTGTACATATGATGCGAAATTCATTACCCTTTACAATATTTATTATTTTAATTGACAGATCCCTAACATAATTAAGTTTCACATAATTTATGTTATTATCTTCCTGAATATAAAAATGTTTCATAAACTGTTTTTTCTTTTTCCTTTTTAAAATTTTGTCGACTATTTCGCTATTGTATCCCTGGTTCCGGGCTATTGTTTTTATGTATTTAATTCATTGGCAATATCTTGGCTAAAGTACTAAATTTAATTTGGTTTGTATGATTTGATGAGCTAGGAATGATTGTATCAGCAAATGTATCTTTTTTAAATATTTCGAATTTTAATTGGTTAATATCAGCTTTTTCTATTGTAAATTGTATTTTTGGGTTTATTGAATTTAAATAATGAATAAACGAATTTAATTGTCGGTTAGTGCCTATCCAGATCAAAAAATATCATCCACGTACCTAGGCCAGAATAATATATTATTTTTATTTTTTACATTGGGGTTATTGAACATTGAATCTTCAAAATTTGCCATGAATATTTATGCAAAAAGGGGGGATAAGGGTAACCCCATAGGTAGGCCGTCAGTTTGAGTGAATATGGCGTTATTGAAGTAATTTTGTTCTAGGCAAATGTTGATTAATTTAATCACTTCAGATTTTTCGACGATGTTATTATCTGATTTATTAATTAAATCTGTTATAATTGTTTTTAATTCTGAAGTTGGTACTGAGGTGAATAAACTTTTTACATCGAAAGACACTAACTTCGCGTTCTTGGGAATATTTAATTGTTTTACTTTTTGTCCTCCACTGAGTTTTTTATTGCATATTTTGATTTGAAATTTAGAAATGTAGGCAATCGTTTACTTAAATATTTGCACAGTTTGTAAGCTGGTGCATATATGTATGACACAATTGGTCTTATAGGGGTACCTTTCTTATGTAATTTGGGTAACCCGTACAGAACTGGGACTTTAGGGTTCATTCTAATAAAGTTGTAATTTGAATTATCTAATAATATTGTGCATACTTTTAGAGTGTTTTCTATATGGAATTTACTGGTAGGATCTTTTTTCAGCGTTTTAAAATCTGATTGAAATAGTTGTTCTGTTTTTTGAATGTAATCTTGTTTTGTTAAACTGGCTATCGTATTACCATTATCAGCTTTGATAAGGATTAAGTTATTGTGTTTGATTTTATCCTTATTGTTTTTTATGAATTTTGATTCAACATTTGGTCTTCTCTTATGTATTTAATTTTGATTGTTCCTTTTACAATTAGTAATTGCTTTGGCAACTTTTAATTTAGTTAGTGATGTTGCGTTTTCTGATAGTGTAATTTAATTTAAACCTTCATTAGTAATAGTTCAAAATGTTTCACCAAGTGATAAATGAGAAAGTGATTCAAGAAAAATTAAAAATAACACCAGAAAGCTTAGATCATTTCAAAGTTCTTTTTGTATCTTAATAATGTTTGATATCTTGCACGGTTTTCCCACTAAATGATGATGAAATGATTTTATTGTTTATCTTGTAAAAACAAAATCTACTTTTCTAGGTAATTGAAAATGCATGGCGCCGTATTGTTTAAAAATTTAAATTATATATTATAATTATTCATATTTGGAGGAAAGAGATATATTGTCTGTATTAGGATTTTGCGAAAGAAATTGTTTAAAAAGTGTTTTTAATTAGTTTATAAATTAATATTATTTAATTTTTATTCGATTGAAAAAGTTGATTCATTCAGTAATGATGCATAATCGGCATAGCCTATTCATAGTATATTTTTAGTGGGGTAACGGTAGTAACTACTAAATATTATAAAAATACAAAAAAAGTTCTTAATGAACTGATCTCTTACGTGTATTCGGGGCTCGGGCCTGTTGCCAAGCAATACGACTTTGTTTGTCGAATTTGTGCAAACTTGTTACCGATAATTTTCAATGCACTTGTGCAAATACTGTTGATAATAAAATAACAATTAGTGAGGTAAACTCTTCACCAGCGAAACCAAAACGAGAGGTCTTATATAATAATAAAAAATATATACAGGGTGTCCCGTTAATGCGGGGAAATGGCTGGACCATAGATTCCTGGGGTCAAAATATGATGATTTAACACAACTTATCTATATCCAAAAATTTACGGTTAAGCCGGAATTTGTCTTCAAAGTTTCAAAATTTTTTATTTCTTTTGTTTACAACAATTGAACGCTTTATTCGATTTGAATGAAATTAATTATTAATAACTACCTTAGTATAATACATCATTTAAGTTATTATGGACATAAGCGATTAACAGGAAATATAGAAAACAGTAGTACCACCACATAAAAACTAAAATATATTTTTATTAGTGCATCCAATAAAAACTAAAAAAATACTGCTTAAAAGAAAATTTGATTTTAAAACGTTTTTGTCTCTTAATAAAATTTGATATCTTGTACGGTTTTCGCACAAAAAAATAAAATATATTTTTTTTATCTAGTAAAAACAAAATCTAGTTTTCCATCAAGTCGAAAATATATGTTTTTCGTGGCCGTCTTTGTTTAAAAAATGTAAATTATGTAAAATAATAATTACTGAGTGTCTTTAAATCATTTATTGTTAACTTTATTATAGTTCATAAATATTCACATTTGCAGCAAACAGATTTCTTGCTTGTATTAGGATTTTGCGAAGAAAATTGTTTAAAAAGTGTTAGATGTTGTTTTGATTTATTGTATCAATTAATATTATTTAATTTTTATTCAATTGAATAAGTTTGTTTCCTTATTAAAGAGTGCAAATCTGCATACTATATTCATATTTTATTTTTTTGTGCAAAAACCGTAAAAGATATCAAATATTATTAAGATACAAAAAAGTTTTAAAATGAATTGGTCTTTCAAAAAATATTTTTAGCTTTTATTGGATGCACCAATAAAAAAAAAATTTAGATTTTAAGTGGTGGTACTACTGTTTTTTATACTTCCTGTCAACCACTAATGGCCACAATAACTGAAATGATGTATGATATTATGGTACTTATTAATAATAAATTTCATTCAAATCAAATAAAGCGTTCAATTGTTATAAACAAGAGAAATAAAATTTTTTGAAACTTTGAAGCCAAATTCCGGCTTAACCGTAAATTTTTGGATATAGATAAGTTGCGTTAAATCGTCATATTTTGACCCCAGGAATCTATCGTCCAGCCATTTCCCCGCATTAACGGGAAACCCTGTATATTCATGTTCAATTTTCTAAGAATAACTTTGAGAAAGATGTTTTATATTTTATTAAAGAATATATCGCTCCAAAGGTAAAGTATCACCTATATTTTGATAGCGATGAATATGAAAAACTTTGTGTAATTCAAAATTAGTTTAAAAATTCTCAATTCAACTTTGTAAAATGTACAGAAAAATTACTAGATATTGAGAATGAAGATGAGACGGTTAATACATTTGATTTGTACCATGACAGTAAATTAACCCATAGAGGCTTTGATGAAACATATGCCGAAATCAAAACATATTTTTATTGCCCCAATATAAAAACTAGAGTCCAAAATTTCATAATAATTGTGAAGTATGTCTGTCAAGCAAATATGACAGAAACCCCCTAAAATTAAAATTAAAATTACACCTACACCGGTGAAACCTTTCGAAATCATTTATATTAACTGTTGTAGCCGCCTTCTCTAAATACACGCAGATGTACCAATTAGAATCGTACCAAGCTGTTGAAATTGCAAACAAATTAATTCGTTTTTTGCATCACGGAATACCAGCACAAATTGTAGCTGATAACCATTTAGAATTCATAAATTCACTAATAAAAGAATTATTAGAGTTACACAAAATTAAATTACATTTTATAAGTTCTCAACATCCAGAATCAAATGGATTAATTGAAAGAGTTCAATTATAGGAACATAGTGTGGTTCTCAATTCCCAAAAATCATTAAAAACAGAGTCAGTAGAAACAAAAGTATTATACGCCGTTTTAAGATACAATAACTCACTTCGTTCAGTCATGAGGTTAAAACCCATTGAAAATATATAAGGTCATTTAGAAAAGAACTCTCCATTTGATATTGAAATTAAAAATAAATTTTAAATAATTATATTATACATATATAAAAAATTAAATTAGTGTATACTGCAATGAATGAAAAGCTTGTAAAACACAAAGAAAGAACAACAAATAAACAAAATCAAAATAGAGTGGATTTGCCAGATATTAATGGTAAAGTATTTATAAGAAACTGACAAAAGCAATCAAAAACAAAAATTAAGTATAAACCAGAGTCAATTTAGTCAAAGAATGAAGAAATAAAAACCGCATAAATTAAAAAGTCTCATCATAATCAGGTAGTAAAAATATATTTTTCAAACGTTAAAAGACCCCGTAAAATAATTGATAATAAGAAAGGTAAAATCAAGGACAGTATCGAACTATACTATATAAATTTTATGAATAGTTACGAAATAGTAATCATAATGTGATAGAAATTCAAGATAATCTATTCTCAGCACCTAAAGAATTTTCCCTTGCATATTGTGTTAGTTAGTGAAAATCGCCATGTTATATATTTAATTACTAAAAATAAATATTTAAAAAAACCAACTAACATGGATTTATTCCAAACTTTAATGGCACTCAAAGATTTTTGTAGAAAAAGAAAGATTGAAAATCTCGCAATTCCAAAAATAGGTTGCGGACTAGACAAACTTAAGTATGATAAAGTCAATGCCATATTAATTTATATTTTTTGTAATTCTGATATAAAATAAATATCTATTTAGAGGAAATTAAAATTGATGATTCCGTTCCAGGTCCATCATGGACGCAGTAACGCGAACCATAGAAATGAGAAATATTACGAGTAATCTAGGCATATTACAGTGGTTCCAAATGCCAAAAAGCTGGCCAAAAATCGCAAAAATGAAAGTTTGCTTTAGGGCCTCTTTAGTCTACAGTTATGTATATTGATACCTGCCCTGTCGGAATCCGCCAGCTTTATAGAGTCTAACCTGAATAGGTGGCTCTGGCCCCCCATTGTTTCCCGCGCGCCGTTTACCGCACGCCAGTTCCGTAAGCATCATATACTTGGCAGAGTGACCCGGAATCGATTAAAATGGATTATCCCAATACAACTAGGTACTTTTTAACAATTTTACATGTTTATAATTCATTTTTCTTATTATTTAACTAACGTATCGTGGAAAATATGTGTTTTTTTACTGACCGTTTTCTAAGTAAAAGTTTAAATGTTCATAACTAAAAAGTCCCACGACATCCCACTCTTGGATCACTTTTCTAGCATTATTTGACCCTTCTAGAATGAACTTCAAAAGAAATCAGCTGCCCAAACTTGCCCCATTTTTAGAAATTCAATTTTGAAAAAATGGTGATGTGGCCATCTTTCCCCATTTTTCTCGAAAACTATGAGGTTTACGCAAAAAAGTTATTCTTAAAAATCTGCTCATTTTTGTATTATTAACAATTACTTGTCATATAAATTTAATGTAGGTCCTTTAGTTTATTAGCAATATGAAAAACTGTCAAAACTATTAGTTTTTAATTTTTTTCCTGCAAGTTAAGAATTTTATGAAAAAGATGTTCAAATAAAACATGTTCAGTTTTTAATTACCTTTAACTTTTGTTAAAAAAGTTTTGTAATATTTTTTAAATTTAAAAAAATATCGAGAAAAACAAAAAACGCCTCGAGTAAACATCCACTTGCGGTTTTTGAATGTTTACCAAAAGCTTTTCAGTTCCAGCTTTTAATGACAAAACCTTAAGTTTAAAGTTTCATCTCAATCGTATCATTAAAAGCCTATATACAATTTTTCACGTAAATATAGCAATTTTTAACTTTTAGTCCGCCATATTGGATCGGTCATTTTGTTTTTCTGAAAATTTTAATAAAGTCGTAGAAAAGCTATATACAATTTTTTTATGCAAATCTGGCAGTTTTTAAATTTTTGGTCCGCCATATTGGATCCGCCATTTTGAATTTTTGAATTTTGAACAAAGATTTTTCTTTAGTTTCCTTAAAAGAACCTATATACAAATTTTCAATAAAATCCAACGACATCTTGTATTTATGACCACCTTTTCGGCATTTGGAACCACTGTGGGCCGGCCAAATTAGAAAAAAGTGAGCATACGTTTATCCATTTTTATAATATCAGTACAATGTACGATGAATTTAAAACATTAAATGGGCAATATTACCAATTAAAAACATATCGACATTTAAGAGGGACTTTCAAAATTATGAACATTTAATAAACTATATGAAAGAAGATTTGGAGGATAAATTCCAACAATTACAAAAAAACAAATAACAAAAAGAAGCCGAAACAAAAGAGGACTGATCAACGGGCTAGGCACCGTAATAAAAACCGTTACAGGAAATTTAGATTCTAATGTCGGTACTACATTTGAAAGCATGTTAAACCACCTTAAAAATAATCAAAACCAAATCGAAAATCAGATCAAATTCAGGTAAAGTCTTAATAATTAAATGATTAATAAATTTAACCAAACACTAAACAGCTTAAAAAACTTATTAAAATCAAAAATTATGCAATTTCATGCTATTCTAAAGGGTGAAATCGATCATCAATATGTACTATTTACAAAAGACATCTTTAACAAATTGATAATTGTACACGACAATTTAAAATATATTCCAAACTATAGAAAATTCAATCATGTTTTGCAAACTACACGCGATACACCATTATAAAATCATCTGAATTTCGGATGGTTTTATAATGTTTCGGGATTCTACGGAAACCAATTACCTATTGACGTAAGATTAGGCAACATACCAAATTTGTAATCTATATCTAAAGTTAATTGCTTAATAAAAGTAATGATGATTCAGTATTTCATATTGATCCTAATTTATTATTTATTTATTAAAATCTTTGTACTCCTTTCTAACACAATAATACAAAATTTATAATATAAAATATGTAAATATACTTAAAATTTTTGTCGAAAGGAGGACGGCGGAGTTCTCTTCATTGAAAGTTCTTCCACTCAAACCCATTATTATATACCATTAATAAATAATTAATTAATTTTGAAATAAGTTTTTATTATCTAAATTCAATACCTACAAAAAATGAATCAGATTACTTGACCATAGTACCAAATACAAATTACTTTTTAAAATCAGATAACAAGATATAACCTCTGAATAATGGATGTACAAAAACCAAATTATACTACCAATGCCCATCTCACTTGCCGCTGTCAACTTCGATTAAATGCGAAGAAAATGTTATTAAATTTGAAAAAGTGGACGATTGCCAATTCACAAAACTGGAAATATTCGGAAATCAGCTGGAGCATCTCCCTCACACTCAACAGTTTCTGCTAGTGTTTTCAAACAATAACCAAATTAAAATTAAATCTCATAAACAAACTGAAATCAGGGAGCTAAGTGGTGTCTACTTAATAAAACCACTCTAAAACAAGTGTTTAGTCATCTATAAAAACAATGAACTGCATATATGACTCAAGTTCGGGAGGTCCCGTGTTAATTAGTAATGGTAACATAAACATTAATAAACAAAACTTAACTGACTTTATGATAAAGCTTCGCAGACTAACCCTTCAAGATACACCAGCAGTTCAACCCCCTTCCAACCATCCAAAACGATTGGGGGAGCAAAAGTCTAAGGGTGGAGGGGTTACCTGCCGTCCACAATAATACTCCTATTGATTATAAACAATCAGTGTATTGTCATATAAATAATCGTTTGTTTCTATTGATATGAATATTCTCGCTTTATTGCGTCTCAATTATATTTATGTTTAGCTTACCATTTATTTTGCTTAGTTTGTAAGAGTTATACAGGGTGAGTTTTTTTCGATGTTCTCTATGGGGATCTCGGAAACTATAAGAGATAGAGAAACGGTTAAATGGGGAAAGAAGTGTAGATTTACGAGACGAATAAAATTCCACTTTCAAAGTTTTCAAAAAAGTCAAGGGTAACTAGATATTTTGAAAAAAGTAAAAAGTGTCAATTTTTTTAAATCAATATATCTCGGTTATTATAACAGATAGAAAAAAACTGTAAAGGACAAAGTTTTAGATAATTTTATGTAGATTAATAAAAAATAGTCATTTTTATCGCCATTATTTTCCGAGATATGATGCAAACTTACATTTTTTTAAATGGAAACCATAGTTGGCTATGGCCTCATTAAAAAGGTAATTTTTTTCTCTTTAATCCAATATGACATACGACATAGTTAATTCTAATAATAAGTGAGTTATAGTCATTTTAAATTTTATTATAAATAAAAAATGGGTAGCCATGAAAAAGATAGAAGTAAAACAATTGCAGTTGTTTTTAATAATAGCAATATTGTAATTATTAGTTCTACAAAGTTAAATAAAAATGAAAAACCAGCATAAGAATAATATTTTTGTAATTATTAAATGGCCTTCTGTATGTGGTATAAACCCATTTGTCAAAAGGGTAATACGTTTCTTACAAAAATATTATGAACGGATAAATCGCGATTCACTAATTGTCGTATTTTTAATCGCCACAATGAAGATTGATGAACTTAAGAGAATCCACGAGAAGTTTCACAGAGAAAACTACAAATTAAATTTGGGTTTAATCCATGGTGTGTTTGGATTAACAATTCTCGGTCCATATATTTTTGAAAGCTCACTAAGTGAAACTGATTACTTTAATTTTCTTCAGAAAACATACGCTCGATTATTTAAATTTATCATTACAAGTAAGATTAAAATGGTTCCAATATGAATGTGCTCCTCCTCATAATATGTTGGCTTTACAAATTATTTAAATGATGCTTTTCCTAACTCATAAGTGGGAAGAAATAAACCAATCCCAGGGCCACCTATATCTCCCGATCTGCGCGTTTTAGAATTGTTTCTGTGGGGTTATGTAAAAAACAAAATATATGAAAAATCACATCAATCTGTGGAGGATCATAAACTAGTTGTTATTGAAACATTTAATTCAATTTACATGACAATAATCAAAAAGCCATAAATTCAATTTTAAAAAGATATAATTTATGTCATAATAGTATTAATAGTGGAATCTGACCATACTTTTTTTAATATTTAAATTTCTCTCCCATTGATATATTGATAATTACAGAATTACTTTATGCAGTTGTTTCATTTTGGTTTATCTCTGTAAAACTAATAATTACAATATTGCTAATATTATAAACAACTGCAATTGGTTTTACTTTCATCTTTTTCATGGCTACCCATTTTTTATTTATAATAAAATTTAAAATAACTATAACTCACTCATTTTTAGAAATAACTATGTCGTATGCCATATTGGATTAAAGAGAAAAAAATTACCTTTTGAATGAGGTCACAGCCAACTATGGTTTCTATTTAAAAAAATGTAATTTTGCGTCATATCTCGGAAAATGATGGCGATAGAAATTTTCTAATTATTTTTTATTAATCTGCATAAAATTATCTAAAGCTTTGTCCTTTACAGTTTTTTCTATCTGTTATAATAACCGAGATATATTGATTTGAAAAAATTGACACTTTTTACTTTTTTCAAAATATCTAGTTACCCTTGACTTTTTTGAAAACTTTGAAAGTGGAATTTTATTCGTCTCGTAAATCTACACTTCTTTCCCCATTTAACCATTTCTCTATCTCTTATAGTTTCCGAGATCCCCATAGAGAACATCGAAAAAAAACTCACCCTGTATTATAAATACCCCGTATTACTTTATTATAATTAATTGTAAAGTTAGAGCCCGTACTCTGTACATGTCCGTCGTATAAATAAATTGTTTTTAAAAACTCTGAAGTAAGTCCACGAACGTTAACTTATATATACCGGGTGTTCGATAAGAAACGCCCAACGCCATAACTCTGTTGTTTATTAACCGGTTTGAATCAATTAAAAATCAAATTTAATGGCCGTTTAAATACTATGAAAATATATTAATTATATATTTTTCCAAAATTAACTTTCTTAACAAATGATAGTCAACTTTAAATTTTTAAATGGCTGCATATACTTTTCTTATATTTTATGGTAGACATTATTTTTCTGAAGTGATAACAGCTTTTTAACTTCGATTGGAGAAGCAACTGTCGTATTATTTTTCAACCAACTGTCCATAACTGGTATGTCACCTTTAGGACTATTGTTTAATAATTTTTTTCCTAAAGGTGACATACCAGTTATGGACAGTTGGTTCAAAAATAATAAGACAGTTGCTTTCCAATCGAAGTTAAAAACCTGTTATCACTAGGATCTAAATTCAGTTTGCTCGCGACTAATTCCAACATATCAATACGGCGGTTGTTGGCATTAACAGAAAATATACTAAGTGACAACACGTTCCCTAACAAAAATCTCATAAGAGCCAAAATAACGAATATAATTACGAATCATTTTCAAACAGAACATAAAATTACCGCAATTAGATTACAATAAGATAATAAATAGAGATCCCACTACCGCCATACAAGGGAAACACAATGACTTCATAAAATTAGTCAATACTAAAAAATATATTGATGACACCACTGCGAAACGTCTAAAAACATATGCAGGGGTGGCGCCTAAATTATATGCGCTCCCCAAAATCAATTAAGAAGGTTGTCCTCTTCGTCCAGTGACATCATCAATTGGATCTCCCATTGAAAACGCAATGTAGTCCTCCTCAGTAGGTCTTGCAGAAACTACAACAATTTTAACGTATCAAATGTGTTTGAATTTGCAAATGAGACTAATAATTACCAATTGCCTGATAACTAAGTTGTGATAAGTTTGGATGTGGTCTCACTCTTCACGAATATCCCCTTGGAATTGGTTTTTAACTGTATAGAACAAAGATGGGAAAATATTAGTGAACAGTGTGATATCCCTCAAAATTTGTTTCTGACTATTATTAGATTTATATTCAACTTAAGTTGTTTTGTTTATGACAACACTTTCTATCAACAAACGTTTGGTTGTCCAATGGGGTCTAAACTTAGTCCTATTTTAGCTGAGATTGTTATGGATGAAGTCCTTCGGACGGTCATCCCTAAATTACCATTTAATATCCCTTCTATAAAAAAGTATGTGGATGACTGGGTATGTGCAATCCCTGCAGATAAAATAAAATTTACATTGGATAGTTATAATGAATACAATAGACACATACAATTAACAGTGGATGAAGAGTGTGAGCGTAGCTTTCCATTCCTTGATACCAAAATTGTTCGGACCCAAAGTAACTTGCTGATTGGTATCAAAAATCTATCTGTTCGGGACGATATATCAATTAAAAATCATACCATCCATTTAATATGAAAATTGATTTCATTAAAACGATAACTGACCGAATAAGGAAAATCAGCCATGCGTTACTAGTTACCAATAATTTAAAGAAATTAGAAAACCTTCTAGTTAATAACTCATATCCAAAAAATGTAAAAAGAATCATCTACAACACTTCAGAACCTGTAAGCAATCAATCTAATAATGTACAACTAAATAACTCACCTACAATGGCAAAGTCCTATATATCCATCCCATATGTAGAGGTAATCACCCACCGGTTAAGTGGAGTCCTGAAAAATGATACAATTCAATTTGCTAAAAAAAAAACGGTACTTACAGTAAATAGTATATTCACAAAACTAAAAGATAAAATACCCTTTCTCAGTTCATCAGATGTGGTGTACAAAGTTCCCTGTCTTGGGTGTCCTGCTACGTACATAGGTCAAACCTCGCAGACACTACGTAGCAGGCTCACTCAACATCGGAGAGATGGTAATATCAAAAAAGGATCTTCTGCATTTGCTAATCATGTACACAATACGAAACATAAAATCAGTTATAATAATTTGGAAGTCTTAGAGACAGAAAGAACATTAAAAACTAGACTGTTCCTGGAAATGTATCATATTAACAAGGTATCAAAGGGGGAAAATTAAGGTGTTGGCTTCTGGGAGACAATCACCCCGATTTCGAGAAAAATAAAAATAAGTTATTGGCCTAGTTCTCAAAATCACCCTCGACTACCTGGTAGCTCAGGGCAGAGGTACCACACATTCACTTATTAAATTGAATGTAAACAAATACAAAACAATAACTCACCCTATAAGATCTGGTCTGGTCTGGAACAGCTTGATTCGGTAACCACTCACTGTATATATATATATTTCTTATTGTGGAAAAATTGAATTGAACGGTTGATTAAATGAGAACACACTGTTCGGAAAACATTTACAATAGTTTAATAATAAAAAAAAACAAAATAAAATCAACGAAATAGACTCCAATATAATTATAACTAAACAATTTAAAGTCACGTAAAGACACGCTCGTAGGTTAAACGTAGACCGCACAATAATAAAACTTCAATAGAAACCTCTTTAACTCTAAAAAAAAACTGTCTAACTGTCTGAATAAAAAAAAACAACTGTCTCTCTAACCCTGTGATCCGTCAGTTTTGTTAACCACCTTCTCCCTACTCACGATCATCCCTTCCCGGGGGATGTGCGAGATGGAGGTGGTTAAGAGTCCAATCACTGATTGGTCCAGCGGTTAGGGGTGACTTGCGCAAGTATGTTGCGCGTCATCATTTTTGTCTTCCCTGGCGCAAGGGGACGATGCAACCGGCAACCCGAATTACTAATGATAATTCTTAATAATTATAGCTTGTAAGAATTAAAGTAATGCTATTAATTAACACTAATACTGTTATTCCTCTACAGTATAACTCTGTATGTAATATCGTTTATTACCCTAATACTAACTTATATGTGATTATATATTTGAGTAATTATAAACAATATATATTTACAAATTGGCACAATTAGAGTGGACGTTACTAATATTTACAATATTCTACATAGCAAATATGGCTGCGCGATTGACTTAAACGAATTCAATTCGCGATAAAAAAAACATGATGTGAATATTCAGTAATTTCCCTTAATCCGAATTCCAAGCAGCCGAGCAGTAAATGCCGCCTCTCCATTGTACCGGAGGGCGGTACCCAACTGTGAGCATTTCGCGACCAAATCTGTTGCGCCTTTGTTCTGATCACGAAATGCCGTAATGGTGAAATTTTCCCGTATTAGGGCCGCTTCTTCTTAGTTTGAGTTTTACAACCCAAGAGAGGTTTGTGCCGCGTAAGGTAATAAATCTAAAACTATGTACCCTAATACTAATAATAAACTAATGCTTTATTTACAAAATAATATTTACATAATCCGAACAATCAATACAAGAAGACGAACTTATTTCATTTTATACTAAATGATTATGAAGGTAAATTAATCAATAATGAGGGAACCGTGATAAGATGAATAAAATTTCCCGAAATAATCATTGTGCCGGCGTTTCCGAGTGCAAAGTACAATTAAAATATTAGGAAGAAGAAATACATAACTAATGTTCGATTCGCATGATAGATGTCATTATGGTGAGTTGTGTCATTCTGGTGTCTAAACTTACCCAGTGGAACTACAACATAAGTTTTGTTTTGGTATTTGCTGGTGCTGGGTGGCGGCCGGAACGTCATGTGGCCGTAGGTTAAGCAGATTTGATGTTCTAGCTTGCCTCTGCTTCTGCAACGGTTCTATCTGCAGTGGAAGGTCCAAGAATTAGGTCATCATTGTCTTCTTCGGTCGCGCCTTCTTCGTCCACGAGTTTCTCGGCCTCTTCGGCAAATCCGACGGCATCTTGGGTGGCGGTTCCGGGAAGAGCGATGTCATCCTGAATCCGTGCTGATGTTATAGGTTGTTGTGGTGCTGGTCGAATGTCGTCCGTGTGTATTCTTACGTCGTGGCCATCACGATTGATAATATAAACCCGTCCGGCGAAGCAATCTCGGACAGTGTACGGTTCTTGCCACTTCGGCGCGAATTCGGCAGGGATTTCGAGTCGCTTATCGGATGGTTTCGAATGACAACCTCCTGTCCCACGGTGAATTGTCGCTGTTCATCTGGTTGATCATATCGATGTAAATATAGTAGGTTGCTGTTTCGTATATCCTCCCATCGTCTCTCTCTTTCGTCGGCCTGGATTGGTGGTTGGGTGGGTGGGATCTGTCGTTCTGCTGGACGAGGTAAGTTATAGCTTAACAAGGCGGCGGCAGGAGTAAACCCTGTTGCAGCGTTTGTTCTTGACCGGAGCTCGTACAGGATTTCAGGAATGTACCGTGCCCACTTATTTCCTGGTTGGTCTTGCATACGAATCCTCAGACACTTCTTCAACTCCTGGTGGAGTGTGGTATGCTTCTACTCCCCAGCTTTGCAGTTGATCTCTCCACCATTTTGAAATAAATTGCGGTCCGTTGTCGCTGATTATATTTCTTGGGTAACCAAACCTATGAAACACTTGTTCTTCTAGTAACTTTAATATGTTACCGGAACGTGCTTGGCCAATTGTAAAGGCCTCAACCCATTGCGTAAAAAGGTCGGTTACCACTAATATAAATCTTTTCTTTGCGGTTCTAGCTGGGTATGGTCCCATTAAGTCGACGGCAATGGTATAGAACGGTGCGATGGGTATGCGTGCTCTCATTGGTGCACGTTTCCGAGTCTTTCCACGCTTCGTGGCAATGCATATGAGGCAACTCTTTACGTAGTTTCGAATATCCGTAGGTTGGATGGGCCAATAAAAGCCATTACGAATACTACGTAAGGTTTCGTCACGTCCCGGGTGAATAGCCTCATCGTGCATCGCGTGTAAGACTCGGGGAATAGCCAAGGCAGGAACGTAAATAGCTCGATCGCGGCCATTAATCGGCCGGTGGAAAAGGCGTCCATCGCCCTCTCAAGGACCTGTAGAACCTTGACGTTGGTGAGAGGGCTTGAGTGGTCCTATGAATGTTGGGGCGAGAACCGGCTGTTCAGTCGAGGGGGAGGCCCCTCCGTACTGAACGGATAGCCGGGATGCGGCCTGACATGAGGATCCATCATTGTGGCTGCGATGCGAGGATGTGCACAAGGCTACCCGCGTGTTTGTGCCGTGCGTGGAGACCCGTAAGGGAGGACAAAGGGAACCTGGTGGCTGAGTCGCCCTCGTGATGCGTCACGTACGGCGGCAACACTCCACTTTGGCCCTGAGTTCTCCCTAAACGGGCGGTCGGAACAAACCCACTCCGATCAATCGGCTGCGTTGTAAGGTCAGACTTACGACAGGGTGAGCCCCTGGGAGCGGAGGGGTGCTCAACGGATCCAGCACATGTGCCAGGCAACGGTTTGAGTGCAACCCGTCCTTGGTGACTATATCCCCTTGGTAGCCCTGGCGATCGTTTATCGACGTCCCCAGTGCGGGCTCCGTGGCGGGTGGGGAGCCAAAGGGATGAAGTACTATCCATTAGCATGGACAAAAATAAAATAAATGAAACAACGACAGTAGCAGGCAGGTCGCAAGATCAACCTGCTACTACGAAAAAGACAATAAATGTGGGTGAGTCCCTGGATTTCCCGCAACAAACAGTGGCTGCGGGCGGGTCAACTGATCCACCCGTCACCTCAAAAGAAGTCGGCCCACAGAAGCAACCTCCAAAAAGGAAGCGCATTTGTGGAGCCGAGCTAAAGCGCAGAAGGAAGGCCAGGGAGGCATTGGCTGCTGCAAAGATAGCTGAAGCCCCCAAGACCCTTTCTGGTAAAGAAGGAACACCTCTGGTGGAGGTCCCGATGGAAACGGAGGATGGAGGCACATCGGGCGGAAGCCAGGAGTGCGCCACCTCCATCCCAGAGGAGCCTTCACAGCCGTAAAGGTGATACAATGTAACCTGCATCATTGTAGGGCGGCCGTGGCAACCCTTTGCCGCCACCTCGACACTATGCAGGACACAATAGCCGTCATCCAAGAACCATGGATTGTTAAATCCAGGATTTGTGGATTTGGTAAGTTAAATGGGAACATATTTACACATCCCACAAATAATAAGCCTAGATCATGTATTTACATACCTAAGCACATAACATCCTATCTTATGCCACAGCTTTCCACCAGTGACATCACAGTGGTAAGGCTGTCAGCAGGAGATGGCAATAAAGACACCATCCTGGCGTCAGTTTAGCTCCCTCACGACGCCCCCGGACCAACCAGGGGGCTGGAGCAACTCGTGCTATACTGTGAGATGGAGAAACTTCACCTCGTCATTGGCTGTGACGCTAACGCACACCATATCATGTGGGGCAGCGTGGACACCAACAACAGAGGTAAATCACTACATGAATTCATCATTTGTAACAATTTAGAAATACTAAACCGAGGCTCTGAACCCACGTTCGTGACAACTCGGAGCCAAACTGTAATAGACATTACATTGGCGACTAGGGGTATCTCAAACAAAATCCACGACTTGCATGTATCACCGTCGGTATCAATGTCAGATCATAGGTGGATCAAATACACACTAACACATACAACCGGTAAGAAAACACGTTACCTTCGCAACCCGAGACTAACGGACAGGAATGCCTACATAGACAACCTCTCGCGGAGTCTGCGAACTTGCGAAGCTACCGGCCAACTTAATACAGTGGAATACATTTAAGCCTATGTAAATACGTTTTAACACTTCATTATAAAAGCATATAAGGACTCATGCCCTGCGAGAAAGGTGGAAGACTCCGAGAATGCCACACCTTGGTGGTGCGGAGAACTCGACCATCTCAGAAGAGCTGCGAGAAAATCCTTTAACAAAGCAAAGAAATGTAAACAACAGTCGGACTGGATGATCTATAAAAACATCCAACAAGACTACAAAAAACTAATAAGGCAAAAACAAAGGGCAGCCTGGATGTCTTTTTGTGAGGAGGCTGAAACCACCTCGACAGCTGCAAGGCTCAAAAAGATCCTCTCAAAGGATACCTCACGACAACCAGGTTGCCTAAAACGAGAGGATGGAAGTTACTCTTCTAACCTCTCGGAAGCAGCTGAGATTCTCATCAACACCCATTTCCCAGGATGTACGAACACCTCCGATGAAGGCTGGTCAGAACCCATACCCTCAAACCCCTCCAAGGAGGATTGGGAGGTGGCAGATCACCTCACGGAAGGAACACGTATAACCTGGGCAATCAAAAGCTTCTCACCATTTAAAGCGCCAGGCTTGGACGGTATATTCCCGGCCCTCCTCCAATAGGGGCTGGACATATTATCAGCCCACCTAGCCAAAATCTTCAGGGCATGTATTGCGTTCAGATACATCATTACATTACATCCTCTAGCACGGAGAGAAGTAAAAGTTATCTTCATACCGAAACCTGGTCGTATAGATTATACACTAGCCAAATCACACCGCCCAATTAGTCTAACGTCATTTCTCCTCAAAACGTTAGAGAAATTGTGTAAAAGATTAATTCGCGAGACGGCTTTGACTACGAAACCAACATGCATACACTCAGGGAAAATCAACGGAGTCAGCTCTGCACACTGTTGTAGAACGAATCGAAAGATCTCTGGACAACAAAATATCCACCTTGGGCGTGTTCATTGACATAGAAGGTGCTTTTGATAAAACGACCTTCAGAAAATGGAAACTGCTCTCTCCACGCATGGTGTGAACCCCACAGTTAGTGGATGGATCAAAAGCATGCTGAAGAAGGCAGTCACAGTAAATGTAGGAAAGACCACTGTCAGAAAGATCGTTGCTAAAGGCTGCCCACAGGGTGGAGTACTCTCACCACTCCTGTGGAACATAGTTGTTGACAGCCTACTGCGGCGACAATGGCTTCCACACCATAGGATATGCAGATGACATAACCATTCTGCTGACAGGCAGATTTGAGACGGTGCTATGCAGCTTGATGCAGGAAGCCCTCAAAATAATCGAACACTGGTGTAACGACCAGTCTCTGACCATAAACCCGTCAAAGACTGAAATAGTCCTCTTCACAAAGAAAAGGAAACTAGGTAAGCTAAAGCTTCCTAAGCTCCTCATCACCCAGTTGACATTGTCGTCAGAAGTCAAATACCTGGGAGTGATCCTGGACGGCAAGCTGACTTGGGAACCACATCTCAAAATGAAATGTAAAAAAGCATGCGTCTCCCTCTGGCAATGCCGGAGGGCTGTGGGGCAGACATGAGGGCTATCTCCCAAGATAGCACTTTGGCTGTACACAGCGGTAGTAAGACCAGTGCTAATCTATGGAGCACTGGTTTGGTGGCCCAGAACCAGACAGAAAACCTCAGCAAAGCAGTTTTCTAAGTTGCAAAGGATAGCATGCCTCAGCACGACCGGAGCAATGCGAACAACACCCACTGCAGCAATGGAAGCAATGCTCTGCCTTCCACCTCTCGACTTATACGTAGAGGAGATGGACACGGCGGCAGCTCTGCGCCTAAACTCAGTTGGACTCTGGTACAAAGGAGGCAGGGCTGGCAGACACTGTCACCTTTTAGAGGAGGCTGTCAAAAAGACAACCTTTCCTTGGAAGGAAGACAGACAATTTGCCACCCTGCTACGTCTTCAATAGACCCTATAATGTATCGATAAAAAGAGGAACCGGGAGTGTAGAGGGTGGGGAAACCCTCCGAATTTACACCGATGGTTCTAAAACCAAAAGAGGATCCGGGGCGGGAATTTACTCGCAACAAATGGACCTCTCATTAGCTATACCCCTAGAGAAGCACACAACTACTCTGCAAGCAGAGATCGTTGGCATCATCCAATGGGTGAAAGAAATCCTACACCGAGACATCCGTGATAGGAACATCAAAATCCTTACAGACAGTAGGGCAGCAATACTAGCAGTGAGTAGTCACAAGATCATCTCAACACTAGTAAAAGAATGTCACAACACCCTTAAACAAGCAGCACAATCAAACAGTATTGAGCTGCGCTGGGTCAAGGAACACAATAATGAAGAAGGCAACAGCAAGGCAGACGATTTGGCGCGAGCTGGATCGGTTCTCAGTGATACCACGGACGGCCCCCGATCGCGCCAACACCGAAATGCCTCACTGATATCCTCAAACAGAATACTCTCAAGATGCTAAAACAACGTTGGGACAACACCTCAGGCTGCAGACAGGCCAAGGAAGCAATACGCTCACCCAATCTGAAAACAGCTGGATATTATTTGCGACTATCCCGGGGGTATCTGCGTCTTATCACAGGTATCCTTACGGGTCACTGTCAGCTAAGGAAACACTTGTTTACTATGGGACTGGTGGAAACCCCCATATGTATAGCATGTGAAGAAGAGGACGAGCCAGTGGAACATGTGTTAACCACCTGCCCGACTCTCGCCCACCTTAGAGAGTCCATGCTAGGGGAGCTCTGGCCAAACATGGCCACCTTGGGTGGCTAAATGAGTGATAGAACAACGCAGGGCTGTCCCAGTCAGGGGGGCACAACGGGCCTAGTGAGGCCTAAGTGCTCTGGTCAATGATTTGATCACCCTTGGCAAACACAATCCAGATCTAGAAGGCGTTCATCGATCACTTCCATTGTCTCGCTATATTTAGCAAATTCCGGGTGGTCTGGGTCAGCCAGAAGTTATAATTTCCGTTGAATTTCCTCGTCTGATTCCTGCGCTTCCAGCACAACATGAACTATTGGCTGTTCTATTAAATTTAGCTGAGGTGGTAATGTACATTCTAATTCCGGTAATGGATCCACAGGTAAATTCTCTGGATCGCGGCTAAGAAGATCAGCTAGTTGATTTTCCTTTCCTGCGCAATGAATAATTTCGAAATCGAAACTTTGTAACTGTAAAGCCCACTTCGTAAGTTTTGACTTGACATCTTTAAATTTCGAAAGCCATGTTAGCGCCTTGCTATCAGTCATTACACTAAAACGCTGTCCTTCGAGGAGGGGCCAGTATTTTTGCAGTGCCAACACCAGGGCAAGGCATTCCTGTTCGTTAATGTGATAGCGAGTCTCGGCATCGTTTAGCTTACGTGAATCGAAAGAAATAATTCTTTTTTCGCCGATGGGAGTTGTCTGGAATAATACTGCGAAAATTCCTATCATCGACGCGTCGGTTTGTACCGTGTATGGTAACTCTGGTAATGGCCGATGAAGTTTGAGTGGTTTTTGAACACATTTGCGCAGCGTCTTCATCGCTGCTGTTGCAGAGGGCGTCCACTTGAACGGGCGTGTTGTGGCAAGTAGGTCATTTAATGGAGCGGTGATATCTGCATAATTGCTATGTATTGTCTGATCCAATTGCAAAAACTCAGATATTTCCTCAATTGACGACGTGTTTTTGGAGTATAGTGGTTTTTTATTTGGATCAGGTGTTTCTGCAACGGTCGAATTAGATCGGTGTCGACGATGTGGCCTAAATATTCCAGTGAACTTTTCCCAAACAAACACTTATCTTCGCTTAAGCGAAGGTCAAACTGGTCCAGTCTTTCAAACACAAGTGCGAGGTGTCTGATGTGATCTTCTGGTGTCCTGGAGAAGATAATTATATCATCCAGGTAGACCATTGCGTAATCGTGTATCATTCCAGCGAGGACTTCCTGGGACATCAGGCGCTGAAATGTTGCTTAGGCATTTTTGAGTCCGAAAGGCATCACACGGAATTGATAATGCCCTCCATCCGGTGTTGAAAACGCTGTATATTGTTTGAAGTTTTCTTCCATTTGGATTTGCCAATAACCGCTCTTCAAATCTAACGTAGAGAAGATGCAAGCATTTCCGAGATCCCTTAGCGTTTCCTGAATAACGGGCATGGGGGTCGGTTCCGATATTGTTACCGCGTTGAGTTTCCTGTAATCCATACAGAATCGGCTACTACCATCTTTCTTCTGTACTATGACAATAGAGGACGCGTATGGGCTTTTCCTTGTGCAAGGAGGTCATCTACTTGTCGGTAAATTTCTTGTTTTCGCGCTGTATTTACTCGATAAGGTCGAATCCGTATTGGTTTGTTGCTGTTTGTTGGACGAGGAGCGAATTGATCCTTGGGTTGAAAAATACGCGCAAATCTTTCAATCAATTCCTTGAAATGCTGGGCTGCGTTTCCTGTTAAATCACTCTCAAATTCTGGCACTCGGATGGTCTCCATTTTATGTTGCTGTTCGGTCCAACGGATTGTCTGGCGTAAACCGGTACCGAGGTGAATGCATAATTTACTGCAATCAATCACAGCATGGTGTTCGAGGAAAAAAATTTGCTTCGTAGCGCAGGTCGGGAAACACAAGAAAATGCTCAGAAAAATGTTCCGTGCCAAGTTGGAATTGAATAGTTGTTTGCCTCGCGAAGCAACTCAACTACCTGCTTGGGCCATATATTTGTTGCGGTGGGGTGGGAAAAAGTAGGACGAAGTTGGCGAGGTTGTGAATTTGTGTGTTGACCTGGTGCTGCATGGAGATGGACTACGACTTGTTGCTGATTCGGCGGTGGTGTGGGCAATTGGATTTCGCTACTGCCCTCTCCGAAACGTGATGGAACGCATCCTTTAAGCATTGTCAGCTCTTCCTGAAGAGGGTTTATCTGATCGCGATTTTCTTTGCCTCCTTAATGAACTTCTCTTCCCTCTTTATGAAACAGTTCCGCAAATCTTCAGTCTTTCCACGTAGGGTGCGGACGCTCTTCTTCTGCTCTGTGCTATCGCTGGATTCCCTTTATTTCCTCGGCTAATCGCGCCATTTGGGCATCAAGAGCTCGCTTTGCTTCTTCCATCTGTTTATTAATTAAATCACATGATGATTCTAATGCCTTGGAACCTCGTGAAGACGGACGGCTACCTCGGTGGCTGTTGTCGGCGTCCACGATTGTGCCGTTGTGTGCAGCGTAATCGGATGTGGAGTTGTCAGCTACAATATTGTTATCGCCTGGGATCACCTCCATAGTCGGAGATGTTTGTGTTTGTGAGCGAAGATTGTATGTGCTCATTCTTGTACGAGTTTTGCTTTTATAAATTAAGATGTACGCAACAGATTTGTTAACTATTTATAATTTGGCCCCGTCGAGCATTCAATTAGTTTTTAGGCAAAATGAAGCTAGTAATTTGTGCAATTAATTTATCAAACTATAGAAAATTATAATTTGTTAGAAAATAAAATTACTTTAGTTAATGGGTGATGTAATATAGCAAACAATCAGGTGACTGTGGGTGTATAAATTCTTGTTGTTTAATAAGAATAATTACGTGTAAATAAACAATAAACACTTCACTTCCCTATAAGCAAATGGTAATTAACAACGTGAATTATGGGTGGTTGGCCAATGTATTTATTTATTACTTCCAAAACAGTTTGAATAGTTAAAAAAAATGGAAATTGTAGGGTTAAAAGTTACTTAGAATTATGATTCAAAATTTATAAAATATGACAATGGAACTTTATAGAATGCAAACAAAAAATATTTATACAAATATATTTAAATAAGCATTAAATTTTGTATTGTTGTAGCAACAATAACCATTGAGACATTAATCTATCATATTTTACTATCGATAAATGAAAAAAAGAAATATTTATTAAGTTAGAAGAAACATTAACAATTCAAAATTAAATTTACTTTAACAATAATCGTTCAAATTAATTGGGCTAGATAGTAAAATTTCCAGAAATAGTAAGTAATAAATATACTAATTATATTCAGGGTCGTGAGAAATAAACTAAAAAAAAGATAAATGAGAAATAATAGTAGTACAAACTTTTAACTCGAATTAACGTAATTACTTATGAATAAAAGGAATCATACACTGTTTTTAATTAAGATTAGGTGTAATTTATCCAATGAATAATTAACAAAATAAAACTGATTCAAGTTGGTTATCTTTATCAAAAGTGAGATAATCCAAAAAGGAAAAAGAAATTTCAGAATGGTGTCATTTATCACTATTATATAGTTAAAAACAAAAATTAAAGTTGGGCGCCATTTATCAAAGGGAGAAAATTAAGGTGTTGGCTTCTGGGAGACAATCACCCCGATTTCGAGAAAAATAAAAATAAGTTATTGTCCTAGTTCTCAAAATCGGATCACCCTCGATTACCTGGTAGCTCAGGGCAGAGGTACCACACAGTCACTTCTTAAATTGAATGTAAACAAATACAAAACAATAACTCACCCTATAACATCTGGTCTGGTCTGGAACAGCTTGATTCGGTAACCACTCACTGTATATATACAGGGTGTCCCATTTTAATCCGCCAGTAGCGATAATTCTGAAACATTGCATTGAATCAAAAAGTGTTCCAAATGAAAAGTTAATGGTTCTGAGGGAGACATCTGATGCCGTAGACTTTGCCCCCCCAGCCCCCCTTGGGGGGGCTGGGGGGCAAAGTCTACGGCATCAGATGTCCCCCTCAGAACCATTAACTTTTCATTTGGAACACTTTTTGATTCAATGCAATGTTTCAGAATTATCGCTACTGGCGGATTAAAATGGGACACCCGGTATATATTTCTTATTATGGAAAAATTGATTAAATGAGAACACAATGTTCGGAAAACATTAACAATAGTTTAATAATAAAAAAAAAAGTAAAATCAACGAAATAGACTACAATAATATATATTTATACAAAATGAAACTAAACAATTTAAAGTCACGTAAAGACACGCTCGTAGGTTAAACGTAGACCGCACAATAATAAAACTTCAATAGAAACCTCTTTAACTCTAAAAAAAACTGTCTAACTGTCTGAATAAAAAAACAACTGTCTCTCTAACCCTGCGATCCGTTAGTTTTGTTAACAACCTTCTCCCTACTCACGATCATCCCTTCCCGGGGGATGTGCGAGATGGAAGTGGTTAAGAGTCCAATCACTGATTGGTCCAACGGTTAGGGGTGACCTGCGCAAGTATGTAGCGCGTCACCATTTTTGTCTTCACTGGCACAAGGGGACGATGCAACCGACAACCCGAATTACTAATGATAATTCTTAATAATTATAGCTTGTAATAATTAAAGTAATGCTATTAATTATCACTAATACTGGTATTCCTCTACATTATAACTCTGTATGTAATATCGTTTGTTACCCTAATACTAACTTATATGTGATTATATATTTGGGTAATTATAAATAATATATATTTACAAATTGGCAAAATTAGAGTTGACGTTACTAATATTTACAATATTCTACATAGCAAATATGGCTGCGCGATTGACTTAAACGAATTCAATTCGCAATAAAAAAAAAACATGATGTGAATATTCACTAATTTCTCTTAATCCGAATTCCAAGCAGCCGAGCAGTAAATGCCGTCTCTCCATTATACCGGAGGGCGGTACCCAACTGTGAGCATTTCGCGACCAAATCTGTTGCGCCTTTGTTCTGATCACGAAATGCCGTAATGGTGAAATTTTCCCGGATTAGGGCCGCTTCTTCTTGATTTGAGTTTCACAACCCAAGAGAGGTTTGTGCCGCGTAAGGTAATAAATCTAAAAGTATGTACCCTAATACTAATAATAAACTAATGCTATATTTACAAAATAATATTTACATAATCCGAACAATCAATACAAGAAGACGAACTTATTTAATTTTATACTAAATGATTATGAAGGTAAATTAATCAACAATGAGGGAACCGTGATAAGATGAATAAAATTTACCGAAATAATAATTGTGCCGGCGTTTCCGGTAAAATTCCGGTAACAAAAGAACCTAATGTTATTAGCACTAAGACTGACATTAAAGGACTGAATAATATTTACACTTACCTGCTCCAATCGCCATCCCAGATGTCCAGTTAACTTATTGTTCCTGTGTTGTTTCCTAGTTTCCAATTACCGTTCCATAGTTCCCGTCAATAAAAATTTCCTGCCTTGTTCCTTAATGATAACAAAATATTTTAATAGTTGGTAATATTTTATATTTTAGATATATAGAATAGGTTTTTGTTTATTTGTTTTTTATTGTGTTTTTTAATAAGTATATTTCACATTTTGACTATTATTTTAACATTTTAACCATTAATTTTACAATTGTTAGTTAATTGATATTTTATTACTTTCAAATGTATAGTCGATATATATGTCGTTGCAATGTTACAATTGTCCACACATACGAAAACTTAACAAGATCGTAATTCATGAACCTCTGTAAGTTCATGTGTTGTATTATAAGTAGATTGTATTATAAGTATTATAAGTAGAACGTTATATTGTTAGTAACAAACTACATTCATTCAAGCGCCCTGAAGAAGGGAACATAGTTTCCCGAAATATTGGCTGGTAAAGATAAAAAAGTATTAGGTGATATTCAGATTTCTTAAGTAGACCGAACACCCAATAAAGTCTTACCCCATACTATCTCCAATCTCCAATCCATATATATATATATATATATAAACGGCAAGAATTCACGGACGTTATGATGTAGAATAGAATGGAGTAACGGGATTCAAGTCCAGACGAAATGTAGGTAGCAATAAAAGATGTAGTTTTTTGCTTAAGTCCTCTATATTGTTATGAACCTAGCTAACGTTTCGCACACAGATGTGTGCATTTTCAGAGCCTAAAAATGTTTTTTTTATAGTACAGAATTTACATTTATAATTACAATAATAAATAGTAATAAAAATCACAGAATAGTTTATAAAAATAATTATGGACGCATTGAGAAAATAAGGGCGACTTACTTGTAAACAATTAAGAGTAAATCCTACGTGAGGTGCGACCACGTGCACATGGCGTACATTTTGAGATTAGATTTCGAATTTTCCATATTTAAAGATATCAGTTAAAAGTACAGTAAAACTAGAACATTGAGCAGCTTATACACTGTTTGGTCAGGTCAGTGTGATTCAGAAAAAGTTAAAATAATAAGAAATGTTGACCGTTATCAGATAAAATTAATTAAAAGTGAATACATCTGACCAGACCGGACAAGACAGTGTCGCGGACTGAATGTGAAGAGAGGCAAAAGAGGGGGGAACATGTTCGGCATATTGACAATTTAGAAATGGTGAAAATTAAAAGTCAGGTTTACACCAAGATGAAGAAGACAGAGTAGAATGTACACTGGAATAACTCGCATTTAGCCTGAGATGGAAAAGAGACAATTGCTGCCGTGCCCAAGGGGATCGGGAACAGAGCGAACCCCGAGCGACGAAAAAGGAGGAATTTCCGCGTAACTATCAGGAGTGACCCTAACCATTACCCGAAAACATAAACCCTCAATTTAGGTCGCTATATCGGATGATACCGAGAGGGAACCAGAACCAAAAGAGAGCGGTGGAAATGACGGAAACACATCTTACACACGCAGAGCAAGAAAGGAAAATAAAAGTGATAGTAAGAAACAGAATGAAAATTATTTTAGAGTTACAGACGACGAAACCAAGAGGAAGAATATTATGTGGGGTAGCAGTATGGTGCGGAGCTTAGTAGAGAAGAATATAAAATAGAGGGGAAGAATTAACAATAATTAATGTATAATAGGGAAAATATAGACAAAGACTGATAAATAATGAGACAGGGGGAAGAAAAGTTTTTCTATAAATACAATGGAAAGTGGGAATTCTGAAAAAGGGGGAAGGGGATTAGGAGTTATGTAATGATAATAGATTACTGTATATGTTACTTAGTCCGTCGATGTCTTTTTTGAAGTTCATACGTTTTTTTTGGGAATGTATATAGCACATTTCGAGAAAGTTTCTCTTGAACGTGTTACGTTCTGACGTGACTACCTTGGTGTTATTATAATCAGGTGTATGGTCAGTGTCGTTGCAATGTACACTGAGACCTGTAGATCGTGGTTTGTGCTTGACGTCACTTTTGTGCTGTGTTAGACGTTTGCTAAGTTTTTGTGATGTTTGACCAACATATACAAGGTCACATTGTTTACATTTAATGGAATATACTACATTATGTTTTTGAAAAGGGGGAATAGATTCTTTTAAACGGGAGAAACAAAGTGGAGAAAGAGTATTACAGTTCTTATAAGCTACCACCACATTAGGAGAATAGGAATATACTACATTATGTTTTTGAAAAGGGGGAATAGGGTCTTTTAAACGGGAGAAACAAAGTGAAGAAAGAGTATTACAGTTCTTATAAGCTACCACCACATTAGGAGAAACAGAACGGAAAATATTAGTGAGTTTGTTAGAAAGACAGTCAATATACGGAAGAGCCTGGTATGTACGTGTTTCCGGCAAAGCCACTTCATCTAGTGCAACTGGGTCCTCGCGAGGTTCAACTGTCCGATCATGGGAGCGGTACAAAAGTCTCTTCAGCAACACAGGTTGATACGAGTTATTCCGTAATATGCGGAACAGTTTTGCCAAGTTCACATTATGAAGAGATGGATGTACGATGCGCAATATTCTATTTTTGAGAGCGAGAACGGTGTTGTACTTGTACTTTTTTGAGTGGTAAGAGTCGAAGGGGATGTACCTTCCTGAACTCGTCGGTTTAATGTACCAATCTAAAATGATGGACTTATTAGGTAATCTACATACTAAAGTATCCAGGAAGGGTACGGTTCCCTCTTTTTCAGTTTCTACAGTAAATTGTAATTTAGGATGGTAAGAGTTAAAAATGTCTAATGTGTTATTTACTTCGTTAGCCGGAACGGCACATATCAGATCGTCTACATACTCATAAATAAAAGGAAACTGCACAGACACTCCAATCCCTGAGGATATTAACAATTTATTAGCGTGTGGACCTAAATTTTGTTTACCAGTTCATAATAATAACCTAGATATTTTCTCTCTTGTCTCGAACGTTGAGAATATCCTTCAACATTGCCCGGAAACAGAAAGAGACTTGACCAGAGCAAAAGTTACTCATATTATAACTAATTTTATTTTAACTCCTTCACCTCCTTCCCCTTATAATAACATTTTGAAAAAAACAAAAACTTTTCTCAAAGACAATCCTCATTTACTAGTAACTCGTGCTGACAAATGCAACTGTACCGTAATTATGTCAAAACAAGATTATGAAACCAAATCCTTAGACCTTTTAAATGATACTGACACCTGTAAGAAACTCAATAACGACCCTACACCTTCAGTGGAGAGAAAACTTAATAAATTAATTGATTATTTGTTTAAAAAAAACTATATTGACAAAAATACCGCACAACATCTTAAATGCTACAATGGCTCTTGTCCAACGTATTACGGTTTGCTAAAAATTCACAAACCCTCAGTTCCCTTAAGACCTATTATTTCTTGTATAGATTGTCACACGAAAAAACTAGCAACTTATATAGCCAGGATCATTGACATTTCTTTCATAAACTATAACCAATTTAGAATTAAAGACTCCTTTGAATTTGCAAACAAAATTAACAACTTTCAATTGCCCCCAATTTTCAAATTGTTTCCTTCGACGTCACTTCCCTCTTTACTAACATACCCCTTGATCTTGTACTAAATATCATCACTACTAACTTCCATCTTATTGAACCTAACACCCCTATCTCACTAACAACTTTCATTTCAATCATAACTTTTTTATTTAATCATACCTTTTTTCAATTTAATAATGTTTTTTATCAACAAATAACAGTCCTTCCATAGCTGAAATTGTTATGAATTCTCTGTTACATTTTTGCTCTGGTCGGGTCTCTTTCCAATTTCCTTTTATTTATCAGTATGTAGACAATCTGATATGTGCCGTTCCGGCTAACGAAGTAAATAACACATTAGACATTTTTAACTCTTACCATCCTAAATTACAATTTACTGTAGAAACTGAAAAAGAGGGAACCGTACCCTTCCTGGATACTTTAGTATGTAGATTACATAATAATTCCATCATTGGTACATTAAACCGACGAGTTCAGGAAGGTACATCCCCTTCGACTCTTACCACTCAAAAAAGTACAAGTACAACACCGTTCTCGCTCTCAAAAATAGAATATTGCGCATCGTACATCCATCTCTTCATAATGTGAACTTGGCAAAACTGTTCCGCATATTACGGAATAACTCGTATCCCCCTGTGTTGCTGAAGAGACTTTTGTACCGCTCCCATGATCGGACAGTTGAACCTCGCGAGGACCCAGTTGCACTAGATGAAGTGGCTTTGCCGGAAACACGTACACACCAGACTCTTCCGTATATTGACTGTCTTTCTAACAAACTCACTAATATTTTCCATTCTGTTTCTCCTAATGTGGTGGTAGCTTATAAGAACTGTAATACTCTTTCTTCACTTTGTTTCTCCCGTTTAAAAGACCCTATTCCCCCTTTTCAAAAACATAATGTAGTATATTCCATTAAATGTAAACAATGTGACCTTCTATATGTTGGTTAAACATCACAAAAACTTAGCAAACGTCTAACACAGCACAAAAGTGACGTCAAGCACAAACCACGTTCTACAGGTCTCAGTGTACATTGCAACGACACTGACCATACACCTGACTATAATAACACCAAAGTAGTCACGTCAGAACGTAACACGTTCAAGAGAAACTTTCTCGAAATGTGCCATATACATTCCCAAAAAAAACGTATGAACTTCAAAAAAGACATCGACGGACTAAGTAACATATATAGCAATCTATTATCACTACATAACTCCTAATCCCCCCCCCCCTTTTCAGAATTCTTCCATTGTATTTATAGAAAAACTTTTCTTCCTCCTGTCTTAAAAAATTTCTAAATATCTATACGAATCTTGAAGAATGTGATTACTTAGCGCTAAGCTTTTTTTGCTTTTTTTGCTTATTTTGACTTTTTTGTGCTTATTTTGACTTTTTGTGCTTATTTTTATGCTTTTTTTAGATTCTGATGCTTATTTAGAGCATTTTCTGAAACATTTAAAAAACATTTAATAAAAATTTCACGCTGATATTAAATTAATGTGCTAATATAGAGAATTTTTGTAAAAATCTGTATCCCATCATTTATAGATTATATTTGTATTACATATTTTTTTGTGCCTTTTGACAACATAATTGTTTAAAATCATCATAATATGATACAATAATCATAATGAATTTTATTATTAATAAATATTAGTATAAATTACCAATTTAGAATGGATTCGTTTATAAATAAGTAGATATAATAGACCGTCTCATTATTCAGATAATACAGACGAACACTTCATAGGAATCACACCTATGATATTCCGGATTTAAACGTCGTTAAACTAGGCCCAAACAGGGACCCAGTAAGTATTAATTGTAAACAAATTTAAGTGATAGCTAATAATCAGGTGTTCTGCAACCGTATCAATTTTCTACTCTCGGCAAAAATACGGATGGGTCGACTGGCGCATATTTATCGTTTTCGTTAATTTTCATATTCAAACTCGCATTCATAAACTATTGAATTGACATTCCAAAAACTTTGCTTATTTATCAAAAATTACTATACGCGTGAATCGTATTAACCTGGGGAATCACAGATAAATTATATTATATAATTCACATGTACATTTAACCCATAATGCAAAAGGTGAAAACCACAATACAAGAATTAATTAGATACTATCCAGAATTAACAAGTGAAAATAATACATTATTTTGTAAGGCATGTTTAAAAATAGTAAGTTTTATTTTAATTCCCAACTGCATCCTAACTAGTCAAGACTTGTATGTAAAACATGTTATAACAACACTAGATCAAGAACGTTTGAAAAAGTTCAAAGCTGAACTAAAAACAGCACAATCTCACAATCTTTAGCATCATCTTCAACAAACGATGGACAATTTAAATTAAATTCACATTTGTGCAAAATACTTTTACATTCGAATATCCCTTTAAAAAAATTACAAAGTAATGCATTTAAATCTTTCTTGGAAAAATATTGTAAAAAGCGCATTCCTGAAAAAAAATATGTAGCTCTTGCTTACTATGAAACCATACAAAAAATTAAAGATATTATTAACAATAATTATATGTGGTTTGGTGTGGATGAAACCACAGACGCTTGTTTAATTTAATAATAGGAGTTTAACATGAAGACATCCGACCAATAGTATTTTGATATATACAAAAGAATTGAAGAAAACTGATAATAATATTATAGCAAAATTCATAAATTATAGACTGACAAGCTTATTTTTGCCGTAGACAATGCCATGTTACAAAATTTTACTAATAATGCATTTTGTGCATTGTACAAGTTTAGCACATGGATAGAAATGAATTTCTGAAACTATAAGAATGAAATTTCCATTTGTAGATTTAATTAAATATGGAAAAATAGTTCTTATATTCTTCTGTGAGTGCAATTATTCAAGGAGCCATTACCTGATATCTCACTGCCCCATAAACCAGTGCTAGCAAAATGGAGAACTTGGCTATATGCTACTATGTACTATGCGAACAATTTTGAAGAATTTAACAAGGTTATATACAACTTTCCCGAAACGACAAGCAAATCAGTTAAAGACTGTCAAACAGTTCTTAAGAAACAAGAGCTTCCTTCAAAACAATTTAGTTACATAAAATCGCATTTAAATTTTTATGAGCAACACAATCAAATCTTTATAAAAGCAGATTCAATTTAGAAAATACTTGGGCGCATTGACAATAAATCAAAATAATATCGAAAGAAGTATTCGGTGAAAATGAAGGATTTTTAATATTAAATAAATTAAACTTCATTTTGAATGGTAATTTTCAAATGGATCCAGCTATAATTTAAAATAAAGAGTAGCTTTTCCACTTTCAAAAATTTATTGAGCGCCAGAAGTTATAATTTTTACAATTAAACCCCTTGAACAACATTTAATGATCTACTGTTTTCATGAATAGATTTTAGTTATTTTGAAATGTATACAAAATTACAATTTAATTTTTAAATACTTACATAATATTATATATTGCGTAGAGAAAGTATGTTTATTTTAGTTTTAAGCAGAATTTCTATGTAAAATATGTTGATAAACGTGTAACATATTAAGAAAATATAGTTTTCTTTAGTGCTTTTTTTCGTGTTTTTATGCTTTTTTCCTGTTTTTATGCTTGTTTAATGCTTTTTTCTCTAAATTTGGTGCCTTTTTAAGTGCTTTTTTCACATTTTTTAAGCTTTTTTATCCGCTCTCTATACATGATCATTGTTTTTCCCCTCTATTTTATATTCTTCTCTCCTAAGCTCTGCACCATACTTCTACCTCACATAATATTCTTCCTCTTGGTTACGTCGTCTGTAATTCTAAAATAATTTTCATTCTGTTTTTACTTTCACTTTTATTTTCCTTTCTTGCTCTGCGTGTGTAAGATGTGTTTCCGTCATTTCCACCGCTCTCTTTTGGTTCTGGTTCCCCCTCTGTATCATCTGATATAGCGACCTAAATTGAGGGTTTATGTTTTCGGGTAATGGTTACTACCCCTAATGAACACCAGGAGAGACCTACTTCCAAGACATATATC